>PYXC01002284.1:1065000-1415000 GCA_015244755.2 Tenualosa ilisha | reverse complement strand
TAATGACTGTAAGTTCTCTTGTGACATTAATAGTATTTGTTAAACTCATAGAAAATGTATTATATTATTCTTATATTATTCTACATTATAATTAAATAATATATCTGTATGATGTTGAAAGAATAATATAAGGTCATAATTAAAAAAAACAATTACAAAACCACTCCTCTACTCGCACTAGGTCTATCTTAGAGCGCTGTTTGACTACATTCCATTTGAAGACAAGGCTACGCCATGTCAGGAGGCAGGACTTCCTTTCCAATGTGGGGACGTGCTGCAGGTTGTGAGCCAGGACGATCCCACCTGGTGGCAGGCCAAACGTGTGGGCGACAGTAACCTGCGCGCTGGCCTCATCCCTTCCAGACAGTTCCAGGAGAAGTAAGACTAAAAGTATATTGTTTTGATTTTTTTTTTTTTTAAGCAGTTTAGTTTAGGTTTCAGCTTCAAAAAGCTACTTCAATCTCATTTTGATGACTTGTAATATGGAGAACGAGTTCTCTGACATTGTCAGACTTTTACAGACATCTCATAAACTCACTGTAGGGTGGCACCAATCCTATACATTTTAATACAATATAATTTATGTATACTTGCTCAAGGAACGTCTGGTATTGGACTAACTCTGCTGTACCGTGTAGGATTGTAACCCTTGTAGTGAGTTTTTAACACCGTCTTGGACGAACACTGACAACAACTGCAAAAACGGTGATTCTTACTGTCGTCTTATGTTTGATGACTGCGATACTTGGGTACTATTTTTGTGCATTGCCGCTGGCACTGGAGAGGGACAAGTTTGGCTTTGACGTCAGGCTGTGTTCTGTGGCATTGAATTCCTCTCTGTGTTAGCATGAGCTTTCAAGCCAGCAAAAAATGAAGATGATTAATGAATAGAAAAACGGTTATACCTCCCACAGGGAATAATTATCTCTTAACAGCATCTTTGCAATGCTTTCTGCAGGCATTTTCTATAAAAAGTAACTGCAAAGCATGCATATCGAATAAGGTATGCTGTCACCGCATTTTTTTCTGCATTATTTCTGATTAGTTTGGATTTCCGCGTGTGTATCTTGTCGTAAATTTGGATACAAAATTGTGGGTTAATGTGTATTAATAATATATAATTTTTCTACTGCACTATATTTCACTTTAATCAATTTTTAATTTTCTATTCTCTCAGGCGATTGAGGCACAGAATGAAAACTGGAACTTACCAGGGCCCTACATCTCCGAGCGCCCCACCATGTAAGTCTCCTGTCCTGTCTCGATACACCTCGAACCTGCTGGTCATTCATTCTGATCTATATAAACAGAGAGCTGCTGACTGTAAAACTGACAGGTAAAGGTGACGGCCTTCAAGGCATCCTAATGAAGACAAGTAATGGGAGAGAGGGAAGAAAAGAACTCCGTGACACAAAGCAGGATGTAGTTTCCTCTGCCAAGTTTATGAATTTTGTCCATCAGGATACTTTGATGGCTGTTGCCTGCTTGGTTTCCACTCATGAATGTCGGCAATAGGCCTGTGTGTATAGCTCACAAAAGACAACAAAAAGAAGCCTGTCTGCTCAGTCGCTGGTAGTAGTTTCTTTAGTCTCAGACAGTAATATTGATGGGCCTGCTTGCAGGCTTTAAACTGTTATTTACTTTAATTGTTATCATGCCTACCATTCAAAAGAGCATTGATATGGTACGGATATGGACCTTTTTTTAACCATATTTACTTCATAGGTGTCTTAATATAGCTCATAGGATTACTGTAATAACCCCCCTGTCAGCTAATTAGAATAAAGGTTCATAAGGCTTAATAAGAATGATAATGATACTTTCCCTGCCTTGTTTGGTCCCTTGCATTCACACACATAAATGGTTACAGTCGCACATCCACACAGTGCAGCACACAAACTCATGACACATAAACAAATGGGAATGTACACCCACTTATATTTGCCCTCTCCAGCTTTTGTCTGAAAAAAAAAATACAAAGGATAGTTGTGTTGTGTAGAAGCCATTTGGAGTTGCTTTAATCCTGACGTCTTTTGATCACAAAAAAAAACACAAAAAAACTAACAAAAGTTTACCTTTTAGTGTGTGTTTGTTTGTATGTATGTGTGTTTTGGAGTGTATATGTAATGTGTGTGTGTTTGTGTGTGTGTGTGTGTGTGTGTGTTTTAGTGCTTGCTAACTGATATACTGTATGTATTTGTATACATCTCAGCGGTTTGCATACTAAGGTGTGTGTGTGTGTGTGTGTGTGTGTGTCTGTGTCTGTGTGCGCCGTGCGTGTGTGTTCACATTAGAGTGTGTCTATGTCTGTGCCTGTATTAGTGTCTGTGTTTTTCTGTTTTGGGGGTAGACAGATGCAACATATTCCAGAATATTCTCACAGATTAATCCCCTGATGTTGGACGGCAGCCTTTTTTAGCAAAGCTTTTTTAAAGTGTCTGTTGCATGAGCAAATTTTGACCAATCATGCTCTGACCTAGATCCTTCTGTACTCTATGCTGTGTCCCTCTCTTTTTCACTCATAATTCAGCTGTGAGTTAAAATGAGCCTCTACTCCAAGAGTGTCAAACTCATTTTTGTCATGGGCCACATGAGCATTATAGTTTTTCTCAGCGGGCCGCCATAGCCTACCTCGTCTATACGCATGACCACAAACTGTCAGGTGAAAACAGTGCACCTTTACATTTACATTTACATTTATGCATTTAGCAGACGCTTTTATCCAAAGCGACTTACAATAGAGGAAAACATTCAAGCTACAGCACAATGAAAGTAACAAAGAGTGCATATTGCTAACATAAAAACTGCACTATATTAAGTTGAAAGTGTAATAAAAGTGCGGTATAAAAGAGAGATTAAGTATAAGAGGTTAAGTGCATTCTCAAAATGTTTACCCATGTTTCTGACCATCACCAGCACAGTTCTAATGCGCCTATGTTCTGACTTTTTAATTTTGTCTTCCTTTCCTGTCAGTAAGCAGTTCCATGATGCACCTCATAGTTGAGATCAATAATGAATTGCCGTCTATATGGACTTGCCAGTATGGCATTGCATAAACGTGATAATTATTATGCGCATTGTTAAAACTGTTTTCAAGCAGGCCACATTGCTGCAATTCTTTTCAAACTTTTTGAATCAGGCCACACAAAATGATGTCCAGGGCCAGGGCCATATGTTTAACACAGGCCGACATGACCTAAGGGCTTATTCTAAGAACATGGTTTGATCCCAAACCTGGGAAGGTAATTGTCCTAGGAGGTCCCTATGTCTACCTTTTCCAAGGAAATCAAAGCGATGCGTCTTCTTTTTGGAGGTTTAGCACTTATGCTGTGCTATGTCGCATTGTCATAAGTTCTGTTGATTTCATGTTGTCTTGAACGCAGCTTGTTGCATTGTATTTAATACAGTTGCCACGTATTTTAATGTGATATTAGAGATTAGTTAGCCTAGCCCTTGTTGGTTCAGTGGATTTCTGAACATGGAGTTTATCCATGTTTGACATTACCTGAATTGTTAATTTTTGGATACTATAATCTAAAGAAATGCTATATTTTTTGCATCTGTTAACAATGTTAAATTGTATTATACATGTTTTAAATATTATGTATTATTTTGAAGATATGATGATTTTATATGTTTCATTCTTTTACTGCACTCAGATGACCAGACAAGTGAGAGAGGTAAGTTTGGGTCTATTAGTGTTCATTTAAAGTAAGCTTGACACCCATACAAAATTCAGTTGGTTACAGTGCCACAGAATGCCTTCCATAGCTGTTGTTAGTTTGGTATTGTCCATGTAGGGAGTTTCACATCTTGTTACATGTCAGATGTAATTGCTGTTGACTCCACAGTAGAGAACAGCCACAGTTGCAATCAGTGTATCCACCGGGAACTGAGCAGTTTCATGTGTTTTGCAGACATCTCAACCTGCAAAAACTCACTTCTTGGCAGTATCAACCCTATACATTTTGATATGTTATACATAATAGAGTTTGTCAAGAGAGAATGACATTTGTGAAACTCTCTGCAGCTGTGCCTTCAAGGATAGTGGAAATATTGTACAAACACTGTGTGGCAGGCGACCACACTATTATGAAATGTGTCTATTACTTTCTTTCATTCTTTCATTATTTCTTTTCCTTGCTTTTTTTGGAGGGCATGCAGCACAAAGCTCTAACATTTTTTTAATCATTATTGAATAGGCCAATGAAAGAGAGAGGTTGACTACTAAAGTTTATTTGCACCACGCGCTACCACACATGCCCAATTAAGATGCTCTCCCTTATAATTCTTTCTCATTTCAATGGTCACTGCTCTGTCAGGCTCTCCCACACGCCAAAAAAAATCAGGCAATTTGCAAGCTATTCTATATGATTTGCAGCCTTCAGGGACCTGCTGTCAAAACGTGTGAGAGTTCTCGTAGAGCTTGGGATGTCAGCACAGAACTCTGACTTATTAGCATTTGTGTCTTGGACAGACATGTAGACAGACAGACAGACAGACAGACAGACAGGTTCCTGCCTTCCCAACCTCACCATCCTTTCCAACTTCAACCTTCTTTCACTCCTCTTTGCTACCCAATTTCCAGACTGTCTGGCACACATAAGCACCCCCAGGCCTTTTCCTTTTTTATCCCTGACCCTTTAAGTCTCAAACTTTATTGGACTGGGGACCCCTCATGGAACAGAACAATTTCCAAGGACCCCTCATAATCGCAACACAAATTTAACCATACAGGCTTATATCCATCTGTTCTGTTAGATGTTAGACGCTATTTTATAGCAAACTTTTTCACGGACGCCCTGGCAACGTGCTGCGGACTCCTGGCGGTCCCCAAACCCCAGTTTGAGGACCAGTGCTTTAAGTTATACCCATCTACCAAAGCAATGTTATCCTTCCCCCATCCTGAGGTTGTTCCCTGTTTTTCCAACCCTCTTCTTTGTATCCTCTCATCCTCCTCTCTCCCTGCTTCCCCCCCTACAGAAGACTGTGACAGTGACGCAGGCAGCAGTGGCCAACACATAGGTGAGAACACTCTTGGTATGATACATAGCGAAGATGCTATGTGCTGCTGCCGCTAAGGCTCGCGATAATATATTGCTAGCTAGCTGAGGCCTGGCTAAATGTTTGCGCTTAAAGCTTTTGAGGTCTTGTGGTGCTTCTGTTCATTGTTGTCATTCCTTACGCTCTTCACATGGCTAAGATGTCGTTGCCTCGGGTACTGTGTCACATTTGTCACTGAATGGTCTTTTAGTTTTATGAGGACCACATGGAGGTCCTCACAAAGCTGCTATGGCATAATGGGAACTATCCATACACAGATTGTGTTTGTATGGCTTTGGGCATTTTGTCTGCCTAAGTGGAAACGTGGCAGTGTTTGATCATGTGAAAGAATGAGTCTGTGTGTGTGTGTGTGTGTGTCTGCGTGCATGCATAAGGGTCTGTCTGCTGTGTTTTTGTGGTCAAAGCTTTCAGTCTTAGTAATTTGCAGCCTATCTGGTTTGCTTCCAAAGCTGTCTTGTCCTTGTGGCCAGGGGAAATGTGTCATGCGCGCTGTGCTGTGAGGCTGGGACGTACAGAGAAACACACACACAACAACAACAACAACAACAGTATAATCAAACACACATTTAAGCACTTTACATGAG
The DNA here is from genome assembly GCA_015244755.2 of Tenualosa ilisha. NCBI lineage: Eukaryota > Metazoa > Chordata > Actinopteri > Clupeiformes > Clupeidae > Tenualosa > Tenualosa ilisha. Next base: position 1,409,352 of record PYXC01002284.1, on the reverse strand, counting down.
CATTTTTGGACACACACACACACACACACACACTCACACACAGCATGGCTTTATCTGTGCACTGTGGTGTGCACTATCTGCAGTGGAGAATTGTGAGAATGTCTGTGTGTGTGTGTGTGTGCTTGTATGTGTGTATGTAAACTTGCATGTGTACTGTATGTGTGTGTTTTCTCTGAGATGGTCTAACATTAGCTGTAGTTTCTCCAAAGTGGAAGGCGGTGGCGCCCTCCTGTGGCCAGGCCTTTTCCTGGGAGTTTTACTCAGGTACCTCTCCCACCTTGTTCAAACACACATGCTCTGCTGTGCGCACTCTGTGACACTGTAGGCAGTGTGTGTGTGTGTGTGAGAGAGAGAGAGCGAGAGAGAGATTGTGTTTACGTGCTAATCCATCTGTAACGAATACAGATGGTCAAGCCCAGTTGAACTGTGTTTACAAAGGTAATTCTGTAATGGAGTGACTTTTGTACTGTTGTATTCTGTTGTACTTTGAAAGGTACACTTAATGAGACGCATGCGTGCAGTATTTTGAGATAAACCTCACTAGACAATGTAAACGAGTAGCAGGGTTCAGAAACTTGTGGTTTGCCTTCTCAATGCAATAGATGCAAATGTGCTTCAGTTATTCTCTCACACGTTTACTTAAATGTTCCTAAATGCACTCTATTTTGTTTGAGTTTTGTAAATGTATGTGTGCGTGCGTGTGTGTGTTTGTGAGTGTGTGTGTATGTGTGTGCGTGCATGCATGTGTGTGTGCGACAAAGTGTGCAAGTATGTTTGTGTGTGTGTGTGTGTGTGTGTGTGTAAACATCTGTTTATAGGCCACTAAACACTTCTGTCTACTCCTCAGCTGGCCTCCGCAGAAGTTTCCGGCTCAGCCGAAAAGATCGCCAGGGGTCAGGAGAGACTCGGACGCCGGAGTCTAATGAACCCGAGTTCCTAATCTATGAAGAGGTGACTCTGTACCAGCAGAAGCCAGGAGACCGACCAAGACTAGTCGTGCTGATTGGTGAGACATGCCATGTGTGTGTGTGTGTGTGTGTGTGGGTGCGTGTGTGTGTGTGTGTGTGTGTGTGTGTGTGATCTTACATTACTAGCATCCTGAAGACCAAACCAAACTAGTTGCGCTCATCTGTGATAGAATGTAGAAAAATAACAATATGAGGCACGTGTGTGCGATGTGTGTCTGTGTGTGATATTTGTGTATGTGTGAGTGTGTGTCTGTATGTGTGTTTGAGTATGTGTGTGTGTGTATGTGTGTTTGTTTGTGTGACTGTGTGTATATGACAGCTTCAGAGCTGATATTTAGTGTTTTAGTCATGACCTCCCTCATGTTGAAAGCTTTTTCTCTCTGTATCTGTCTCTCATACTCTAGGCTCCTTGGGCGCTCGGATCAATGAGCTCAAGCAGAGGGTGATTGCTGAGAACCCACATCGCTATGGTGTAGCTGTGCCACGTGAGTGATTTTGATAATTAAATGATTGGATGGTGAATTCCTACATTGTGTTTCTTCAAGTCCCGCCTCGCGAGTCTTACTCATTGGTCTGTGTGTGTGTGTGTGTGTGTGTGTGTGTCCGAGTGTGTGTATGTGTGTGCGTGTGTGTGTGCGCAAGTGTGTGTTTGTGTGTGTGCGTGTGCATGTGTGTGTGTGTGTGTGTGTGTGTGTGTGTGTGTGTTTCAGACACCACTCGAGCTCGCAAGAGCCATGAGAAGGAGGGGGTGGAGTACCACTTCATTTCCAAGCAGGCCTTTGAAGCAGACATCCAGAATAACAAGTTAGTTTACTGAACTGTGACGGACACAGGATTAATTAATTGATTCAATCAAATAATGAACTGCATTAAAATCATTGTGATTATGGAAAATGAACATACCAGTATTACCGTACTAATCATTTTTATAATTAACTAGTAATAATCTATTATTAATTAATACGCATTCATGATGAATGAACTGAGTCAATGACGTACTCTGTACACAGGGCAGTTTACTCAGTGTACTCTATTTGTATTTAAGTTAATTTCTTTTCCATCCAGGTTTATTGAGTACGGGGAGTACAAGGACAACCAGTACGGCACCAGTCTGGAGTCCATTCGCAGTGTGTTAGCCAGGAACAAACTGTGTCTGGTGGACGTTCAGCCTGAGGTGAGCTCAGCACAGGTCAAAGCATGACAGGAGGAAGTTTATTATTGAAGTTGGGTTCACTTATTTGCACCTCTGTTATTTACACAAGCCTCTGGTGCTCAATCCCAATGCCCTAAGTCCTAAGCCCTTAGGCCTGCGCTCTCACTGGACTGGCATGAAACAGCCAATCACGAGGCAGATTGTAAAACCTGTCCTGCTGTAGCCTAGTAACCAGACGCTAAAGATATAGTGTGTAAACAATGGTTTAAATGGTTCTTTTTTCACTTTGAGGGAAAATGCAACATCCATAGTTTAACCAACAACATGAAGAATGTGATGAGATAGAGGTGAATGATTTTTTGTTTCGCATCTCTTCACCTCCTTCCTAGGCTCTGAAAATCTTGCGCACGGCTGAGTTCAAGCCCTATGTGATCTTTGTGAGGCCACGCATATCAGGCACCCTCATGAGACGCAGTGCTTCCACCTCACCGGGCAGAAGTGACAACGGACACCTCACAGTGAGTGACATTACATCCACCTGCAGTGCTCAGCAAGACCAAGTGTGCCGTCATTTTATTCAAGTGTACCATTATGTGCCAGATGCATGTTCATTGAGTTTTTATATTTCTGTTCAGCAGTTACTTTGAACATATTGCATGTTTTTAAAATGTTGTTCTGTGTGTTACTGTAACGATGTACACACAAATATGGTCACATAAAAAAGTTTTCTCATACAGTATATTTTAATACCATCCATTAAATGGAAATGTGTACAGTACAGAAAAATCTCCCTCGCTCCCCTGATCCTCTTTGTCTTTCTCTCTCTTTGCCCTTTGCATTTTTTTTCTTTTTTCCCTCTCTCTCGCTCTCTCTGCTTTAAGGAGGAAGACCTGCAGGAGATGAAGCACTCAGCTGAACAGATGGAGCAACAGTACGGCCACCTGGTGGACCGGGTCCTTGTGAAGGAGGACTCTGCCAACGCCTGCGTGGACCTGCGGAACATTCTAGATCGCCTGGATAGGGAGCCACACTGGGTGCCAGTCCACTGGGTCCGGAGTTAACCCCACCCACACCCACACCCCCTGCCCTCCTCACCCACAACCACCCCAAACCAAACCTTGACCCCCCCCCTCCAGTTCTCCAAAAATGAATGTGTAATGTGTCCTGTCAGAGGGGAGACATTTTGCTCATGCAAGGTCGGCCCCCTGTAGCCGTAGTCCTCTACCTCTCTATCATCCATTCCGTTACTGTGGTGTTCTATTCTGCCAATGAAGGGAATCTGTGCTGGAACTCTGACTCTCTGATCTCTGTGTGAATGTTCCGGAATCACAGAAGGAAAGAGCCAGCCTGAGTGCTGCATAAGTGTTCAGTATTGCTGTAAATATGACATACAAAAAGGCTGTGTCATGAAAATGACATACGCTCTCTGTGTGCAAGTGTGTGTGTGTGTGTGTGTGTGTGTGCGTGCGTGGGTGTGTGTTTATGTATGTGTGTTTGTTTGTATATAAATATGAGTGGATGTGGTGTACAGTACCATGAGAAGCCAATGGCAAAACCACAAATTGTCTCCAAGTATACCTGCTGTGCCCTCTACAAAACAAAAGCATTCCATTTTGTGTGTGACTCTTCTACCCGGCATAAAAAAAGAGCAAATGTCTTTTGTCAGCACATTCTGAAATATTATGCAACTGTGTTTGACACTAAATGTTCTGTTTAGGACTTATGTCAAATCAATATCCAACTGAGTGCAAGTTCATTCAAGACTGAATGTATGAAGAATGTCACATACATACTGTAATATGGTTATGAATATTATGTGCCAGAAATATTATACACTTAATGCTGTGTGTCTACAAAAATATGGCTGGAATGGGATGAACATAAAGTATATGCATTTACGCACGGATTCTAATAGGTAACCTGTACTGTTTGGTCATATGCTGTTATGTGTACTTACCCTTTGACTTGCAGAAGCTAAAGTATTGCAATTGTTTGGATAAACTGGAAAAGAAGTAAGAGAGTAGCACTCATGTCAGTATGTGTGACTGGAATCCTTATTTTTGTATTAGTCTCTGTAAAGTGAGTAGACACTCAATGAAATAGTAATGAAATGAATAAAATAGGGATGAAAATGTCTCACGCTGGCTTGTCTTCAAGATTGTTCAAAGATTAAGAAAATAAAGATACAGACGTGGAGAGAGAGTGACAGAAAATAAAAAAAGGAATACAAAATGAAAAAGTGCAGCCAGGGAAAGATAAAGAAAGAAACACTTGCCATGGTTGAACCAATCTGCTGGAACTGCTTACAACAGGTTAAAGAAGTTCAGATCAAGTGACAAGAGATGTGCATTTTAACTTCCCTGTCTGACCAGAAAAACCGGCAAACTGGCAACCGAAAGCAATCAGGCCTGCTGTAGCTACAGGCCTCATGTAGTTACCTATCATCACGATGAAACTGTAATAAAGTTTGTGACATTTTGGATATATATGAACATGACAGCATATTTCTCAGTTCACACTGTTGCACACTAGAGGGTAGTGTTGCTCAGTTGATTCCTATGACTGAACCAACATCTGGATAGATGAGTGCAGATGAGCAAAGACTTTAGCAGTTCTGAAGAGCAGAATGATTTTAGCAGTAACAAATATGTGCACTTCCACAATGCACAACTCAACACTCCATTTTATTGATTCAGAAGTAAACAGCTTTCCACACTTACCCAGGATAATGTAGCCTGCAGTGATATCAAATTCTCTGCTTCATCATGAGGAAGATTAGGCCTTGAAAAAGTAATAAATACAGTTCTTACTGAATCTGTCATTCGAGAGTACATCATCATAGTCATCATCATAGATTTCGTAGAATAGTAAGGGATAGGAAGGCCACTTTCCCAATGTTGTCCTTGCCTCGGGTATATGCAGTAATACTGACATTTAAATTTGTCATTTTTAATACTTTTTAACTACTTTTTAAAAAAAAAAAAACCTCAACATCACATAGAGTTGCAAATGCTTTTATCAGTGGCCGCTTCCTTCTGTTATCACTTAACACGGTGGCTGTCCAGATAAGCACACAAATATATTTGACTCCCTCAGACGTCATGGGTTTGATCATTTAATGTCAAGATCATAGACAGATATGGTCACAGACAAATGCAATACCTCATAAATGGTACACACAATTTAATATACATTTTAATGGTCTTCATTAAAAAAAAAAAAAAAAGTCATACTGCCCTTTTAATACTTTTATAAAAAACCCCACAGAGTGGACACCCTGTTGTTACTGGCCCTTCTTGGCCTATTGGTTGAGAACAGTACAGACCGCTGGCATGGTTCCCTGCACGCAGGTTATCTAATGTCAGCCAGAGGTCCTCTATAGTTCAAGATTCACCTGCTGAGAGATGCATGTACAAGAAGAACTATATCCAGCTCCAGCTACCCAGCCATTGGCTGCCTAGACGCATCCCTTTCACAGCTGACCCAGTGGCTTTTGTCCAGTGTGTGCTGCAGGTTTATTTTTAAATGTGGGCTCGCCACCTAGCAATAGCTGTGCAAATATTGTCACAGTCTGCAGCAGTGACTGTATTTCAGCAACCTGTGGCAGGCAGCAGTTACCTGATCTACCTCAGGTCATTTCAAGCAGTCACTGCCAGCTCAAATCTCGTGCATATCACACTAGTGTGGAACACGTGATATTTTAGAGGTCACAGACCACATTCAAGTTGTGTGTTTTTTTTTCAATATTTCTGATAATATTAAACGATTCCAATAGCATACAAGATAAATGAGAGAGTAACACCTAACAGTGAGTTGGCTGCAAAGCCACAGACCTTTGGTTCCTCACTTGATTAACTGTTGTAAAATTGAAACTTTGTCATTACCATATTATAACACGGAATACAACTGCATTCAACTGAGATTTTGTGAGTGGCGTGAGTGTGTTTTGTATGCATCCTGTTCCTGTCCACAGATAAGAAGTTATGACAGCATTTCACGGTCTCTGTCTTTTTCATAGCAAATTCACACTTCCTGAAATGTAATGACAGTGTAGCTCCTCAAAGTCACTTATGAAGTAGCATTGTTCAACACTTCTCTGGACAGAAGAGACACGAGAAGGATTGCCCCCCATCCCCCTTCTACTGTCACTGGGACACATATTAAAAATAATGTTTCCTGTCTCGAGACCTGCCAGCCAGCCGTTCATCTCACAGTTTAGAGCGTCTCATTTTCGCCTCAGTATGAGCCTGTGCTTAAGCCTCATAGGAGTTTCAGACTAGCAGTGCCTCACCATTCTAGAAATCATTTCATAAGTGAGTGCAACAGCTTGTGGCACGTTAAACGTGAGGTGACAAAATTAATTACCATCACTCCAGCGAGATTAATTACCCGTGGCATTCATTTGCAGAGACGTGAGGAGTTCTGAGTCGGCCCGTGGTCTCTGATATTGTGTTTGAGATCACACTGAATCAAATGTGTTCTGACAGCCATATTAACCAGTTGGGTTAGGTCAGGGTGCAGAGTCATGGTCTGGAAGACAAGAGAGCAGAGAGAAGTCTTAGTTACCCACCTTGACTCTGCACCCCAAGGTTGGTTCAAAGGCCACATTAAGACATCTTCATAAAAAAAATGCTGAAAATATTTCTACTTGCAGCAGAGATAAAACAACATGTTTTAAAACATGAGAATGTGGTAGATTACAAATATTTAAAGCATTTCATTTATTTAATTAACACAAGGTTAACAGCCTGATCATGTATCTGGATTCTTGGCAGGCTTGAACTCGCTTCTCTAACCCATACTGTCTACCCAGAGTGTGTTTACTGTTCCAGTGGACTGATAGGACTTGAAGGTGTTCCCTCCCTCCATTGTTCCATCATTCTTAAATATGGTCAATAACTCAACCTGCTGCCAGTCAAAAACAATAGCAAGTTGTGTTCCAATTAAATGTCGTTTTGTTCATTTGCAAGTCTGAGGTGTCAAGACAATTTTGTATTTGAGAGAAACTTGCGTTTAGACGTGTGATCAGAAAATCATTAGCTATTATTTGATACAGCAGAACCCTTTATATGAAACACATGCCTATTTTCCCACTCATCAAAAGGAGGAATGCTTCTAAGTCTATTTGGCTTGTTCGTAGCATTACTGACAATGTAAGAGGGCCGGCCTTGGGTAAGCTTCCTGTTTTACAGTCTTTGGTTGACCAATAATAAGATCTTCCTGGCTTGTCGACAGACCTTGGTGCACTGAACTTCAGCAAGGGAGTATGTTTTGCTAAGGACCATCAACAGGACAAGAGAAAGTACCAACAGAGACTCTGAGGTAATGCAACTCTTGTTTCCTCACATCCTTATTCAATTGTTGCAGCTAAATGACTCTGAATACACTTCCTAAAACATGATTGTTGCAAGTTGCGAATGTTGTGAACTTGACTCAACACAAATGTTTATGCAGACATAATGTGCTTTCCCTGAATGTGACGCGCTTTGTGTGATAGAGAGCTGCTAAATACAGTATAAAAACAAAGATATTAGTTATCACAATTTAGGGATGCAATATCAATAATTAAAGCAATATTTGTTTTTAATGTGTCTGAGCAGCAAAGATGTGATATTAAGTCAAGTTTGATAAGCTAAAGCAAAACTCTGCTCAAAACTTTGCTCTATCAGATCAACAGCAATCAGCATTTTGCATCTCTTATTACAGCGTCATCCTTAGTTCAGTTGTAAATAATCATGATTACAACTATAAAGATATTTAAAGTAACCAAGGTGGTAAATCATCTCTTGATTGAAAAAAGTAGGCAGAATTGTATATACAGACAACTGTGGCAACTTTCACTTTATATAGGAAAAGTACTCGGAGAGCGCAAACCTCCGCCAAGGCAATACAGAGACACTGATGCAATGCAAATTCCAGCCGGCGTTCCGGATCACCACCAAAATTTAATCATCCTAATAGCCACGTTGTCCGAAAATTTCACCCCAATCCGTGAAGTTGCCTGCAAAAAGCAACTTTGTACACAGACAGACAGACAGACAAACACCAGCAAAAACATCACCTCCTTGGCGGAGGTAATAATAATTAATGTATTTGCACATTTTTGCATACATTTCCTGATGTACCTAAATGTGGAAGCCACCAGCCTATACAGACTTGCATTAGTGCATGCAGATGATGAATTTGAAGTGGATACGAGGTGAGCAAAAGAACTATGAACTATGAACTATGCTCATTCCATGGCAAGCCTCTCACTCTGCATTACAAGGACACAGTCATTTTTAGAGTAAAATATCTTATCTGTTGCAAGTATAGTTTGCAGGATACCTCTGCACCCTCTCTCTTACCACAACCCATGTGACGAGAATGTAAGCTAGGCTACGTGATGCAGAGGCAGTAGTCCCATGGTGCCTGCTCTTGCGTCATCTGATTTAGAGGTTTGTTTATGCTATCAAGAGCATGAACCACTTCAAATTTTTCTAATGACAGTAAAGGCCAGTGGACTTTTAAGTTTGTCGCATCCAAACCAATAAAAACAAATGTATTTCTATGCTGTTAATGATTATTTGAATTTTGATCATTTGTTCATGTACAAAATGTTTAAATAATAATATACTTGCTAATGTTCTGTCACATCCATAACATGGAATTGCCCTAAACCCAAACATTATCTAAGCTAAAGTCTATCTAAGGAAAGGCTATTCCACAAATCAGTTTCATTTGAATACACTGTCTAAAGACATTGAAAGAATTTCAAAGAAAAAACACACAGTGCATAGTTCCGGCTCATATGGAGGGGATGTTTCATATTGACCTACATTTCACCTCCCCAAAAAGTAGATCATCCAATAGATCAAATCGTCTATAGGCCTACACCACATCTTCGCTATTTCACCATGTGTGAATTCTCCACATTAGACCTAGTCCATCCTATCCTTTCAAGCAAAATAAACTGCACTAGGTATGTAGGTTACCTCAAGTGTCTATCTCAACTGCTGTTTTCTGAACTTCAAAACTGCAGATTTGTAATCGGTTTACTATTTTGAAAATATTAAGTTATTGTAGGCTAGGCTGCTAAATCAGTATATATAAAATCATCAAATGTACCATGAGCAAAAGATATACAGGAGACCTCCCGACAGGGGTCTGCACCGTCTCTCTCTCTCCGTCTTTCTTTCTTTATACAGCCTAATCTACTGTCTAACTTCCTGGTCAGTAAAACTGAATGTTGCATTGCTTTAACACGCGCACCAGGAGTGATGCGAGGCTGTGTGCCGATTGGCTGAAACTGAAACTTTTCCGAATTGTCATTGGCTGTCGCGACGCTCGTACGCAGCGATACGCAAATAAGCTTGATGTGGTGACTGAAAACTACCCCGTCATTGCCAGTGCAGGAAGGCTGAGTCGAGAAGGGGGTGTGTCGCGGGACCTCAGGCATTCATTGTGAAGACCGGTCTTATTTTATAATGCTTAAACTGTATTACTTATCTGGTAACAGAAACGTTCAACAGAATCTTAAGGTTTTTTTTCTCAAAATTCAATCAGTATTACATTTATTTTTTACACCGGGAAACAGAAGAAACGTTTACCAATGAATTGCACCAGGTAAGATAGAAACAGTGCGTCAGACAGGCTTTCACGCAGCAAAGTAGGCTGAGCTGAACGTATCTGAAAGAGTATGACATTGTAACAATGACTGTACACGACTAAATATCACTTTTCTATAAGGCAGTAACTGACACATTTGAAATTGAAACATTGTGTGGCTCATGTGGCGTTAGCTAAGTGACCAGTTTAACATTAAGGTTAGCCTTAGCCTTTTGAAGTCTCCGTTTTTGAGACTGGCTTCTCTACGTAGTTTCATGAATAATATGGTTGTAATTGCTCGGACATCTCAAACTGTTTTTCTCGACTCTCATCAAACGGAACCGAGGCGTCGGGGAAAATGGGAGAAACTTGTTTCATTAAAATAAGAATTCGGTTGGTTTAGTTACTTACTTATTTACTGTACTGAAGTGATGATTGTAATAGTAGTAATAACAATAATTAATTATCACTGTTATGCAAACCATATTTTGTAAATAATATATATATTTAAAAAGCATGCAACTTTTATGCAAGGTTTTGAAAACTTGTAGACTAGAGTACAAACTTTTATTTGTAGACTATGTGTGTACTAGTTGAGGCTTCTGAGAAATATATCAAAAATAAGTAGGATGACAAATGCATCATTCTGACACTGCAAATATGTGCACCAGTGAAGATGGTGGACTGTCCATATCAACAGTTTTAACATTTGGGCTCATGCAGCTCTGATGAGCTCTCGTTATGTAGACTCCCTTGTCGACTTGACTGCCTATTGTTAAATGAGAGTCTAATGTCTTTTGTTTTTTCCCTGCCCCTATAGGGTCCTGCAGATATTAAACCCCAGGCCGATGCCAAGTCCAATCATGCCCGTCGACGTGGCCGTGCGGATCTGTCTGGCACAGTCACCGCCAGTGTGCAGTTTCCTGGGATCCTACGAGGCACGCAGCCTTGCCAACCATTACAAGCCACTGCGTCCCTGTATTAGCTCTAAGGCAGAGATAGAATCCCCCAACATGGGTTGGAAGAGCCCCAAAACCAAGCGCAAGAAGAGGGTGGTGTTTGCCGACTCCAAGGGCATGTCCCTCACTGCCATTCATGTGTTCAAGGAATTTGAAGAGGACCCCCTAGCAGACCTGCAGTTTGAGCTGTCTGACCTGGAGAGTGCCATTGTGGGCCTGAAGGTGGAGAAAGAGAAAGGCCTGGTGTTGGACTTTCCCCAGCCTGCTGCAGACTACCTGGACTTCCGGAACCGACTGAAAAAGAACCTTGTCTGTCTGGAGAACTGTGTACTCCAAGACAAGTCCCTTAGTGGTACCATCAAAGTCAGCAACGTCAGCTTCGAGAAGTCGGTCAACATCCGGATAACATTTGACTCATGGAAGAACTACACGGACATTCCTTGCATCTACATGAATAATGTCTATGGCTGCCTGGACATTGACACCTTCTCATTTTTCACCAATTTGCCAAGTGTCATTTCCCCCAACGAAAGTGTGGAGTTTTGCATCTGCTACAAAACCCAGAGCCAGGAGCACTGGGACAACAACGACGGCAAAAACTACAAGCTGGTCCACTCAGAGCGTGAACAGGACCAGCATCCGTGCGCCATCCAGAAGCCCACGCAGGAGTTCAGGAGCAAGAAACCCGAAATGGAGTTCGACCAGTTTGGAAGCCCGAGGACATCCAGTGGCTTCTTCCCTGAGTGGCAGAGCTGGGGCCACATTGAGAGCAGCACCCCCTACTGGTGACTTGACAAAAAAAAACACCCATCACAACTAACCTATGAGAAACAAAATAGATGAAACCTGTGGAGATGTGTACGAGGCCTAGAAAGTGGAGGCTTACTCGGAAACTGGAACCACCGAGAGCCATTGGCTGAAGCCATTCAGTTCTCCATCGACTTGAACTCTCAATCATACAGATGCATACAGTTTAAACCCCCAAACCCCCATCTGATCCAAGAGATGTACACATTGCCTTCCTGTTTTGCCAATTGCAAATATAATTGTGGGGGTTTGTTTATGGGGAATTGAACAGTATTGCAAATGTGGATGAGGGGAAAGTGATGGTTGGCGCTCGGATGTTCCAGTCACACTAATCCCGGAACAGAATAGTCTGAGATTAACCAATGTGGCTAATTGCTATCTGACATGGCAAGATAAAATGGGGACAGGATGAAGCTCAGCTCACGTTGGCTGACCTGGGTAATTTTCAGCTGTATTTCCCTGACAAATGGTTGTCCTTTTTTTTTTTTGTTGCAAGTATCTAATTTTTTGCTGTGCACTTAAAGCATTTTTTAGAGTTTCAAACTTCAGTTGTTTATTTTTGTTTGTTTTATTTTTTTTCTTTGTAAGATAAACTTCCTTACTTTGCAATTGTATATGATTGTCAAAGTCAGTTTTATGGAGGTTGATGGCATTATTTCAGCCCTATACTAAGTCAAGGCCTTTCTGCAAAGACAAGATCAGCTGCAGCAGATGAGTTTATGTCTGTTAGCTCCTGTAGTGCACACTGTTGTGTTTATACACCCCCATGTTTATTTTTCATTCTGCTTCCTTTTGTTTGCACGTAAAAAATGGGGGAATGGATCACTTTTGTGTTTGCACTTTGAACACAAAGTGTTCGTAAATTAAACCCCTCTCTCAGATTGTCACCAGGCTCGAGTTGCCAAGATGAGTGAAGTTTGCACTGATACAGAATGATGCCTTCTTTTTGAATGACAGAATGTGAAAGTGAAAAGATTTGGTACAGCATGAATTTTCGCTTCATATTGAAGTTTATGTATTTCTGTAGTCACATTCATGGTACCACATAATTGATCACTTTCAGAGATTCAAGTTGAAATATGCATGATGGTATAAAAAGGCTCTCTCTACCCCCTCTATGCAGAGTACAGTCAGCCATTTGGTGTGAAAGACACACCTTTCTTTTGCACTTGAGCCAATTCCCCAAGTCCTCGAACTTTAAGTCATGGTTTGGTCACACACAGTCAGTGTGCTTTCCCAATGCCTTTCCCTTTATTTCCTGTTTGTCTGCTGCTACTACTAAAAGTTGGGCTTTAGGGTATGTGTGCTCTTGCATCTGTGTCGATTTCATGGTCCCATGGTATGTGAATCACCTTCTTGCTGCATGTGATAGAAGATGCTGGGCTCTGAGGGTAGGCCTATGGGGTATTGCATTAAATGAGGGATTGAGAATGTAACTTCAGAAAAGCATTTTGTATGTAAGGGATGGGACACTAAGCTATGTCCGCAATTAGTAGGAAATGGGGTGGAGGCAAAATCTAGTCGCTGCTTTTTCCCCCAGTGCTTGTGCTCCCCCCCCCTCCCTTTAGATGGAAAAAACTGCTCAGAATGAAGAAGGTCGATGTCTTATGGTGTTGGCGCAAATGGCAATGTGAGCCACAGAGATTTTAGTTAAGTGTTATGGATTGAATGTAGAAGAACACACAGGCGTCAATGGTGGCCTGTGATACTGTGTATCTGTGTCACTTTTTTCTACTGCAAAGAGGGGTGTCTGTCAGAAAGAATGGTTTTCTGTGTCAACTGTTCCTTTTAGAAATAAAACGCTACATTTCTACTGAAAAAGACTTGTGAGTTTTGAATCTTGATGAATATCATGAATATACCATTTACAATATGATTCAATATATTTTTGTGTCTATGGTTTATCATAATAACATAATCAGACTCCAATTAATTCAAAAGTATGCACGATGAGGAAATTAGGACTTCAGCCTTAAAGATATTTTCAGCTTGGTGTCTTGATTAACTCTGACTCAGCTGTTTACAGTCATAGCTAACAATGAAAATGATGGGATATGAGACACTAGTATGTTGTTAATTAAATGTACTATTAACACTTGTGAAATATATTAAGACCTCATACTTTGGCACATAGGAAATATCACTCAGGGATGGGCAGCCTATATAATTACTATAAAACTACTGAAATTGCCAAAGATCTCAGCAAACAACAGAAAATAGGTTTGTGTTTTTTTATTTTTTACAAGACCACAAGGGAACCTGTCTGATTTGATTTCCACGTGAGGCTAATTGACTTGAACAAGCGCAGATAAAGGGTTCATCAGCCCAGAAAAAAGAGAGGTGAAGACTGTGCCAAACAAACATGGCCCCTCCCATTGGTTCTGCTATTATGAGACAGGAAATACAACATCAAAATTTATTTATTTAAATTACTGTAAAGAACTGAAAGATCTTTATAAGAGTAATAATAGGCTACAATAATAAGAGTTGTAGCCTAACAAATGAGATAATTATCAGCTTTGTCCTCTGAGATGCCTAATTATCAACTTTGCCTGAGGTAATGATTTTAGAACTTGTATTCCAGGAGCATCTCACAAAAATACAGTTACGTGACAGACTGCATGTCTTGCTAAAGGATGGTGCCAAACAGTGATCAAACTGGAAGTGATCACTGTAATGTTTTCTGTCAGCATGAGGACATCTTCCTGTGGCATTTCCCTACGTCACATTGCTTCACTTAATACTTCAGCTTTTTCAGTCTACATCTGGTTAGCTTGTTTACTAACTTGCTAACTTACATCTTTAAGCTCTGTTTTTCAATGTGTTCAGAGAAGGTGAGAGCACATACCTGTCTTCACACTTTTGTGTTGTATTAAAGGTTGAAGCTCTGCTTAGGGGTGTGACTGAAGTATTGAGACACTTGCATGCATTCAGACACCTGTGCAATGCAAGAAACATTTCAAAGCACCCATGGTATTTTAGCTGTGCAATGTATGTTAAGCCAAAGCCTAGCTAATGAGCTTAGATCACAAATACATGTTCTTCCTTATACAGGGACTGAACTTGGCCAGGAGACTAACTAAACCTGTCCATCAGGGCACAAGTACTGTAACTAAGTAGTCCGCTCAAACTGTGGTCTGTCTGGGAAGACTTCTCATTTCAGAGAGAATGCAAGACATCTGTAGGTGTGAACATCGAACACATTTTTTATCCGCAAAATCCAAATTCAGATATCTAAAATGTTTTATTCTTTATTCATTTGCACAGGCCTGATACAGCATTTGCTGTGCTATTTCTAAGACAAATTTAACAATATACTCATTGATAGTGGCCTTTTTGTCATTATACTCTCTCGCCTCTACAGACAGTTTGTGTAGTCTTATCTAATTGTTTAATATTTAGTACCGCAGCCTTCTGTGTTGAAGGGCTATTACGACTGTCAGTGTTTAATAAGACATGACATTCTGGCAAACAAAACACTGATTAAAATTCCTGCAATTACCCAGCCATTATCAAAATGGCCATGGCGACACAACACAACTCGCTGGCAAGTAAACACTTGCTTTCCTCAGCGTGCAGGTCACCAGAGTGCAAAAATAGGCAGTTATCTTTTTTTTTGGCTTGGTGAAGATGAACTGTGCTGGGTTTGTTTTTCTGGGTCACTTTTTCTGATTAAGACTAGTGGAGGGTATTCTCCAACAGAACCTGCAAAGACATTTTAAAATAGCAGTGGCCCGTTTATGAAATGATAGCAAATTCAAATAACAAAAGTCTCCATCAATGATTAACCAATGCATGTGTCTCCAGTCTCTTTAGGGATATATATATATATATAGCAGTTTCATGACCTCGCAAAGACATGTCAAGTTCAGGTCTAACTGGATTTCCCCTGTGTCACGCTCATGAACATCAGATACTGCTTTCACATTAGCCACTTCATTCACCCTACACCTCTAACCACCTGCAAGACTGTCACTGATGCAACATGCATTGAGTTCATTTCCACAATGACACTTTTCTCAACATCGCTAGAGGTCTTAGTAAGTAAGTTCTTCCAAGCAGGTTCTATTCTGGACACCGCGTGCCACAACTGTTGCACATAGCAGCATCGCACCTCCAAATGTCAGGCGGCTCAAATATAGCCTGGTGGCGGGTGAATGTGTAGACTGTCCTTCAGACTGAGCCGATGATGGTTGAGGGGTGTGTTTCGGAGGGTGTGTGTGTGTGTGTGTGTGTGTGTTTTGGGGGGGTTAGTGGTTGAAGGATATCTAGGATGTCTCTGCTAGAAAGTTGAAATACTAGGCTAGTTGTACTCATTTTAGTCACAATGTTGAATTGCTTTATGGTCTTTGACAGCATCAACACATGTCAATATCACTGACATTATGGTTAAGAGGTTAGAAGTAGCAAGCCATAGTTTAGGGAATTATATGTGTGAGTAATTTTTAGAAGATGACAGATTATTCTGATTCAGCATGAATTATAAATGAAGCTTTCAGTTGGCAGGTCACAGCTGACTGGTATCATCTCTAGATCAAAAAGTTCAACAGGAAGTTACATTACGGGTGAAAACTACGTAACATGTTTTGGCAATGAGTAAAGGCTGTTTGCTGGAAATGGCCAGGGTGTAGTCTTCTCGAGAGGCAGTCATCCGACTCATCAAAGCAATCTTCAACACACACATACACACAGTGATTCCTCAGAGATGTGTTACTATGACTGCCAGTGTTTGGAACCATTTGATAGCAGAATCATTGTGGACAAGTCATAAGTTGTAGGCAACTGGACTTCTTTTTGCAGCTTGAATTAAGTCCAAAAGAAGTCCAGAAGTCCAGTTGCCTACAACTTAGCAGTTATTACTACCATGACTTGGATGAATGAGAATCTTCACAGACTCATTGTGGACATGTATGTGAATGTCTTAGTGTCGAGTCTGGTGAGCTGACATTGTGAGTCATTCATTTGAGTATAGTTGCCTGCACACATCACGTAGACTGATCTGAACAGGTAAATAGTTCCCACAGTCTGGACGGCTGTGATGAAATTTTAGGAGAGTTGCTGGTGATTAATGTATTGTGCACGAACATAATATGTGGTTGTGTGACACACACACACAGACACACAAGCAATACATTTTTTTGCACTTAGTAAAACACATTTCACACAGCTAACCTTGCATTAAAAATTAGGGAACTACTGTTTTATCTGTAAACAAAGACATGAAGAACAGGAACTATTGTGTACACACACCCACATCCACCCAGGGGTGTAGTGGTAAAAAAGAGGTGGGTAAAGGTAAACTATAAAATCTCTGGGCCATGGCGAACTGGTGTAGCCTACAGGCTATTACCCAATGTCTACCCTACTATCTCAATTCAAACGTTGACTAACTTGGCTCGTGTGACCCATTGTCACATTGTGTGAAGTGTGGTCTACTGCTTACAGTTACACCCACAGTCCACAGTTAAATCTCCTGATCTTCCCATCACCAGGCCAGAACTGAAGAAACCTTTTGGATGAAAGGTGGAACGTCTTCAAGCTCCAAAAAGAAATCCAGTTGCATAACCGAACACTTTGACTACTATAACCTGGATGAATGAGAATCTTCACACATATCCTACTGTATTCTAAACACATGGCAACCATTACATCGATGAAAAGGTGGAGTGTCCGCACAAAACATTCACATCGTGATGATCATTAAAAAATTTAAATTGGAAGTTTGCAGACATTTCGCTTTGTTTCACTGAATATATATTTTTTTATCCAGCAGCTTACTTTTGGGTGCTGGATAAAAACATGTGTGCACCACTAAATCCTTAGGTCTTTAGCCATATTATGTTCTCCTCTCTTTAGCATGATAATGCTACTGAAATGTTGTGGAATTAACCTAATAACTTCAATTTTGACAGAAACGCTTCAGAAATCACCGTCCACCTATTTTAGTCGCCTATTCACTTTTTATCCTAACTTTAATTTAGTGACCGTCATCCATACTCTGTGCGACCTGTTGCTGGCTTCCGCAAGAGGGTGAGTAGTCACACAGACATAACTGCTGATAATGATGCACAGTATGAAGCCCAACTTGCAGATTCACATTACGAAATTGATAACAACCAATTGTAAAACAACATCAACATTTAGATCTGCATAAAAACGCTAGGCTTTAGGTGTGTAAACGTTTGTTAGAGGTGGGTAAACTATATTTATTTACAGTAAATGCTTTTTATAGCGTACACTATTATACACTATTATAATACTATTATAAGTGTAAATGCTATTTCCAAATTTAGGAGGTGCGTAAACACACTACATCCCTGCACACACACATACACATACACACACACACGCCAGCAAGATATTCACTATAACTAATGCCATTACCTGTACTAGTTTCCAGCACTCTCCCTCTTTCCTTCTCTCTCTCTCTTTCTCTCTCTCTCTCACTCATTCTGTCTGTCTCTCTCTCTCTCTCTCACACACACACACACACACACCACAGTCGTCTGTAGTGCTATTTGTTGTGAACTGTATGGGACCCTCCTGGGGGTGCATGGCCCTGTGGATGGACCACTCAGTTGTCTGGGTGCAGGAGCGGGAAAAATAGGACAAAGGAGAGAGGGCAGAGATTATTCCCACCCACGCAGGGGAATCCATCTATGAGATAGTCTCTTTTGTGCGGCCGCTGTCACCAGCCTCAGCAGGGCTTAGCATCTCTAACTCCAACAGGAAGGCAGTGTGTGTGTGTGTGTGTGTGTGTGTGTGTGTGTGTGTGTGTGTGTGTGTGTGTGTACGTCTGTGTGTGTGTGTGTATGTGTGTACGCACATGTGCGGGCCACGTGTGCCTGTGGATGTGTGTATATGTGTATGTGGGTGTGTGTATGTGTGCATGCATGCATGCATGTGTGAGTGTGTGTATATGCATGTGAATAAGTATGCACGCAAGTATTCAAACACAATTCATTATTATAATGTATTACAATTTATGTGCATGCACAAATTGTATATTCAAAAGTGCTTTCCAGTGTGTGAGAGTAAGTATATTTGCATCGGAGTGTGTAAATGCTGTTTGGTAATAGTGCAAATGTAATTTTGTGTAGTAAATATTTAATATGTGGTTATATCGATATACCACAGTATACTACTCGCTGTATAACTGTATATATACCACAGACATTTGTCACATTGGTTTTAGTGTCTTGCACTGGGTAATCTAGAGGGGATACAGATGTATCGACGCTTCAGGAACTTTCCAGAGGTCCTGCCAAAGAAGCAGTTATCGAGATGGGTGGAATTTCAGCCCTATAAATGTATGTTGCTGATACATATGGCCTTTCCATTATCTTCTATATCCAGAAGCATCTTCTGCAACTTTTCTGCCGATACCCTGTAGATGACAGCCTCTCTGTACACGCCCGTCGGCCCTGAAGGATTTTTATGTTACAGAATGTTTAAATCCCTCTCATCAGCCAATTCATATGTTTTTAAGATTTGTGGATTTGGAAAGCATGATGCTGAGAATGTGTGTATATACGTTTGGCTTAGATCCACCATCAAACCCTTCTGTTATTTGATTAGACGGAGATGAGGGAGAACATTGCTAGATTTAAAAGGGATTCTGTCACAAGGGATTTTCAAATCCGACAGAGATACATGGGTTGTCCTCATATCTTTTGACCCCCGCTGTAGAGGGTCAGTTTTTCAGAGGAGTGGAGTCAAATGACAATAACGTGGTTGCCTCAGGAGATGAGAGGCATTCAAAGTATCTCGCGTGTCCAAAACAAAAGCGATGTGGTGGGAAAAAATTAAATAAATAAAACAAACGGCTTAAGCCGCATAAGTGCAGTTGAGACGGGACGGAAATTGAAGAGCTGCTGTGACCGGACTCTCCTCATTCCTGCTCTTTCATGCGGCACGCTCCGATGATATCCTCGGATTTTCCGTTTATGAGAATACCATGGTATAAACAAACAGACCAAAGAAAGAAAGAAGGAAAGATTGAAAGATATAAAGAAAGAAGAAATATGATTTCTGATGATTTCACAATGATGGTCACAGTGATGTTCCAATTATCAGGTCAAGAAGGTGCTTCAGTAATAAGGTGATAGTAGTATTGACATCAAGGGGTCAGTTGCCTCACCATACTGTAGAATGGATTCCTTCAGTATCAGACAGTGACGCTAGACATAAACACAGAAAAAAAAAATGTAATTTCCTTTGAGAGTGAAATGATGGGAGATTTGATGAGATTGATTTTGTTTCATGGTTTTGTTTCAGGTTTCAAGATTCAAGTTTTTTATGTTTTTTTTACAGGATGTGTAGAATAGTCATCTAAACAGAGTTCTTTAATGATGAAGAGACAAATTTTTTATGACCACAATAAAAGCTTGAGGAGAAGATATCGATATGAAGGATGTGACAGGTAAAAGATGAAGATGAAGATGGACAAGTATATAGCAATGTGCGGGCCACGTGTGCCTGTGGATGTGTGTATATGTGTATGTGTGTGTGGGTGTGTGCATGTGTGCATGCGTGTGTGAGTGTGTGAATGTGTGCATGCGTGTGTGAGTGTGTGCATGTGTGTGTGTTGGTGTGTGTATGTGTACAGCATGATGTATATATCCCAATATGCAACATGATAGATATATTTAAGGCTATATTTAATCCATCCCATGCATACGTAAATAAACCTGCTTCCTTGCATACATGTCTTGTCAAGGAGCCAAAGTTCATGAACAATAGTTTTCCCCTTTGAAAAGCCCCCCCACCTGTCAACGGTGAGTATCCTCAGCTCTGTCAGACTCTGGTGCATAGGCGGACTGGTCTTTCAGAGCTTAATGCTGCCTAGGAAGGGTTGGGTTCACACAGTCGATTGTGCAACCATGTTTATCACATGCTGGGGCTTAGGCCAGTGGGTCCCCATCTTCAGCAGCTCAGATTTCTGCCTCAGCACATGTGTGCATAGGAGGAATGGCCCATATGCCAGAGTCATGCCCTGGACTATTTGTGATATTGTGTGACACGTGATTTGTTTGTTCATGTGACAGTTCAAAAAACTCCGCGAGATAGGTGATATAGCAATTGGCCAACCACTGCAAATTCTAGATCATTCAAAACAATCTATAGGCTAAAGTTAGTAAACTTATAGGATAAAATTATAAGTTCTCCCATGGCCATCATAAATTGTGGCTCATGATTTTGGAAAGTGCTGTGTGTTGACATTGATGAAAGACAGTGAAAGGCAAAAAATAGAGAACCCAATTTTTTGACCAGGACATTCCTTGCAACTGTTTTTGTCCATGTTTGGTAGTGCTTGATACATCTATTGCAGGATACTGCTGAATGCTGTCTTGGGTTACATGGGCAGCGGCGCTGCTAAAAATTTGGGGCCCAATGACAGAAAATTATTTTGGGCCTCCCAAACATTGGTTATAATATTAAAATGTTCTCTAGGGCCCCCTATCAGTGCCAGGCCCTTGGAATCATCCTAACTTTTCCCCCCCTGGCGGCGCCCCTGGACGTGGGGACAGAACGTAACGTAATATCGGCAAAGGTGTAGGCACGCTGGATACTCTATTGACTTTCCCTTCTCTCAGACTTAATACGCAATGTTTTTTTCTGTGTATATTTATATTTTGTGTTTATGCTTTCCAGCTATACACAGCTATGAGTATCTCATTAGCTTATTATAACACTGCAGATTATAGTGACACAGAATAATTCAAAAACACATGAAATGTGGTAGGTCTGTTGTATTATCTGCCATTTGTGCTGCGGGAATGAGGAAGAGATGTCTAGAGATGTGCAGCGAACGTAGTGAACAAATCTTTCTCTGACTCTAATGAGGCGTGTATAAAAGCAGTTTTGCATCTCTCTCTCTCTCTTTTCAGGACTAGACATTTTAATGAACTGATTCAGGCCCAGAGACAGAGGCACACATACACTCACACACACACACACACACACACACCACACACACACACATAACCCCTGACTGCTGAGGAGACGAGGCCTTGAGCGAGTGTGTGAGTCTGACTCTGCAGCATTGGTTACCAGGGCTGTTCTTATACGACGTGACTCTGGCTGCCCAAACATGGGAGCGAGGAGGGGGCGGGAGGAGATTTCGTCTCGGGGGAAAACAAACTGTGCTGATATGGAGGGGAGGCTCATGCATGGCTCACAGCACATTAAAAGCTCTTTTGGGAGATCCTCTCTTTTTAATCCTAAAGATGATGACAACTTTGGTGTATGTGTGTGTGTGTGTGTGTGTGTGTGTGTGTGTGTGTGTGTGTGTGTGTGTGTGTGTGAGTGTGTGTGTGCAAGAGAGACATTGCGTTGCTGTAACAGCAGTGAGACTGTGCCGCTGTGTAAATGTCTGCATTCTGAGCTTCAGCTCAAAGAACTATCTGTATGCAATGTAACTCAGCTGGCCAAACCCTGAACAGCCCTCTGGTCTATTTCTCTCTCTCTCTCTCTCTCTCTCTCTCTCTCTCGTTTCTCTCTCTCCCTGTCTGTTTCTCTCACTCATTCCCCTGGCCACTGACAAATGTGGGATGACAGACATGACTTGGCAAGACTGTGCCTCTGGATGAGGAGAGGAGAGGAGACGACAGTAGAGAGGATAGGAACTAAAATGTACTGGGCTGGATTCAGCCCATGTTCTATTTTTATTCTTTTGTGACATGGCAAATCTACTGCCCAGTGCAACAGAGTAGATTAAGAGATGTAAGAATAATTCAGCAGACTATGGACACATCACACAATGGTATTGTAACGCAACAGGGTTGCAAAAACCCATGACGTGTGCGTGTGTGTGTGTCTCTGTGTTTGTATGTGTGTGTGTGTGTGTGTGAGAGAGAAAGAGAGATAGAGAGAGAGAAAGGGATGGGGGGTAAAAGAATAGAATAGGGAAGAAGAGAGAACTAAACCAGAAAGCGTTTGCCATATAGAGTGGACTTTGAAGCAAGGCAGCAGCAGCAGCAGCATGGCTTCAGTAGCAGTAACAGCATGAATTTGTCTAGATGAAAAAAAATATCTAGCCATCATCATAGTAGATTATATACTTTAAATGCAATTACTTCCTCATTTTTTTCCTCCCACGCTATATTCACACTTTGTCTTCCTTTGTTACGAAGTGTGATGCAACCATCTAACCAAGTTGCTCATTCTTTCCCAAGTTTGACACATTTGCGCTACATCAGATATTATCTACCAGTGCCACCATAAATCTCTAATGCCTTATTGTATATGCATCACTCGCAGTGTACACTAGATCCTCTTTAAGAGACGCTGTGGGAGCCAGCGGTCACATGACGCAAGCATTCCATGACAGTCTAATTACCAAAGGTGAGACGGACAGCTGGGTTGGCGGCAGGATCTCCAATCTCAGTCTCCAGTGGCTGGTGGCATTCTGCTGAAGGTGACGGGGGGGTAATGACGTCTGAACGTCATGTCCCTTGTGTTTTAAGCCCCCCCTGGAGGTTGCCAGGTGACAAGGTGCAGGCATATAGGTTGAGCAGATCATTCCGTAACTCACCGAAAAGATAGCATGTATGTGTATGTATGTGTGTGTGTGTGTGTGTGTGTGTGTGTGTGTGTGGTATGCGTGTTGGGGTGTGTGTGTGTGGGGGGGGGGTGCGTGTGTATGTGTGTGTGTGTTTCCATGTGAATATGTGTGTGTGTATGCGTGTACGTGGACACAGCACACACCAACAATTTACAGTGCTCTCGTCCACGTACAAGGGACTGTATACACGTGACTACAATGCTTGTGTGTTTGGTAAGAGAGTTATATATGGCCGTGTATTCTGGACCTACTATATATGTGTGAATGAAAGACGGGAGACACCCAGCAATACATCTGGATGACAGCAGAAGTCAGTGAGGCAACTTAGCACTTAGCCCTCACTGCATGTATTGTGTATCCTATCTATGTGACTGTGTGAAAGTGTGGACTATATATTTCAGAGCTGGTGCTTCAGTGCCAGTCAGAAGAACACTATGCATGTACTGTATTGTGCCCACCTGTGCACTCTGTGTGTGTGTGTGTGTGTGTGTGTGTGTATGTGTTGACGTGTGGACATGCATGTAAGCTAATGTCTGTGTGTGTTTAAATAACTCTTTCAATTCACCTACTTGCAGCTGTGGCGACAGCTTTCTCAATTTGCGGCCTGATTGCACCATATAGGTTTGTCTAACATTGCCACACTGCATACCTTTGGATTTATCATCAGTCAACGCCTGCCTTTGACCAAACTACAGTTAGAAAGCATGTGGGAAGACAAAAGCCATTGTGCAATCAGAAGGCCAGCTGGTTAGCAAGACAATCTGCTATTTAATGAAAAATGATATCACTGGTATGCACTTCGTCAATTCACTGTGTTGAAAGCTTTACAGTTTGAGTAAACTACACCAATTCTATTGTTTGTAATCATCAAACCGTAACTTGTCATAATATGACAATGTTTGGTGTTTCTGGCAGTTCAGAAATGTAACCCAATGATAAAACTAATTGGCAAGACGTGCTCGACTGTTGGCCTTCACATATCCTGGCCTCTGGTTGTTTGCATTGTATCCAGGCAGGATATATGCTAAAAAAAACCTCCCGGCTATCAGGCCATTGGCAAACATTCCTTAAATTGGTGCCAGTGTTTTGCAGGGATATAATTTGTGTGCGCTCCACCAAAACAATCTTCACTTTAGTTCTGCTCAATGGGGGCAGTCTACAATGGTATTGTAACTTAACAGGGTTGCAAAACCCATGACGTGTGGGCGTGTGTGTATGTGTCTCTGTGTGTGTATGTGTTTATATGTGTGTGTGTGTGTGTGTGTGTGTGTGTGTGTGTGTGTGCGTGCGTGCGCATACTCAAGTTGCTAGCCTCTAGTGATGAGAGAAATCCATTTCTTGTCTGAATGTAAAGTCTGTTTTGTTTGTTTTGTGGTCACTGGCTGCTCTGTACAAACAGTTCTATAGTGTGTGTGTGTGTGTGTGTGTGTGTGTGTGTGTGTGTGTGCAACCTGATTTACAGCAACAGGCATGTGCAAACATAGCCACAGATGTCTATGTCAGCGAACAAGTGCGATTCAAGTGTGTACTGTCCTGTGCTCACTAACTGTGAATGTCAATATCCTGCTCTGGCAAACAGAAAAGGCCATATGAAATATCCATATGCAAGGCAAATCTATAGTGAAGTGCCCAGATTGTGCAATGATGTTGGCCACCTGCAAGAGATTTGAAAGCGGCCTTTAATGTTCCTCCCAAGCCTATCTATCTTTAGGCAGTATTGCATGAGTGGGGTTGGTCAAGGATTTACAAAAATATGACAATATGACTACTAGCAGTCAAAAGTATGAATGAGAATGTCCAGGGATTTCCTCTGCAATGCAATTAATGCAATGCTATCTATCTATCTATCTATCTATCTATCTATCTATCTATCTATCTATCTATCTATCTATCTATCTATCTGTCTGTCTGTTTGTCTGTCCGTCTACTGTATTGAGCGTGCATGTTCCCTCTGAACACGCATGCCAAACAGCAGATGAAACTACAGCTTAGTATGGTTTACGTAAGAACCAGCTATAAATACACACTGTTCTCATTCACATGTTCAAATAACAAGTTCCCAGATTAAAAGATGATGCCCTATGTCCATTTACCATAACAGCTGTTTGTTTTGGGGGGAAGGATTCATGACAAAAACTGCTACTTTAACTTACATGAGTACATACTGTATGTCATGTGCAAGAGTTAACTGTTATTTGAGAGCAATATTACTGCCAGTGTGAGTGTGACATGGCAAAAAAAGGCTTTTTTTCACAGTGGAGTGTAGCAATAGTGTCATAATAGCAATTAGTTTTATTATCGGTTAACCCTCTAAGCTGACAAAAACACCAAGTTCGAATTTAATGATTTTTGCAGAGAGAAACAGTCTTTCTCTCTGCAAACATGCAGAAAAGCTTCTAGAAAGTGCAAGGCTATAGTTTTTTATACACAAGTCTCCTTGTTTTACGTGGATGGAGCCCAACATTACAGTACAGTTATGCTTGTGCTCGTGTATGAATATATCACATGTTTACAAACCTCCACAGGTTGCTTCTCTCTTGTTTGTTTTTCCAGTGAGGAAATGAAGCCATTTCCTCCACAGTCTGACAGAGAATAAGAGAACATAACACACACACACACACACACACACACACACACACACACATATACTGTAAATATATATATATATATATATATATATATATATAAGCACACCATCACATTCTCTCTCTCTCTTTCTCTCTCTGTCTCTCTCTCTCTCACACACACAAACACACCCACACATCCCCTCCTGAATCCAGACCCTCAGGTAATTCTAAGCTGCAGAGACCTTTCCCTCTCTAGCTGCACAAGGCTGTCATTACTCTCCCTCTTTCTCTCTCTCCTTCTCTCTTTTTCACACACACACACACACATACATTATGCTCTCTCTCTACCTCTCTCACGCACGCACACACACACACACACACAAAATGAGAAAGACCTTTCCCACTCGAGATTAGAAACCTGTGATTGTACGCCATGTGCAATAGCTTGTTACCAGAAAATGCTGGTCTGGTCTGACTGGAACAGTTCTGGCTGTCTATGATTGGATCAGGGTGATAACTGTCCCACTCCCATGCCTCTGGTCCTAACTATCTTCCCGCCACTTATACCACTTAGAGCCACTCCCACTGAACCTGAGGGCTGGTTTAGGTGTCAGACTCATCAGATCACAGCCATGCCCCTGTCAGAGTCAACTGGTTGGCCTATCAGAGCTTAAACAGGGTATGGGGGTGCACACATCCCCAAATACTAAATTTACAGCAATCACAGTCAGATGCCAGTTAAAAAGTAAGCTGAACCATTGCCTGACAAAGATGGGACAATCAAAATGTTGCTACTACATTTCTGTCAAAATTTGGAAGTTATTTTGAAACAATGTGCAGATATCTTTGAACTTTGCCCAACAGAGCTTCCATATTGGTGTTATATTCTTATTTAATTACAGTCCTATTCTGTAAATTAACATGTATGTCAATGTGTTTGTAATGACGCTGATGAAAGTATTACGTATTAGGTTGTAACTTTGTCTAAGGTCTACATATGTGACATTGAATTGTGACCACATCAGAATCATATCAGATTACGATCCGATCATCTGCACAGATCAGGACAAAATTGGAATCATGTCTGATCTCAGATCAGGTCATGATCAAATCCAATCCAAATCCAAGTGCGTATCAAGTGCTCACGTCAGCCTGTTCCAAAGTCAGCTGTTATCTAAACGTTTGGAACAGCTGAGGAGTGGTCATCTCTGACACAGATCACTGGTGATCCTCAAAGTAGGCCCAGAGTGGTCCAGCGTGGAGGTGGGGTGGCTGTTCACACTCTCCAAAGATAGGTCTGAAGACCACTTGGCCTCTAGCCAGGCACGTCTGTGACGTACCTAAAGGGGCTGTGGCGGGACTAGCACTTGGAAAGTTTCGCAAGTCTCTGCACGCCTTGATTCATGCCAGTAGTCGGTGACAACAAGACAGCAGGCCTGATTGCCTACTGACTAGCATTGCAACTGTGACACAGTTACAGAATAGCCAAAGAGGTCATTCAGCAATGGTTTAAAATATATAATGTAGCTACGCAATAAACTGCCTTTAGCATTTTAGCACTTCACTGTTAATTTATTAGAAGAACATACTCCATTTATGCATTTAGCTGATGCTTTTATGCAAAGCAACTTACATTTGTCAACTATCAATTACATCAGGGCCAGTCTCCCTTAGAGCACCTTAGGGCTAAGTGCCTTGCTCAAGGGCACAATGGTGACAGCCAGGATTTGAACCCACAATTTTCCATGCTAGTACATGCTAGCCAGGTTCCCTAACCACTACACCACCACTGCACCATACTGGAGTATGTTCACTTTTCATCAAATTCACTTTTAATCAATCATTACTCCCTCTTACCAGTACTTGCTTGTGTATAGAATTGTGTATAGAATTTCTAACAAATACTTCTTAACATATTAAAATAGTTGCTTGTTGATTGTCTTGCAGGCCAGAGGGGTCTTTTCCTGCTCATGTATGTTAGACATAGCCGAGTCTCTTCTCCCCCTGAGCCTGTAAATATAAGTTAGGAAGAGTCAAAGTGGAGAGCGTTGCTCCTCCCACATACTTGTTCAGAACACAATGTTCACAGCAGCCTCAGCTGCGATACTGCCTTCTCTGCAGAGTCACACTTCTGTCTCACACATACACACACACACATATGCACACTCTCTCTCTCTCTCTCTCACACACACACACACACACACACACACACACACACACACACACACACAACACACACACACAAACACACACCAGAAATCCTCTCTATTTCCAGTCCAAGAATGCTCCACTGAGATGATTTAGAGGTCCTAAAGGAGTGAGAGAGAACAGCACCCTCAACACCCCCACCCTCCAATGCTTACTGTTGCTGGGTAACCTTTATGTTCAGGCCACTGGCCCCTAACTCCAGCAGAATCTGGGCTTTGGCAGTGTGAGGCAGTAGCCCAGAGGTGTGGGATATCTGCATTAACGCTTGCATGCTGTCTGACTCTGGGAACAACAGAGCATTATTGCGGGGACGTAATTATGTGCTATGGGCATGTCCCGAGGCACCATTCGTGTTTTCTCTTTTAAGATTTAACATCATCAGATGTTTAAGTGTGTGTGTGTCTGTGTGTGTGTGTGTCTGTGTGTGTGTGTGTGTGTGTGTGTGTGTGTGTGTGTTGGAGGAGGAATGACAATTAGGGACTCTACTGGTATAAGATAGGTGCCAAAAGAATTTCAATGTAGTTTAATATTAATGTAATTATGGGATACATTCCATCTTACCTTTAAACACTCTCTCTCTCTCTCTCTCTCACACACACACACACACCACAACTCAATATAGAGAGTAATCACTGTCACAAAATCCTTTTATGTTTGAAGAACCTATAAAAGAGACAGAAATCAAATAACTGTAACAGGCAACTTTGTGTCAGCCTACTGTTCTTCCGGTGGTTTCCCAAATGCCCAAACACATGTGGCTGGCATCCCTAATGTGGTTTCTAGTGAGCTGGATGTTTGATCATAAACACAGCCTGCAGGTCCCGTTTTAGGATAGAGGCCGTGTGACGTCCAAGGGCTGTTTGATGACATTTTCTTTAATCCTCACTTTAGCTGACCGAATTTTGCAGAGCATAGGCCAGCCACATCCTGCACTCTCTATGCCCAACACCCCCCCCCCCTACACACACACCCACCCACATACACTCTTTCCCTTTTACACAAACATGTTACACATACTCTCTCTCTCTCTCTCTCTCTCTTTCTCTGTACACACACACTCCTTTTTCTCTTAAAGTATTGCTCTCCTCTTCTCATGATTCCTAATCTGCATTTTTCCCCTTTCTCTCTTCCACGTTCTCTCTCTCTCCCTCTCTCTCCCTCTCTCTCTCTTTCTCTCTTTCAAAGCGAGTGCTCTGATTTAAAGTCGGGGCAGAGCAGCCTACAGAGTGCCACTGTTGGCACAGTGTTTCCCACGAACTGATGCTGTGTGAGACAGACAGAACCAGGCCACCGCCACAATGCATTGTGGGAGACCAGACCGCTGGCCGTGCTCAACCGACACACGTCTGAACTCTGAATGTTTGTCACCAGACGATGAGGGCAGCACAAAACTGTTGTCCCAAGGCCTGATTGCTGTCCATGCACATTTTTATTTTTTTCTACTGCGAATTTCTAAATTGTGTAAGTGTTATGACTATTCATCTAGAATGTCAGACACAATGGCTACATTGGTACGTCCAAAATTGCTTTGCATCATCCATCATTACAGATTACAGATTACAAAAGTATTTTTCAACTCAACTTTTGACCTGCCTACTGAACATTGTTGCAACAGTAACGCCATACAGTAGGCCCTTCTTTTGCTCTAAAATGCTTCCATGGAAACACGTTGACCTATAAAACATCTCAACACCACCTTTTTTAATCGCAGTCAATACGGAACCGATTATGAACATGGCTAACCGATGACTTAGGTATAATATCTTTTTTGTTCGGTAATTTCACAGACTTTTGTTTCCAACCAGGGCCACGTAGAAGGGCAGAGCTACAAATTTGTCTGCAAATGAACAGAATGAACAGAATGTCCAGAGTCATGGTGGCTGATGTCATGGCCATTTCAGTCGCCTGTTTCTGGGAGGAAATGAGAGCTCAGGGGGGTGGTAGTGGGGGGGAATGGAAGGGTGGAGTGGGGGTCAAATGAATGGAACAACATCCACCTTCAGTCTTATATGAATCATATAGGTAACAAAAAGCCTACGCAAGCACATACACACACATATGCACTACTATGTGCTCACATGTACTCAACACGTACACATTCTCTCTCTCTCTCTTTCTCTCTCTCTCTCTCTCACACACACACACACACAGATGCAGGCTACACAGACATTAATGCACATCCACACAGACACACATAATACACAGTTACACAGTCACAAACATAAATGTACGTGCACAAACACACACACACTCTCACACACGTCCTAGATATCCATGGGCACTTTGGGAACCTTAGTGTTTGCTATTACATAACAGTGTAATGATACGTGGCAAGTCCAGCACAAAATCTATACATATAGACATATGGAATGTTTATAGGACACGTTGTGTCTGGGTTCACACCGACTCACCCCTGATAATATCCGCACCAGTTTTTTCCTTTTCAAGCTACCATCATCAGCCATGCCCCTTACTCTAATAATTAACCTAATTCACACACATACACACACACGCACACACTTTTGCTCTTGCCTTTACAGTAATTTGTTCCGTGTTACTTTCTTGTCAACCTCGACTGACTGCACTGATCCTATGGCACACACGATGTTGCTATTGTTGTTGATGTCGACTGATAACCATGGCATCGTATGCCAGGCTGTGCATTCGACCCAAGCTGGCATGGCTCCAGGGCTGCCTGGAGCTTCAATAGGATTTTGGCTAGGCACCAGGATACCATTTAAAATGAGAGGCAGTATGCATTGCCCCTGCTGTCACCATGGTGTAGCTCTTGTAATATGATAGAATGGAAATGGATGACATTTTTTCAATGGCCTTTTATGCTCCCCTCTACTCTGCTCTATCTGTGTGTTTGTCTATGGAACTGGTGGACCTTGACAGGTGTCAGGTTGATCGCAAGTGGACCATGGCGCCCAGGCCATGTAAAACCTTTTGGCGTCCAGATCCTTTTTATGCTGACCTGGCATCACCCGTAGGTGTGGACATACTGGCATTTTGTGCATCACAGCGAGGCTTTAAGGTTTTTGTGCATCACAGCGAGGCGAAGTTTGAGACAAGGAGGTCAAACTGATTGTGGACACTGTCTCTGATCCGGCCTCAAATGGCCCTGGGTCGTTATCGTCCTTGAGAGTATGTCAATTGCTGGACAAGATCCTAAAATGCCCCCCTCACTGGCTCAAGCTTCGGCCCATGGCAAAGCCTTTCAAAAAAGGAAACCAAAGCACAAAAATAGATCACTGGACATTTATAGGTTTCTTAGGAAGAGACTACAAAAGACCCAACTTTATGTGGAAAAATCTTTTTCTGCCCGTGTGGTTTCCAAATCTACTTTGGCAAGCGATCCGAGTGTTTACTAACCTGACTACAAGATTACAGGAATCTGCCATCAAATGACAGCATATGTGTCCTTTGTGGTGTGCAGTGCACAGATCCTTTTTGGCAGCATTTCAGAGAGGGAATCTCCCATAAGCAAGTGTTGATGGCGTTGAGTTCCTGCAAAGCTATAGGTGACAGTTCACTGACAGGATATACATAGTGATACTATATAGACGCTTCTGTTAACCTGTTTACAAGGTAAGATAACTGCTAGGTAAATATAAAATATCTACATGGATGTCTGAAACATGTCTAATCCATTCAAACCCATCAGATATCCATTTAAACATTACTTTTATATTAACTTTATCTTAATGGGTGTTTTGCATGAGCTTTCTGTGTGTTCTTTGTGGGAAAAAGGACACTTGAAATACCTCTGCGTCTAAGCATAATATCGGAGAAGAACGGCCAGTGAATTTAACCAAAGTGTTAATTGCGCTGACTCCTGGAGCCAGTGTATGTGGCTTGAATTTTCCACTAGGCCCTTATTTTTGTTCCACGGCCTTCTTGCAAAATAGTCTCAATAACCCTAGTGGTTTCATCTGCTCTCTCATTGCAGCTGTAACTTAGCCAGAGAGCTTTTAAAAAATATGCAAAGTCAGCAATCTTCCTCTCCCAACCGATCCCACTCTTATGAGAGTGGGAGGGAGGATTCAGGATGAGCTTCACTCAAAAGCACTTTATACCTTAAATGTTCTAAACTGAGATCCGATGTGGCTCAAGTTGAGACTCTTTTCTCCCCTATAACCTGGCTACCCCTCACCTACTGAAGGACAGCACAGGCACAAAAGAGGTGTGGGCATAAGGCACAGCAAAACAAACCAAAAAAAAAGACTCATTTGCACTGCAAAGCACTTTTTTTATTCAGCACATTTGAAAAGGCGTTCACGGTCAAAATAAATACATGGCAAATACAAATGTATTCGGTCTCCTGCGTTGAGCCTGACCCGTCTCAACAAGGCCTCTTTTTTTTTTTTTTTTTTTTTGGCAGGGCACAGTTCGTTTGGGGTACAATCACCACGATGACACAGAGCCAAAGATAATTCATAGGCTTGGAGGGTCCATGAGGTCAGCTAATGATATGTACAAAGCTGAGGCTGGTTATCAAGAGTTATCAATATAGGACTCTAGTGGTATCGCGGTCCTGCTGTGTGAACTGTACATATATCTCTACTGAAGTAACACAGGCCTAAAGGATTGGCTGTTGCCCTCGGATTCATGGCCGTAAACTCCAAGGGGAACTTGACCCATAAGGTAAGGTAAAAAAAAACAACAACATAAAAAAACACAGACATTTCTGACCACCTGTTCGACGAGATAGATCTGGACACCACCAGAGGGGTGATCCGTCAGTCACAGTTGGATTATCTGTCTGGCACCCAAGGCGTGGAAGTGACGGTGGAGTCGGACTATATCGACAGAAGCCACTGTGGCGAATCCCACAGTGCAAACTCCATGTAGCAAACACAGAACAAGCACAGACTCAACAAAAAAATTCAAACAAACACCAAATCCCTTCAGGTATAATGACCTAAAAGGTCGTCAACTTCAAGTACAACAAGAGCAGGCAAAAAGCAACAAAATCTCTTGGTCCCTTTAATAACACTTAATAACACAAAAACTGCTTTGAATTTCTTCATTTGCTCATATGGACAAGAGGACATAGGGTGACATTTAAAGGGGAATGTGTGTATGTCCAAAAGCCAATCCCAGCACATGGGTACAGCTGAAAGGTGCCTAGTGAAAATGAGCTCTGTCCCTTTAAAAAAAAAAAAAAAAAAAAAGTCAAGCTTCAGGCTGACCGAGTGTTAGCGAGGTTATTTTTTACCCAGACCTACCCTGTCCTGACCTAGATTCCAGACGAGCCTTGACTACGCAACTGACAGCACCTCGGTGTGTGAACAGTCTCCGTTTTCTTGTTACATAACCAGTAAGTTTGCCAGAAATACCAGGAGTGAAATAATGTGGTTGTCCTACTGATATGTATTTTTTGTTAAGTTTAAAATTTCAGCAATTTAAGGCATCACTGATCACACACAATCCGTCACAGAAACAATAATCCACAATATCTGCACTCCTGGAGAAATGTTGGTTTTTGGAGGGTCAGATAAAAAGGAAAAAAAAAAATCTTAAATAAACCGTGGTGTATTACCATATATTACCAGGGATTCTCCCAGATGACTCTTGAATATACAACCCATTTTTTTCTTTCAAAGGAGACTAAATTCACACCTATTAGTGTTTAGTGACTTTAGAGAAGGCGCTGGACAGTTCGACCTTCGATGACCTTCAAATTCACTCCAGGCCAAAGCCCTCAGCGTTGGAGATGGCAATGGTTAATTTCTGTCTCAGTTCTTTCTTGCTCTTGTAGGGAGGTAGGCAGATCTGGTTGAAACACGTGTGGGACACTGGGAGCCTGGGGAAGAGATGAGAGGTATAAGTAAGAACCAGGAAGAGATGAGGATTTACATGTAGCTTCTCAAGGGAGGACACAGTGCACACACAGCACATGACTTGTTTTTTTTTTTTTAAACAAAGTTCTATTGCATGACAAGTAACGGATTCGTTTTTGAATGATGGAAAGGGATGCCTTTCGGAATGCCCTTATACTATATGATGTCACAGCTGATTCATTAGTATGTCTGTAATATTGCAAGCTCATCATGCTATAGTCTAGTTACTATTGCTTCCCTTCCAGCAAAACTATGGCGGTCTGTATTCCTCTGTTCCCAAACCATAACAAACTTTCAAGTTTTTAAATATCGAAACATTTTTCCATCATTACCACTGGTCAGCGAGATCTCCATCTAATCTTATGTGTCCCGCAGCAACAAATGACAATAACATTACAGTCATCAGTTGCAGCAACAAGCAACAGCAAGAAGAGTGATGCAGCATGTGGCATGTAGTAAATGTCTTTGTGTACAACACAAAGACTACAATCCATCTGTTCAAGAACACTATCTGAACTCTATCACCGACGATCACTGAATACTGGCCAAGATGGAACAACATAATACGTAACAATGGGAGCAAACGTGAATAGTTCCGATCTGCATAAGTGGGAATGTCACATAACGTCACAATATAAACTTTTCAATGATCTTCTGTGTCAGCGTATGAGGGCTCGACTGCATAAAGGGAGATTTCCCCTTGCGAAAAAAGAACACAGAACTTAACGAACGTTTGAGCCTCTTGCTCCACTTTTACCCTCCCTCATATCACTGTCTTACTGTCTCCTGATGTCTTGTAAACAACATTAGCTGCTCAGAGGCTATGACCCAGAGATGGGGAGAGGGCCTACCAGTCAGTTGAGACGTCGTTCTTGGTGATCTTGAAGTTAAGGTCGGCCATGCCTCCCACAGGAACGCGGTCGCTTCCTGTACAGAAGTGGAGGAGCCGTTTCTGCAGCTCCAGAGGGAACGCCAGAACCACATCCCAGAATGCTCTGTGAGAAGGAAGTTGGGGGAGGGGGGTGGGGTATGGGAGGACAGATACCAGATGTGAAAATCACAGGGGCTATCAACAAAACAAACTTGTTTACTCTGGCCTTTCAATGTAACAGTCGTTTAATTAAAGGAGGTCAGAATTATTTTTGTACACTGCTGACTGTAACAGTCACATAACCTCAGAACTCATACACTCATTACAGATATGAGAAAGGACAAGAAATTTTGAAACACACTGAAGCAACAAGCATTTATGTGCTTGTCTGTGCTTTGGTTAAAAGTCCATTAACAGTAAGCTTTACTATGTGCGTGTGTGGGGGCTGGTTTATGGCATCTATCTATATGGATAAATTGTAATCATCATGAATTAGCTATTGTTGTAGTGTCGGCCTACATAGGCCTAGGTGATTAAGAAAGCAGTCAATGTTTTCATTTGGATGATCTTTCACAAAAAGGTTTGCCCATGAGTGAAATGTTTCAAAGCTGTTTCCATGAACAGTTGCAAGAATCCATGTTGAGGTTTTAAACACTGTATATACAGCAACATGCAGCAGGAGCCGTCTCACTACTCTTGCGCAGATGACCGCACTCACTTACTGAAACTGAGCGCTTCCGGTATATTTTATGACACGTAATTAGAATGTATTTCCTGATGCGAGAAAACGTTTTCTTTTACTAACAGCCCAGTTAGAAATGATGTCTTATCATGAGGTAGGCTAATCCTTTAGAGATGTTGTGCATATCTAACCCTTGTTGTCCTGCATAGTACAGCCCTGCACACACCTGGGCTCAAACCTGCAACTCAGCAGCATCACGGACTGGGAGTCCAGCATGCTAACAAGTAAGCTAAAACCCTACAGTGCCAGTTTCACTCACTAGCATGTCTGTCAGGCTTTCAGGAGGGAGCTTTACCAACGTTCTACATGCGCAGCTAAGCCAACTGGCATCCGTTACACATAACAGGTGTAAACAAACTCATGTGGTGAATGTTCATTATGGTTACAGGCTAGAGCACAGTAGTTTGGCTAGATTCTGCTGATCAGGAGCTCGTTGTATAGAGTTTTAGAATGGAAAATCTGAAAAAGGGTTGTTTTAAAAATGTAGATTTAAATGTTAACATGCAAAAAAAAATTTGTGCGATTCCACGCTCATAGATACATTTTGTTTTCATGATTGCACGATTCTTTGGGCGTCGTCAAGGCAGGAGGTGTTTGCTGTGTTTGTTGCTGGGGGAAACCCTGATACTACATGTCTTGACCACCTACAGTGAGTATAGATAAGGATGTGTGCCAAGAGAGGAGAGGAGAGGAGAGGAGAGATGTTTGTACCGAATAGTGGGGTCAGTCTTGCTGTAGCCTTCATACTGGGCCACCCGCTGCAAGGACACCATGTCCAGATGGGGGCTTCCACAGACCAGGACCTCCACCTCCTCTGGTCTCAGCAGCTTTGGGGGTGAAACAAAACAATGATTAGTGCACAAAAGCAAGTCTGTAATAATTATGAATGAATGAATGCACATGGATGTTTGACTGGCTGAGATATCAGGACCTGTGTGGCTCACATATTGCATCCCAATGTCTTCCCCTAAACCTAACCCTCAAAGACTTAACTGGCATGAATCAGCCAATAAGTCTTTAAAAGAACCCCTGACTGACAAGATATCTTGACCTTATATGACTAACATTGGTATTAGCTATATTTATAGTTTTAAAAACACTCAAAATGATCTCTCAATGTTTTTTTGGTAAAAAGTGACATTACCTGTCCGATGCTGATGGTGTCTATGTGCAGCAGCAGCTTGGACCTTGATTAGCTTA
Source organism: Tenualosa ilisha (assembly GCA_015244755.2). Classification (NCBI taxonomy): domain Eukaryota; kingdom Metazoa; phylum Chordata; class Actinopteri; order Clupeiformes; family Clupeidae; genus Tenualosa; species Tenualosa ilisha. The sequence continues at coordinate 1,372,878 of PYXC01002284.1, read as the reverse complement.
ACCCGGTGATGTCACTATATTCAACAATGGCCGTTTACGAGTGAAAGGATTTTCTAAACTTTTAATAAAACCAAAAATTTTGAGTGCTTTTAAATCACATTTATGTAGTTGATGCCAACATTAATCTAATAAAGTGAACATGTCTTACTAGCCAGGGATCTCTTTCAGAGTTCAGGGCTTAAGGGTTAAAGAGAGCACTGATATTCAGCCAATATCTTAACACTGTGGCCCTTTGGTCTATTGCATAACTAACCCTATGTGACATTTCATGAAATTGTACAGGGGCATGTCTGACATGTGATTTTTGATTATACTTTGATTATACATCCCAAACATTACAGCCTTGACATGTGCTTAGCTTTATATTGAAAACCTCTGAAATAATTCAATTCATTTGAAACATCAACTCTCTGACATGATAATGCCATGTACAGCAAACTATTTACTTGTGTTCATATCAGGAGTAAGTTTATTTTTATGACCCACAGAACACCCACAGGTAAATGAAATGCCTTGGCACTGGGTGCCTAAAGCCCACTGAGAAGCCACTCATATCAGCTGAGGGTGACACATGCAGATCCAAATCAGCACAATCGTCACATTCACACCAAATTCCACATCTCACTGAGATCAGAGTCGACATCCTACCGAAACAGCACAGCCTTTGAACACGTGGGGGTGAGGTCATGAGGTTATCTCATTCGCCCCTAGCATAGTTAAATCCGACCCCCTGACTACAAAACCCCTACCCCTACGGGACCCCGACATGTTGATGTTATAATTTGTCTTATAAAGCTAATGATATGCAATATTTGCAACAGAACAAACTGCATGCACTAAAGTAGGCTACTGCACTTTAAAATAGAAATCCTATATTTTGGACACACAGTTCAATAAGGCATGTCTTAAGTTAAGACTACTATGTCTTGAGTTGAAAATGAACCTCTGGTTTAGAAATGGATTAATGCATGTCGATGGACTCCCGGGGGTACTTGTAGGCCTAATTACAAGCACCTACATTAGGCTTATGGGATTCACTGCAGTCTTGATGTCCAGAGGTTGTTCAGGTTTTGCATAATCTATTTTTGTATGTTAAAAGTCTGATTCGAGAAAAGAAAATAAGAAAATAAATCTTTGTGTGTGCTGTAGTTGGAAAAAAAATGGGTTACTGGTAACAGACAAAATCAGTATCGGCAGGTCAAACTTCATGAAAAACTAGAAATTGGCCTCAGCTCTCGGCTCTCTGCAATTAATGCATGTCTACTCAAGAGACACATCCTTTGAATAGAAATCATCGAAACAGCTTCTCGGTTTAGCTTAATGGTAAATATACTCCCTCTAGACTTGCTATGTGTGTGCAGTCATTTCTTGTCTACAGTAAACCTTGTCACTGTGGCATGCTTGAAATATCAACAGGTCCACAGAGAGATGAGGCTGTAATTTTCCATAGCCATCAAGCAGATGTTATATCATTATATGGAGACAGTAATTCTACTTGGAAGACACCAACAGCAATGATTTTGGTATGCAGTGGCATACCGAAATCATTGTGTAACTGATCACAGATCAAACATGACCTCTTTTCAGAGTATCAAGCTATACTTACTGACCTACATAGATAGATGTTTCTCTTCATCTTCTAAGAATTTACAGTGCATAGGTTTAAACAAAAGACACATCATAGATCTGTGTTACAAAAGCACAGGTGTTTACTTAATAAAACTGTTGTTTACATAATATAGTTTTGCACTCAACATCGATCACATACATGCCACTGGCTTGCTCAGGTGACCATGAACTGTCTTTGGCAATATCTACAGAGCACCCAGCAACCGAATGGTGTTTGCCGAGTGAAATATCCCCATGAGTGTTTTGTGCTTGACTGACAGGTAGTCCACTTTTCCAGAGGGAGCCAGGCTATGCCCTTGACCTTATATGACCGAGATAAGGCCAGCAGTTACACCAGCTTTCTGTACACTCACTTATCTCCTCATGCAAACCAACACCCTGAAGAGTTTGCAGGACTGCTGCCAATGTCTACCAATTTGCACAGACACCAGCTGATGGTGTCTGATGTAATATTCAGAATACAGTGTTGCAACATACACACACACACACACACACACACATGCCGTTGTGAACCTTTGTCAGTTGTATATCTTGTGTTTCTGTGTGGCACACTCCACAGACTGCCATGTTTAAATGTTAAAAAAAGAGCTTGGCCCTTTCTGGCTTAGGATTTCTATAAGGTACGAAAAACGGACAAAGTATATTACAAATCCTTGCTAAATATCACATCTGAGGTTATTTGTGTGCCAACTGCCAGTCAGCTTATGCTATCAGCAAGCAAACTTCCCACAACGGTCCACAAGGCACAACATGCCTTCATGACTGATTACAAAACATTCTGAAGAACACAAGCTATGCAATCAAATAATCATGTCACTGTACCCAAAACTACGTATCTGTTTGATGTATGCGCATATGATTTGCAAAGATTATATCTGCAAACTAGTGCATTACTCACTACTCACAATTGGATGCTGAAGGCAACGATTATCAAGGCACCGGGTGTATTGACCAATAACAGTCTTTGTCATCCTTATTGCAATTTTAAGGGGAGCATGTCAGGGCAATGATGTAGGGGCTCTAACTAGTGCAGAAGCCTAGCTTGGATCTTAAAGTTTCAACAATTCACAGACACAATTTTAGTGTATTGGAGTTTGCCTTGACTATCTATTACGCTGTATTTTACTAAATAATTCAAACAACCATGTTTGCAGGAAAAAAAAATGGGGGATTTGTTAAGTCACATGCTAACGCACCACTAATCTCCCTTTGAGGATCAGCTGGAGGATCTCTTTCTCTCTCTCTCTCCGCTCTCTCTCTCTCAATCCAGAAAATGCTAGACCCTTCAGCCACTCTCCACCCCCCCCCAGATCACTTCACCTTCACACTCATTTGTCACCTCACACCACTGGAGCCCCACCTTCCAAGGCCTAAACTCTAGCCCCCTTCCTCACTCCCCCTTTAGCACCACTGGTTTTGACCCAGCTGACCAAAAGCAGATTATGTAAGCCCCTCCTCGCCCGCACAGTCATCTGTTGCATAACTCTGGATGGAAGGTGGGAGGAGGGGGAATGGGGGTGAGAGAGCGGGAGAGTGGGGAGGGGTGGAGTGGGGTGGGGTGGGGTGTGTGGTTGACAGGATGAGAATATGGGGGGGTGTGGGTCACGATCTAGGACCGCAGCTGGAATGGAGCCAACAGCCGCTCTGCAGAGCTCGCTCAACTCTTTTTAAAATTTTATTTATTTCCTTTCCACCCGTGACCCAGTGTGGAATGGTGAACCGAACGCCGGCGCTCCGCATGTAGTCCGAGCAACTGAGGGGGCCTCCCGACTCGAAATAATGACTCGGCTTGTTAAAGAGAGGCAGCTTTAAGTAGCCATGCACAGATAGGCCCTTATGGACGCTTCAAGACACATGCTGTGCTTTGCTGTCCCTTCCACAAGTTTCTGCACGTAATCTGCACGACAGCAATCTGCAGGACTGCTGCAAGTATAGACCAAGCTGCATGCTGACCTCTTGTCTGACGTCTGAGTTAATGTGGTGATTTTGTTTCTGAGTGGTGTGTGATTTTGCAGTTGTGTTTTGTGCAAATGACTCTTGCTGGTAAAATATGTTGGTAAAACATTGTCTTCAACTGGGCCCCCGGGCGCTCGGTCTCATCTGCAACGCGTTTGGAAAACTACTAAGCAATCGACTCCGGCTGCTTGTGGTTTCTCTTTTCTATTGCTGTAGTTCTAAAATCCTGTTACACCCAAAAGGCAATAAAAAAAAACAAAAACAAAAGGGAATTAATAAATTCAAGAGCTGCTAGAGGTGCCAGACAAGCGCCCGAGCAGGTACCCAGCAATGCAATGGCAGACAAGAGGAAATTTCCATGGCCTGCAATTCAGTTTTTTTTTTGGTGAAGCCAAGCAAGAGGAGGAAACTATATAAGGCAATTGTTCTGCACAGTGGCACAAGGAAAAAAACAAAGAGCAAGAGAGTCATTACCAAAAGCTCAAGCTGTTTTTAAAGTGAACAAAGAAGTCTGCATGGTCTGAAACACTTCTGTTTTGTAGAGTAGTTACTTTATTGATCCAGAAAGAATTTAAGGACCAAGTGCCTTTTTGCACCAACCAAGTCTGCATAGATATATATATATATGCACTGTACATATATATATAGACTGTACAGTCAATGGTTTGCGTCAAACGGAATGAGATTGTTTACTGTTTGGAAGCATCGGTGCTGCAACAATCTGGTTGTCTATTTCATCATACACAACTGAGTCTTTCAGCAAAACTGTCGAAGTTGAACAGCAACCCTTCCACACGAAAAAAAGTGCACGAAAAGCTGTGAATATAAGAGGGTGTTGTCTGTGCTCCTGCCTGCCAGTCCTGGAGGCAGTGCTGTGCCACCATGAGCTCATTAAACCTGACGGAAATGTCACCAACCCGAAAAAGGGACGAGGGACGAAGGACGCACACACATCCTGAACCGCATGCAACCCCATGCAGACAACGGCTCTATTTGAACAGCAACCTCTTCTCCTAATTATTATTCTTGGAGGGGTGTCGGGCTTGTATGTGCTACTTTTCTTCCAGTGGGTCTCCCCCCTATAGTCTTTCTATAGGCAGAACAGGCCCAGCTCCCTCTCTCTCTCTTTCTATCTCTCTCTCTCTCTCTCTCTCACCCCTCCCTCTCTCTCTCTGTTGGGTGTGGGGAGTAAGAGGGAAGGGAGGGAGGGAGGGGAAGAGAGAGAGAGAGAGAGAGAAAGAGAGTGCGCACATGCATGCACACAGACACGCACACAAACACACACACTTCGTTAGAGGGACTGCTGCCAAGGAAGGGGGCGGGGTGTCTCCCAACACAAAAGCAGCCTTCACAGACTTTACACACACTCACACACGCACACTCACAAACACACACACATTTACACACACACACACACACAGCCCCAAAACGCTGCCCTCTATCTTGGCTCTCCCAGTCTTGCCATCTCCCAACAACTCATGGAACATTCTAGAGTTCACAGCAAACACACTGTCACAAACTATTAGATGCTGCTCGCAAATGGTCGACAATGTGTTGACTCCTGATGCACAGGGCCGATACAGAGAAAAAACGCACAAAAAAAACAACCACAACCCACAACCCTGTTTTTGGTTGCAGCCTTCGCCATGTTTCCATTTTAAGAGCAGTAAAAAAAAAAAAACATGTCTCTAGAGGGGAGTATAATTTATCGGTTGCTGTTTTTTTTTTTTCCAAGGGAATGGAAACAGTCGCTCACCATGATGGCGTCGGAGGCGCACACACTGTGGAAGCCATGGTAGAAGGCAGCGAAGGGCTTCTCAATGGACTTATTCAGCAGGAAGTCAATGTACAGCTGGACATACTCTGCAGGAAATGGCGAGAAGGAGAAGACTGAGCACAGGCAGCATAGAGAGGAAGAGGACAGACAGTAACTGAATTAAGGGCCAGATCAGGGCCAGAACTGGGCCGAATACCAGACACTAATGTGTGGAAATGCATACATCCTTATTTACAGCTTGAGCAGTATATAATATGAACTGTATATTATCCTCAACACTTGCAACATATTCTATTGGTAATTTGGGTTTTGAACCATTATCTCTCATACCTGAGGTAGTCCTGTGTATTCTGCTTACCTTTTTTGTTCAGGTTGGTCACAGGGATCTTATCGCCACCGGGTTTGAGATTGTACGCTTTGATGACACCCATTTCTTCCTGGAAAACCTGTAATGACACACATACACTGGAACCATTTGGTCTATTTTCAGATATGTTTCATTGGCATGGATGAGTTCCAAGTTCTCTAAACGACAAAACAAAGCAAAAAAATATTGCACTCAAATGTTGGATCCAGCAAACCACTAAAGCCTAGGCCTTGGTCCTATTTACCTATCCCAAAAAAACATGAATAATCTCTTAGTATGCTCCTGTGTGCTCAGAGAGAAGGACTTTTTGGCATATGTGTGTGTGTGTGTGTGTGTGTGTGTGTGTGTGTGTATTTGTGTGTGAACGACGTGCGCGAGGGATTCTCTGACCTGGAAAGTCGTGTAGAAGTCTTCTTCCACGTTTCCCTCGTAGCTCAGGAGTTCCGACAGACCATGGGCAAGATCCTGAAACAGAATCTCATAATTAACAACCACTTCATTAACTTTACCTAACCTTAACTAACCATTTAATAACAATTTGTGATACAATCAGTGCTGATGTTGAGGGGCCACTGTATCAATGAAAAAAAAAACAAGGACACACACAGAGGAAAACTAACACATACACAACCTCCAATTACTTAATAAGTAATCCAATGTATGTAGGTGTGTTAAATAACCTCATGCTTAGCTGAGGAGACAAAACAGTATATTTTAATGGCTTTCCAGATGATTAAAAATATAACTAACCACTTAACTGACAACTTAACAAACAGCTTAGCGAACCCTTAACACTAATACTTTAATTAACAACTTCACTAACCCTTAACTATCAAAAGTAAGCTAACGCATTTTTTAAATTTTAACACCTTTATTGTTATACTGTAGTTTAGGCATTAAATATCAACTGTGAGTGTAAATTTAAATGTTTTATTGTAATAAAATTGTTAATCACAATCAAACAAAAAGTATTCTTAACATATTTCAATTTGGATATCTTATTATTAACAATGTATAACAAACTCTGCACAAACAACGTATAACAAACAAATATTATGCAACACTATTGCTGTTACTGAGTTACTGTTCATGAACCCAACATCTATATTATTGACATAGGGCCTACAGGACTGTTATGCATGCATACTATGTCCAGTACATCATGATATCATAGAATTTATAACCCATCTGAATGTGGATACAGGGTCATAAAACAGGTAACATGTTTGAGAATGCTAATCTACACAATGTGGTGTCTCTCTGACACTGTCAAATGATAACCCACCCTATTCATGCATCTGCAATAGTTGATGTATAGGCCCTTGTTCAGTGCCCTGTTCAGAGTAAAGTTCTGCATAACTTCAGAGCAGAACTGAATGTCATATTTCATACTTCAGGACATGCAGAGCCAGTTCACATACATTACACTGTACCACCGATATGACAAGGTATATCAAGCCACACTTGACAAATGAAAGGATGAATGAATGAATGAATGAATGAATGAATAGGTAGGTAAGTAAATAAGTAAAAAGCCACAACTGACACTTTCAATGCCTCTCTATATGCACATGTTCCCATTACAATTGAAAACACTTACTTCAGGGAAGCTTTTTGTGAACCAACTACCAGTATTTCCAGTCATCTTATGTGTCATAGCTATATCAGGGTGAGCTCATACCCCTTCAACGAGCCCTCCACGTCTCCGTTCCCAAAATAGAACACATTCCAGCAGGGATGTGATGTTCTATTGGATCTAAGCTTCTATCTTTATTAGTTCTAGAATATGTCTGATGACAATTAGATGTTTCTGACCAATGAAGTTACGTGATGTGAGTCTTTAATGAACTTTGATGACTTTTTAAGGTGTTTGACATAATCACCTTGAGTGACATGATCAGCCTATGTGCTAGACCTAAGTGGTTAAGTGTTGCCAGGGGGGCATATTGAATCTGCAGTATATGTAACCTATGTACATAGTGAGGGAGAGATAGGGAGAGGGAAAGAAAGAGAGAAAGAGAGAGAGAGAGAGAGAGAGAGAGAGAGAGAGAAAGAGAGGAAAACAACACCGAGAGAGGAGTTATGTAAGTCAGTGTGAACTCAATCCAGCCTTCTTCCTCTTTCAGAGTATTAAGCAGCACGCAACCTCTGACTCTGCAAAAACTACCTACATTTCCATCATCACATATAAGCTTTTATAGTTTGAATTTCATGTACAATATTCTACACACTCATAAAAAAAATATTATCAAGACTATTTCACCAAGAAGACTCTTCTAGAACATTTTTTGGGAAGTTCCGCTGCTGAAAACCAACAATAGTTGGGTGATGTAGCCCTCTACTGGACACAACTGGTAATGCTTAATGGACGGATAAATGGTTGCACTTTGGCAGAAAACAGGATCACCATTTTTGTGATTGCCCAGGTCTACACAAAGTCTATTTTCAGCCTGATATTTTTTGTGAAACAACATACACATTGTTTCGTAAAATACCCAACATTTTGGTGGGCGAAAATATCAAACAAAATCACTAATAGTTTTGAAAATAAGGTACTGCCTTTCAAAATGCTACATCCATGATCCATGTGATACACCGGGTACTACAGCCATCAGGTAAAGCACTGTGAAAAGCAGGTGAGTTTACCTGACTTCTAAAGACATGGAAAGCGGCCAGCCTTACAGTGATGCGATGAGGATGAGTGATACAATATTAGGGAATGGTTAAATGCATTGAGTGATGTTGTTAGGAAGTGGGGAGAGAAAACTGAGTGTGTAGTCCTGTGTGTTGTGCCATTTGATTTGGTCCAAATATCATACTTTAACAAAATCTTTTAAAGAAACCTTTAAAGAAACCAACACTATATCATTAGAAAAGCAGACATATCAAATGTGTTTTGTATTGCACAATCCTGTCTGACTGGTCTAAACAGGATCAGATCATATCACACATGGAGGCCATTATGACAAAATATTTATTTTATACACATAAATAACTGTATGGTTTGGACTGAAGTTGAATATTGTAAATCGACAGAGGTATTCGGCTATTTGATTGAACAGTTAGAGAGTTAGGCTTAAAAAATGAAAAACTTCTGTTTCTGTTCTGTTATTTCTCTAGCCATGACAAATCAATGCTACACTGGGTCTTTCCATCAGCAAGTGGGTAAATAAAAACAACATTTCATAGTCATGACAAATCCATCTTTTTTAATACGAACTGTAAGAAACTCCCTTCAGAATTACAGCAAACTTTACTTTATAAGGGGATTCTCCACGGCAGCTAACCAAAATCACAGGATACTGTGACGTGAAAATGCTTATCCCGATTTATGACTGTTGCTGCAAAAGATTCTAGAGTGTGATGTACGAGATTGCTGATTAGAACCTTAGAACCAAAGACAATCCAGCATCTCTTGGTGAGAACAGAGCACTAGAACACCATAATTACCAACCAAAATACTAGTATTTAACATGTAAACGTTTAACAACGGGGATATGAACAACCTGGTTGCTCTGTGTCCACATAAACACTTTATTCCAAATATGATCAGAACCGGAATGAGCCGCGTGTTTGGTAATATGAAGTGCATGAAACACTCACTGAGCAGGGATTCTAGGGAAGTAGGCCACAGACAATAATATGAAGTGACACCAAAGCACCACTCAGACACTTCCTCTCTCTCTAGCTTACAGTAGTTGAGTGCTTTGTTATAAGGAAGGTCATTTCAAGGTAGCAAGACTGAGTCATTAGAGAGCATCCTCTGGGGATGAGTAAATCACACACACACACACGCACACTGCTGACTTTGCTCAAACCATTCTAACTTTTTCCTTAGAGTCAACTTCTTTAAAGACAATGAATAACACTCAACTCATCAGTGATGGAGGAGTATGAATACACACACACACACACACACACGGCTAGTGCTAGCTGCCAGTTCACTATCCTGTCTATGTTATATCAAATCTTCTCGTTCTTTTTTCTACCGACAGCTTTTGGTGAACTCAAACAACAGGGCTATGGATTCACACTGGATTTCTCTTTTAAGACGATGACCTAATCACACCCACAGACATACCTATCCACCCCCCTCCCCTAACACACACACACACACACTTCCAGAACTCTCACTGCCAAATGACCACATAGCCTCCTTAAACCACAACCCTTTATGAGTGACAAAAAGAGTAGGAGGCAGAATCACTGCAGCAGAGAAATGATCTCATGAGCCCTTCCCTGTTAAGGGAATGATCCACCAGTCTGGCTGTTCCCCAGAGCGTGAGGTATGGGCCTGTTAAGGGAATGAGTGAGCAGTCCGACTACTGGACCTGTTAAGATCAGCCACCAGTTCGACTATTCCCAGAGCGTGAGATACAGGTCTGTATTCCCAGAGCGTGAGGTATGGGTCTGCTAAGATGAGTCACTGGTCCCTGAGCGTGAGGTATGGCCCTGCTAAGATGAGCTAGCAGTGAGACTATTCACAGAGCTTATAAGCTGATCCTGTTAGCATGAGCTAACAATGTGCTATGACCACACTGACAGGCATGTCTGGCCTGGATCCAGTTAGGGCCAACTGACACAATGCCAAATTCCCACCGCCACACACACTTTCAATGTAACAAGCTCAAATATGCACATGCATACATATACAGATACACACACACAAACACACACACACATGCTGGCACACACACGATAGCACACACACAAACAAATTATGGCAATATTGGCCAAGGATGTTCACGCACACACACACCCTCATACACATCCACACAGATGATTCCACAGAGGCAGGCATACAGACAGGTAGAAGAAACACACACACACATGCACCTACACACAGCTTGCTCACTCAGCACAAGGCAGCAGGAGCAGGAGACAAGAGGAGCAGGACAGATGAGGAGAAGAAAGAGGAGCAGAGAAGAAGGAGGAGGAGGAGGAGGAGCAGCAGAGGAGAAAGAGAAGGAGGAGACGACGATGTGATGCCACCCTTGAGGAATGTACCAGCACCGTCTGCGGGGAGCTGGGTGCAGGGGCAGCCATAACACCACAGAGGCGATGCCAACGCTGCCCGCAGTGGGCACTAGTCAGGGCGGGGCAGGCCTGTTAAATATCCTGCATCTGGCAGCAGCTCCATGCCAAACACAGGGAGAGGAAGGGGAGAGAGGGAGAGAGAGAGAGAGAGAGAGAGAGAGAGAGAGAGAGAGAAAAGGTTATATATACTGAAAGGAGGTAGTAACTGAAAGAGACAGTGAAAGACATAAAGAGAGGTAAAAAAAAAAGGACAGCAGGAAATAGAATTGAAGAGATAGATAGTACAACATAATAGAAATAGAAAAAGAGGGGATAAAGAATTGAGAAAGAGGGGAGGGTGAGAGAAAAAGAGAAAAAAAAGAGAGAGAAACTTGTGGACTTGGGAGGAAGGAGTGAGCTTGAGGGAGAAGTTGGAAACTATATCAGCCTTTGCCACTCAACATGACAACTGGGTGCAACACAAACTGATGACTTTCACAGTCATGTGAGGAAAAGAGAATCACTTCTTCTGCCAATGTTTATACAGTATAGCATATGACCTTAATATACAGGACTGCTTACGCGGCACAGGAGCCTCCTCTCACAGTGCCATGTCATCATAGAGTCAGGCATGACAGGATACTGGCAGCAGCTAGTTGTGTGTGTGTGTGTGTGTGTGTGAGCATAAACATAGATGTGTGTGTGTGTGTGTGTGTGAGTCAGCATAAGCATAGGTGTGTGTGTGTGTGTGTGTGTGTGTGTGTGTGTGTAGTTTAACCGATTCCCCTTAATTAGCCTAGCTTTAAATATGACCAGGGGAAGCGGATGGGGAGTGTTTTTATAGTAATGAATGGGGCAGAGGCAGAAGGGGCTCACAGTCACATAAGTAGAAGGGGCTTGCAGTCTCTCTCACACACACACACACACACACACAAACAGACACACACACACGCGCACGCTAACTTTTAGCGTATGGCACAATTTAACTGCCATTTGCCCTTCAGAGAACACACTTTTGATTATCATGGTCCGAGCACTACCTTCAGATACTGAAGGTTTACTGCACAGCCAGATCTTTCCTCCTCTTCAATCCACGCATTCACCATCCTGGTGTAAGAAGACAGATCTTTGCCAGTGCTGTTTTCTTTAGCCTACTATTCATATGTATGTGTTTCAACAATGCTAGTATAACATGTTCACTACACAGATTCAAGTGCAGTGTCAGTGAGATCACATTTGTGGAAGATTACGTATGCGAAACCTAGCATAAATAAATTCCTCTGTGATATTTGAAAGTCATCAGGAAGACTTCCGCTATTTATGTAACTGTTCTAAGACAACAAAGACTTAGTTACCGTTACCATGAAACACTCGGGGTGTTTAAAACACTTACGACTTGGATGCACTGAACCTTGCATAACCTCATACAACTGTACAGAATGCAGGCTTCTGAAGTGAAACACATGTGCCCGAACACTAGCTAATGCAGCTGAACCCAGCACATTGTGAGTGGCATTGTAAAGAAGCACTTTCTTACAGGCATGAGAGATTAGATAAATACTTGATTTTAAAATGACCGCAAATATATAGTTTAATGGTATACAGTACATTTATGTGAAGAAATGATTTTCTATTTCCTACAGCAGTGAATGCTATAAACCACATACACGCATGTGCACACACATATACACACGCACACACACACACACACACAGACAAGAACACACACACACACACACAAACTAGTCTGTCTGGGATCTGACCCAGATGACAAAACTCCCTGCTGTATGAGATCTGGCGAAGAGATGAAGTGACTAATCAGTTTTGTAACAGCTGGGCTGGCCAGGCATGAGTAAACACACACACACACACACACACACACACTCACACACACATACACAAACCTGAAATACACTCCCAGACACATACACGCAGACAAGCACAGAGAAAGCATACAAACTACCCTGCCCGTCCACACACACAAATACAAAACTTTAAACACCCATTACTCAATGATCACTCTCACTGTCTTCCCATTTTGTCTTACACACACACACACACACAGAAAGAGAGAGAGTATTACTTCAGCTGCACAATACGTGTCAGAAGGTCATAAAATGAGAAGGTGAGTATTTTGACAATATTAATGCTATTATTACTTTTTAGTTATTTAACGTTCCTTTCAAATCTAAGCCTAGATTATTATTATTATTATTATCATTACTATTATTATTATTTGACCAAAAACAGATATTGCATATGTTTTGTCAGCTTTGGCAACACTGCTTAATTGAGTCATGCCAATAAAGCTCCTTTAAATTGAATTGAAGTGAGAGAGAGAGAGAGAGAGAGAGAGAGAGAGAGAGAGAGAGAGAGAGAGACAGGGAGGTATGTAATACTTACTGGCATGACCTGCTGCAGGTCATCCAGGGTGAGTGAGGCCATGCCAACAGGAGCATCGGGGTCGCAGGGCACAATGGGAGGGGTCAGCAGCTTCTTGTAGACGCAGGGGGGGAAGCGGATATCCAGCGTGATGCTGTTGTACAGGGCCAATCCCATCAGCTGAGCATACATAGGGTTAAGGACAAGGGAACACACGCGTGTGTGTGAGTGTATGATGTGTGTGTGTGTGTGTGTGTGTGTCTGTGTGTGAGTGAGTGAGTGTGGTGTGTGTGTGTGTGTGTGTGTGTGTGGCAAAGAAAGTGTGTGCATGTGTATGTATATGGCAAAGAGAGAATGTGTGGGTAGGTATGTGTGGGTGGGTGTGAGAGGGATAGTGTGTGTCCTTGTGTATGCACAGCTGTGTCTGAAGGTGTCATCAATCACTGCGGACCATAAGAGCTACTGACTAAAAACAACACCTTTCCAAAGGTCACGTCCACTGAAAGATTGATTACACCTCTCTCATTCTTCCCAAAATCAGTCTGACTACTACTCTGCACTGCAGCAAATGAAGTCCGACTGATTTCTCTGAGGCTGAATATGGTGTTATTGACTTATTTCACTTATTGTCATTTTTATCTTATTTATTTGTCTATTTTGTGACACTTTTATCCTAAGTGACTTACATAGATCACTTTTAGGGACTGGAAGCAAAGCTATCACTTACTGGCTTACTTACTTACTGCATGCTAGCCCAGTAAATTAGCCGCTATGCTAAAACCACACCACTGTCCATAGTCTAGCCTGCAAATAAAATAAAAATTGGTTATGAATCCAGAGGTTCCTAGCTTAAACGTATCACCCCCTAGAGGTATACTTTTATGACCTATATCTGTTACATTTTTCTGCTCTCTCTGGTTGATTTAATTTTTATTTAGTCGATCATATTCCATTTTATGATTTTTTTTTTTTACGCAATTCATAATAGATAAATATTCTAGTGAAGTTTCTTTTTCTTGTGTCTTCACTAAAAAACAACTGCCCCTGACACTGAGCTAGGGTAATAATTGGAAGGGGGGAGGGGTAACACTTTAGTTTGGTCTCCTGAGAGGGCATTTCTGTGGAGTTATCACTCCCAGAAGGCCCCAGCACCACTCCACCCCACTCCTGTGGGCAGGTGTAATATACATCTGAGGGGAGTGCTCAAGAAGCGGGGGCCTCGTAGCCACTGAGTGCTAACAGCTGCCAAAGACACATCCTCCCTCCTCCTCCTCCTCTTCCTCTTCTGCCTGATCTCCGCCATGTGCTGTCCATATGAGCCAGCCAAGGGAGAAGGAAAAAAAAGAGAGACAGAGTGAGAGAGAGAGGGAGAGAGAAAAAAAGGAGGGGTGGAGAGAAAGAGAAAAAGCAAGGAACAGACATAGGGAGAGAGGAAAGAAGGAAAATAAGGATAGAAAAGGGAAAGAAAAAGGAGGAAGAAAAAGCCAAAGGCAGACAGACTCGAGGTGGTTCCAGAACTTTCTGTGCGAGATGCGAAAACCGTGGTGGGCGGACAGCTCAGAGGCAGTGCCGCAGCGATCGAGAGCGACAGACAGACAGAGGCTCCACGTGGACTTCAATGATGTGTTTGGAGAGGGAAAAAAAAACAATAACAATGAAAAAAATGAAAAAAAAAAAAAAAAACAGAAATGACTCAGCCTCAATCTCCCTGACAAAACCAGACAAAACACCCCCCCCTCCACCACACACACACACACACCCTGGCAACCCTTCGGCTGATCTAGCAGGGGGGGGTGGGGACTGTGGAGGTTGGGGGCGCTGGACTGGGCAGAGTGGACCAGAGCTGAGTGCACAGGAACAGGCTCTGTTTCTCTGGACCTTAGTCAGTGGCAGATGGATGGGATGGCAGCCACGTGTGTGTGTGTGTGTGTGTGTGTGTGTCTATGCGAGAAAGTGCGTGAAAGAGAGAGAGTGAGAGACAGAGAGTATTTGTATTTGTGTATATGGGTATGTGCATGGATGTCTGAAACTGAGTATTAGAGTGTGAGAGTGTTTGTGTGTGTGTGTGTGTGTGTGTGTGTGTGTGTGTGTGTGTGTGTGTGTGTGTGTGTGTGTTTGTAAGGGAACATCTTTAATGACAGCCATGTGCAACGTGGAACTGCCATTACCTGAGGGCTGTTTTCAGGAAGGATTGTGAGCAAGTGTGTGAATTTGTGTGTGTGTGTGTGTGTGTGTGTGTGTGTATGTGTGTGTATGTCTGTGTGTATGCCTGCTGGCTGGCTTCAGAGAGGGGTGAGAGAAGGACAAAACCATGCTGGCTGCCACCGAGTCTGAGTTTGCTCCAATTCAAGGATGTGTGTGTGTGTGGGTGTGTGTCTATACGTGTGTACCAAGTATGAGTAGGCCTATAGTACGTGCATTCATGTGATTGCATGTGCCTGTGTACAAGCATGCCAAAATGTCTATGTGTGTGTGTCTGTGTGTGTGTGTGTGTGTGTGTGTGCGCGCATTTGTCAGCCTGTCTGTCTGTCCAGCTGTATGTTTACCTGTTTCTGTGCTCTTGCCTTCAACAGGAAGTGACACGTGCCAGCATAACACAGCCCATCACTAATGAGCCATTTCCTGTTGCCAATTAAAGCTCTTTTTGTCTTTTGTCTTGTTGTCTTTTTTCTGGAAATTCATTTTGTGGGAACCTGCATAGAGTTTATAAATAAAATGAATAATAATAATAATAATAATAATAATAATAATAATAAAACTCCTGCCACAAAACTGCTGTGAAATATGCAGCCTGTGTCTTGCCTGAGAGCGATATTGGTGGTGGAAAATAAGACCAAAGTTCGCCACTGCATGGAGACCCTGCCAATAATGCATGAATGCGGAGAGCCTTGCTAGGATCTAATTATATGTATCGGCTACGTGTTTCCCCGTCATGGTTTCAAACGGTATCTTTAAGAGCTATTTAAAGCACACGATACACTCATGTGACTTTCTATTCCAAGTGTATAAAGCCACTCTTTCCATATATATCGATAAGAGTGGATGCACGGCCGTGCGGTTTATATAGCACAGCAGCAGCATTTGAGTGTGGTTGTTTATGGGAATGAAAGGATACGGATCCAACCAGGCGAAACTCGGAGCAGTTGTCACAGTTCCAGTTGCTGAACCAGTGATACTGGGACTCCTTGATGTATGTAAACATGCCTGAGAAAAGCACAGACAAAATCAGTCATACACTGCAACTAACACAACATTCTTGTGATAAGCTACACACTAAGAAAGTCACTCCAACAATTGGAGAAGTATTGATGGCAGCACTGATGGTTGTCGTAACAGGTCAGAGTAGCTCTGGGGATGCATTTTCCAACACCCTAGTTGCTAATCAGTTAACAACTTTGGTGGGTGGCAACAGGCCTAGCTAACTTAGCAGCTATGGTGTTGGCAAATACGGCCCAGACTAGCAACACCATCAGCAACTGTCAATTTACTCTTTAAAGTCTTGTTAGCATAATTCATCTGTACAAAAATGTCTCCTTCCTAAATTTTCTTTCATGATTAATAAAATGTTTGTCACTCCTTCTGTCTGCCTGTCTGTCATTCTGTCTCTCAGCATTATTTAGTGGTAGTAGTAACCACAGGAAGAAATGTTAGCAGCAGCTAATAGCTGTTAGTGCTATTTCTGTATGTGTACCCTCAGTATTGGCACAAACCTTTCCAATAAAAGGATGCTAAACTCAGTATCTCTGACTCAGTTTTGAGTGGGTCGCTGAATGGGTTGCTGCTGCTGGTTCTGATTATTACCAAGTGGTTCAGTTTGGGCTTTGTGTCTTACCGTAGTCTGTGTGAAAAATCTGTCGAATCAGGAGGAGAAACCACTCCTTTGTCAAGCCGCCCATGTCCAGGCCCGCTTCGCCAACAAACGTCACTTTCAGCTTTTTCTTCAGGTCCGCCCGTTTTCTTGCAAGCTTTGAGGAGAGAACGGGAAGGGGGAAAAAAGGAAAGAGGAGAAAGTGGGGAGAGAGGGAGAGAGGGTAAGAGAGAGAGAGAGAGAGAGAGAGAGAGAAAGAGAGAGAGAGTGAGAGAGTGAACATTTATGGTGGAGCAATTTTTCCAAATTAGGCTGCACCCATACTTAGAACTTTCCGGAGCAGACTGTACAGCACATGGTCTTGGCAAAAAAAAGAAAATAAAAGTCTTCTCTGAGACTTGGGAAAAGGATGAAACACACATACACACATGCATACATACACACACACACACACACACACACACACACAAACTCGCACACACACACAGAGGCTTTTTGATGAAAAGACCGAAACATCAACAATGTTGTGCCTCTACAGATGTAAACATCAGGCTACACAGTTAATCACACAGCTCTGGCACATTCTAAAAAAAAAAGAGATTTTGGTTTCTTTTTTTCCTTTCGTTTTTTGCTCTTTCACTTTCTTCACCCCTTCTCCACTCACATATATATATATATATATTTTGGGAGTTGGAGCGGGGGGAGGGACGTTACGGGACGGGCCGGCATTACCTCATCCAGAGAGTCGCTGACCAGCTGCAGACGTCTGACTTTAATGTTGAGGAAGAGCAGACTCATGTCCACACGCTGTCTGCGAGAGACTTTATCCACCAAAGTTTGCTGAAAAGATATGGGGAGAAGAGGCCGTCAGAGAGTGTGAGTGAGAGATAGCGAGATTAAAAAAGGAATAAAGAGAGAAATTTAGAGAGAAAAAGGGATTCAACCTAACAGAGAGGAAAGATACAGGGCTCTATGTTGTTTAGCACAGTATACACAAGGCAATATGTTTACAATAACACCAACAAGCTAATGCTAATATGATGTGCAAAAGCTAATGCTAAGACAATGTCCTGGGCAAAACACTTTGCTCATTTACTGTAATAGCATGCAACAACACAACTCCACAGGAAGGAACGTAACACTGATCAGGAAGTTCTCCATACATGAATGTGTTCAAGTTGACATTCAAAAGGCACCTCTTAGGCAATCCTTCATATTTCTCTTTGTGTTACACTAAACACCAGACTGCAATGGGTGGCTCTGCCTGCCTGCACCATAAGCAAGCAGGGGTCCATGGGGACTCAGGATCAGGTCCAACCTGCAGCCATCTCCCAATTCCATCCTTTCTCTGTCTCCACCTTGCTTCCCCTCTGTCTCCACTGATCTATCACAAAAAAATATCCATATACTATATGACATTACTGTAACATTTCTTGATCCTGATGCTGATGGGGCCATACATAAAAAAATAAATACTACAATCTCCTCAGCTGACTTCTGCTTCCCTTTGGCCTGCAACTCGTCAATTAACAAGCACACATTGTCACTGCCTGTTTCCATTATGAGACTTCTGCAGCATGCCAGCTATGCACGGAAACAAATAACTGCCCAGAGTTATAGAGACAGGGGATGTGTGAAACCAGTGATGGATTTGCTGTCAGGGGGAAAGAGAGATGGGCAGAGTGGAGAGACAAAGAGACAGAGAGAGAGAAAGAGAGAGAGAAAGAAAGAATGGGATGCAGAAAAAAAGAGAGTGACAAGGCAATTTCAAGGACGATAATGATAAGGGGAAGAGACTGAAAAGAATAGAAGGACATAAAGAGAAAGAGAGAGAGAGAGAGATGGGGAGATGTAGAGAGAAAAGAGGATGAGAGAAGAGTGATAAAAACGTACATGTGCAGATAAAGACAGATATAGAGTGAGAGCAAGAAAAAGAGAGAGAGAGAGGGATGAAGGGACAAAGACAGAAACTGAAAGGGGTGGAGATGGAGTGGTGGAGTGAGAGAGAGCAAAAGAAAGAGAGAGAGAGAGAGAGAGACGGAGGCAGAAAAAAAGAGCGAGACAGAGAGAGAGGGACATGGCGAGAGGAAACACACAGAAGGGTCTTATCAGGAGGCCATTCCCACGCTACGCCCTGTTTATGTTCCAGAACTGAGCACCATTTTCCTATGTGTGACTGTGACAGTGTTTGTTTGTGTCTGCTGCAGCGTGTGTGTGTGAGTGTGTGCAAATGCATACAGGCCCCCTCCTTACAAGTTTATTTGAGTGTGTGAGACTCTAACCTTTTGAGTTTATATGTGTGTATGTGTGTGTGTGTTTGCATGCATATATCTGCATGTATGCATGGGTATTTTTATGAGCAGATACGTTTGTGTGTGTGTGTGTGTGTGTGTGTGTGTGTGTGTGTGTGTGTGTGTGTGTGTGTGTGTGTTTATGTGTGTAGTGTGCATATTCCTGGCGACAAGAGCTGGGGAGCATTTCATGTAAATACCCCTCAATAGTCCCCTGACAATTCTAGACGAAAAAAAACTAAGTCGCTCTGTCCTCAAGAAATTCCCAAGTTCTATTTGCAAACAAGCTGCAGCTTTTCTTATAGTTGTAGAGAGGGGGTGAGGAGGGGGGTGCTGAGATGGAGGGGTGCAAAGGAGGGAGAAAGAGAAAGAGAGGCTCAGTCGCACAGCAGCTGAAAGCTAAGTAATCACACATGTCTCGGCTGGAAGCGACTGACTCTCCATGCTTTACACTGGCCCACGCTTTACTCCCAGTGAGTCATTCAAGTAGACAACACTTTCAGACAGGGGCCAGGGATCAGGACGAACAGAGCTGATGCTGCTGTACGCTGCACACCCAACAGCGCGAGTGATATGAATCGCTCACAGAGTGTAAAAATAGTTTCAGAAAAGACGGGTCTATTTTTTTTTTTAACCGCATAGTAATCTCATGTCTGTTGTAGCCGTTTACATTGATTCTAAAAAAGGCTAATTGTTGTGGCGCACACTGCATGAATGAACAGCATCAGTTACCTGTTCGTGTAGTCTGCCAATGGGTGCTCAGAGGTTCAAACCCTTTGCGGCTATTGTTTTAGCTCACCCCTTACTAGGACGGGTCAAGTTTTGGGATAACACTAGATCCATGCACGTGTATGCTCCCTATGACTGATCTTCAGTGTGTTTCCCGAACATTCTCGAAGCATGTAGGTTATGGATCGCAGGCAAATCTGCCATAAACCGTGAAAAAACAGTCATAAAAAGGATTTCACGGACTATGTAGGTTTCGTACTTAGTTACGCTTTCAGGAAACTCAGACATGATATACAGTAAATTATATACTTTATGTCACATATAAATAAGGTTCAGACCTTTTTGGATTACAGATGTCAATACAAAAAAGTTAGACCTATAAATGTCAGGATGCTCCATTCAGTGCAAGTGAACCTCCACAGTATTCTGAGTAGCCATGTAACTAATAACAATTAGTGTTGCATTTGCATTGTTTTTGTTCCTTTCAGTTTTTGTTAACTTGGGCCATGTGGATGTGGTTAAGGAGGTGGTGGCTGGGTGGGGGTGGGTAGGGGTGGTATGGGATTGCACTGTGGTACTGTGGTGAAACTGGCTACAGTGCCTACACCATAACTGGGCCATAAGTACCCACAGGGACCCAGATTGATGTGCCACAGCACCCAGTCTCTCTATCTACCACAACTCTCTTCCTGTTTGTCTTCACTATCCTATCCAATACCAAGGAGGTGGTGGTGGTGGTTGTGATGAAGTTGATCTCTCACCCTGGCCATGCTGATCATCTGTTGCTCTGAATCCCTCTGGAGGATGGCTTTCTTCACCACGGCCGAAAGGATGAAGGGGAATTGGCAGAATGAGAACCTAAAGGCATTGGTGACACAACACATGGGTTTCAGGCCTGACTGATTGTGAAATCCACAGGGTGGGATAACAGAACTAACACATGGTGATTCTTTGACAAAGAAATACTACACGCAAACTCAACAACACTGACTGTCTGTGAAAAGAATGAAACTTTCTTAAGGCATCAGAGCTTAGTGCTGAGTTTCTACAAAGCATCGTGGCCGTGTTCCGTCACAATCTTCGTACTTATAATGTTACTCCCAATGGTGACTATTTTAGTGGTTAGGGAAAATGTTACTATTATAAGTATGTTACTTGCTACACTTAGGATAGGTAAGAACACCAATACTTTTCAATACTCCATATTGTCTTGTCTGGCACTTTAAGATTTGTGTAATGGTTAATGTCTAACTCAGTTGTCTTAAATGTCCAATGTTCAATGTCTGTCTTTGTCTAAGCATGGGATAGTAAGAAACGTAATTTCGATTCTTCGCATGGCTTGTACATGTGAAGAATTGACAATAAAGCTGACTTTGACTTTGACTATGGTATAGGCTAACTGAAAAGATGACTGGAGTTAGGAATGGCGCTTTCCTGAAACTTGCTCACAGTTGCTCCCTGGGAAAGGGGAGCTGACAGATGGTAAAGCCAAGAAAAAGTCATAAACCAAATGACCCTAATTGATTATGATGTTGGAGAACTCATAAAATGAGACTAATGAAGCCACTGTTGAGAAAAAAAAAACAACCTGTAGATTTAAAACTTAAGAGGGAGTGTGTTAATCAAAACTACCAGTGCTTAAATCTAAAGACATTAGTTAAAAAAAAAAAAACACTCAAGGTCCGATTGGCTACACCTCAGGTTCCTCAGTCTCAGAGGAGAGTTGAGTTGCCTGTATCAGGTGGACGCATCTAGCATCCACCCCGTCTGGATTTTAGATTGAAGCTCCAACTCAACATTGCATTGAACACAGCTGTAACAGGGTGGGTAAGGAATGCTGGGAGATGCTAAGAAGAGCCATGGAAGAAGCTGGAAATGGTTCACTCACTGCAAATAATAACCATGAGATGGGGGCTCTTAACACTGGTGCAAATACCAGGGGGAGTCATTCAATGTTCATTAGGCTGCACAAACGTAATTATGCAGTGGCAAAAAAGAAACACTGAGGAAAATCTGTGAGTAAATGTGAGTTCTAAACCGACAGAGTAACCAGATGGAGGAAGGCTTAATGCTGAAAGGAGGGTATTTTATGGACTGGAGGGTGGAGAAAGGGAGAGCTTTGTGCTTTTAGCAATACTGTGCTAAAGATTTTATATTTTAACCTGCAAAAATTGTCCACAAGAAGCTAGGGGGCCTTCATATCATAACTGAGGTTCGACAAACCTCTTACTCTTAACATTATAATAAGAGGCCTCAGACAGTGACAATAGTCTATGTAGTCTCTGTGGTGAATGTATTTAAATAAGGTAAACATGAGGATCATGGTGTGGTGTTGGCGCTAATGGCGTTAGCATACCTGTTGGAGTTACCATGTGTCTGCCAGATTCGGTAGTCCTCCATGAAGTCAGTGTGGTCCAGCGTGAGGTTGTAGAAGTCCGTGAAGGGGAGAATGGTTGGGGTGGCAATGCTGTTGGCTGCATCTAACAATAAGAAAAACTGAGGTCAAAGGTCATGTTTGAGGCATTATGTGATTCTTGTTGAGATTTGGGTCACTGATCTTACTGAAACTGTTGCCTTTTGAAACTGTTGTTGTTGATTGTTTACTGCACCATGATTTAACTAAAAAAGATTCGTTGTTTGGGAAGTCTTCCTGTGGTGGTTATATAAACTGAAATACGAGCAGATGACAGTATAATGCCCTCAATTTCAGTCTGAAGAAAGTACTGGGATACATTTGTCTCAAATCTCTGGCTTGTCCTCTCAAGTTCTGAATAGAACTGGAACCGAGAGACTCCTGAAGAGCCAAAAGATCTTCTCAGTTTGATGAATCTTTTGTGCTATAAAGTTTCATCTCCGCTTAGTCGGATCTGTCACAGACATTAAATATCTCTCTTGGATCAGACCAGACCAAGAGAGACACTGTAGCAGAAGCAAAAAATATAAAAAAAGCTTTGAGGTAGTGAGGACTTTCTAGCATAACCAACAAGGAATCAAACTGTGGCCCTACAAAGTGCATTCTACTCTGTAGCTTGTTCATTAGAACACCTGCAGAGCTTAGTAACCTCAAAGCCAAGAATATGAATGAACGATTCAGCTGTACTGTGAATACTGAAAATGATAGCAATTCACGTTTAAATAGGTCTCTCTGTCCCAGTGCTATCCAGAACCAAGGGACAAAAGATCAAAATTAGCCTTTGGCTACAATCTTGTACGCATATTTCTAATGTTTACTGGCATATGCTGTCCCTGTTTAAAATAAATAAACTTCAAATGCAAAACTACAATGCAACCAAAGCACTAACTTAATAGTGACTGCGAAAGTGTTGAAAGTAAAAATAAGTGTGATGTATAGTGAAAGTAGTGCACATACATTACCATTACCAACATCATTTTACCCACAATATATAACATCATATAACCTAAAAACCCTCTCTAATGTACCGATAATGTAATATCACCACTGATTTTGTTTTAACTGTCTGATAGTAAAAGAGGTCTGCTGTTGAGGGGCCATCCATGAGGCAGTGGCAACTCACTGAGCAAGGAGAGGACCTTGGTGGCGGAGGGGATCCACCAGGA
This sequence comes from Tenualosa ilisha, assembly GCA_015244755.2. Lineage (NCBI taxonomy): Eukaryota > Metazoa > Chordata > Actinopteri > Clupeiformes > Clupeidae > Tenualosa > Tenualosa ilisha. The sequence goes on along the minus strand of PYXC01002284.1, from coordinate 1,349,344 downwards.
GCACTTGGCCATGGGCGGCAGCTCCTCGGGCCGGGCGGGGAAGAGCCGCGTGCTGATGAAGAGCTGCAGGCGCTCCACCAGCTGCTTGAAGCGCTTCGGAGAGAGCCTGAGGAAGAGGAAGAGCAGGGGAATGACTACACACATGCACCCATATATACATTTCACATTCATTTAGCTGACACTCTTTATCCAGAAATAGTGGGGAATTTTTTTAGTGGAGGTACACAATATGTTACACAATAATGTTATAAATATAATTAGTAGCAATATAAATGAATACCTAATATTCCTAAAGTAGGACATAGCCTACATAAATGATCTCTTCCAGGAAGTGGGGGGACACTGTACCCCCATGTCCAACGCCCAATACACCCCTATTTTTAACCAACAGAACATGGACTTGCTATGGCGAGTTTGGGAATCAAATCCAGGCTGACTGATTGCCCTTAGTTACTACTTGATACACCCACATACATATGTAAAGCGTTTCAAGCAAGGAACATCTCTGTGCCTGTAAAGTCATTAGATATCAAATCTGGTATCTGTTCTATTCTAGATTCTAATCGGCCTGGCCCACCCTTTGGGAATAGCTAACCCAGCTTCAGATACAGTAAATACAGAACATACAACAAGGTTACTGAGGACACATACACTAGCATCAGGCAATTTCATCACACACACACACACACACACACACACACACACTCACACACGCACATACACACACACACACAGCTGCTTTCAGTGATTCTAAGTGCTCCTGTGGAGATGGAATGGCAGCAGAGACAGTACAAAGCACACGTACACACACGCACACACACACACATTCTCCCCTAAGATGCAAGCTTTCATTTCTCTCTCTGATATCCCTTTCTCATTCTTTCCAACCAGTCTCTCTCTCTCTCTCTCTCTCTCTCTCTGTGTATCGCTCTCTCGTTCCCTCTTTCACACAAACACATCAGACACATTTGTCAAATACACAAACACAGGAAGACAGCCACACAAACACAGATAGATAGGGACAACCCCCCTCTTCACACACATACACACATACACACACACACACACAAAAACACCAGCTGGGCCTGCTCTTGCCTATCTTACAGCCATCCATTTACAGTGTGGGGCCTAAACTGTATATGTGGGTCTGTGTGTGTGTGTGTGTGTGTGCGTGCGTGTGTGTGTGTTTTGCACACTGCGAGACAGACATAGTTTTGCACAGATGTAATGGAGTTGTTTAAACAATGCGTGTGTACTGTTGAGATCACGTCATCCTAAGCCTGTCCTCATACAGACAGACAGACAGGGAGACACACACACACACAACCGCACCCCGTCATCCAGACGTCCCACCCATACATCCGTCCCCATCTCACACACATTAACACACATACTTAAACACACACACAACACTCCGCTAGGAAAGGAAGAGTCTGGAGCCCCTTTAATCCCTCTTCAAAATGACACTGGCCGCCTGGGAGCGGAGTGCCTTCCTTCCAAACACACGACCCTGATGACACTTAAGCCTGAGCGGATGACTCTGTCCCTGATCGTCCCCCTGAGAGCCCGGACATGGTGGAGGGTTTCAAGGGAGGCGTCGGCACCGCGACACATGCCGCCCTCTTGGTGTTTTTCAGCCAAGCCAATGATGAAGCTCTTTCAACCCACCCCCCCAAACACACACACACACACACACACACACATAAAGTAATGAACGAGGATCCATGTAAGAAACTTTCTGGATAGCGACTAAGAGAGAGAAAGAGAGAGTGAGAGACACAGGGAGCACACTCGTTTTTGTTGTGACAACGATGCTGTCTTTTGTGTTCCATCAAGTCTCACATGCCAAAGGAGGCTCTAAGAGCCACCATCACGTCACTTTACAACCCCAGACACAGCTGGTCCACTTCAGCAACACTCGTCTCTGAACAGAACAAATGACAGCGCCTACACGGAATAAGGAGTAAGAGGTTATAAGGAATATAAAAAACCTCAGACTGTGAAAAAGTGACTGAGAGGATATGTTGAGGTTGGAATATTACTGAACTAATCTGTGAAATGGATGTGGATATGACAAAAAAGTGGAATATCTGACATGGAGGTTATAGTGCCATTTACTATAAGCGCTTAATTCAGTCTCCCCGAGACAAGCGATAAGAGACACCATGAAATGTCACTGTAATTCAGTGACTACTGACAAAATAAATCCTGGCAATGTAAGATGACAAGTTAAAATAAATCTAACTAATCTAATCTAAATTTAACAGTGATGGGCGTCTCAGGCAATGTGTATGCAGTTTTAGAACTGAGAAATGTGGCATATGACAGAAAAAGGCATAAGAACGCATCATCAAGCATTCCTGTCGAGGATCATCATCACCACAGGTCTCCAACGCTCATGGTGCCTGCGACGGGAACATAACATCATCAAAGACCCAACACACCCTAATTACAATCTGTTTTCCCTCCTTCCATCAGGAGGACGTTATAAGAGCTTAAGGTCCCGTAACATCAGGCTGAGGAACAGCGTCTTCTGCAGCATGATTCACTGCATGACCCCCCCCCCACAACACACACACCTACACACACATCTACACAAGCACACACACACTCACTCTCAGACCCACAACCTGAACCCTATCATCTCTTTAATGGACTATGTTCTGTATGGACAGTGACTACCGTGGGTCTGAGGATCCCCCTTGTACTACACTTTGCATTGCATTGCACTATATTTACTGAACTAATTAAGCTCTAATTAACATCTGAAGCACTTTACTATTTGCACTTGCTGGTTAGATATGAAACAGCATTTTGTTGTGCTGATATCCTTTTACTTGTGCAGTGACAATAAAATTTAATCTTATTCTTTAATCTAATTTAAAAGAATATGAGAATGCATGACTGAGTGAGTGAGTGAATGAATGAATGAATGAATGAGTGAATGAGTGATTGGGTCCCCCTCCCCACCCTCCCTGCATTACACATGGAAGTCTGTGTTGTAATGATACACAGCTACTGTATGTAACACTTTTATGAAGGGGCAGCGGGGTAGCCTGACAAACCAGACTGTGACATCAAAACATATAGTCTGGACATGACCGATACACCGGGCTCAATCCTAGGGGCGGAATCAGTGGTTGTCTTTCGAACTGCCTTTGCACACAATAGGATAACGACGACCAATCAGAGCAGTGCCAGCAAAACAGCAAATACATTCTTCTTTGAAACCACTGACTTGAGTGCCTTCTTCTGCTCAATCTTCAAAGAAAAGCCCAAGTGAAACTCCTCCAAAGTCGATGCCATAGATGATCTGAAATGACTGCTGTTTGTTGGCCACAGCTAAACCTGCCCAACGACTACAAAGATAAAGCGTTGTGATTGGTCCAACCAAACCTGGAAGAAAAGCTACTGAGGCCCTATGGGTCGTGGCTTCACGTACCGGCTGAGCAAAACTATTTACTGCTAGGGTACATCTAGGTTTCTAAGCTAACAGCAGGGTCTAATATAACGCTGAACTGTGGGATGCCTGACGTCACATTCCTCTTCATTGAAATAAGAAACACAATAAGTATGTAAAACATCATAAAAACTATATGTTTTGGAAACACTGGTAAATACAATTTATCTTCCCTCTTGACCCAATGTTGACCCAACGTGTTTATATTTTGTAAGATCTATTTCATTCCAATCTGCTGTGTTACTGCCTGAGCTAGCAATATCAGTTTAACCGTTTAATTCCAATTTAAATTGCATTTTAATGAGTATGTTCTGTCTCGCATTCAAACTGGCAGATTAAGATCTGCTGCTGCACTAGGAGCGTGCTTGCTAAGAGAGCATCGATGCAGTCTCACTATTTAGGATGCCCTTGCCCCTCTCCCCACCCACTTCCAAAACCCACAAAATTGGTTCCTGATGGTACTTAAAGCAACACAGCGTAATTTTTTTTTTACCTGAACATAATGGCTTAACATCCATTTTGATGTTACACAGTCTTACATTAAGGAGAATGGGGTCACCATACAGTGATAATTGATCAACCGGAAATTCCTTTGTTACGTAACTTTACATAATATGGTGGATCTGCACATGCATGCAAAGTGGAATTGACTGAATCCCAATGTCCATCCTAAGCCCTCAACTTTGAGCCTTCAAGGACTTAAAGCGTTAGTCGCTGTCATTCCAATAATTGCCCTGTTTTATGAGCTTGGTAAGTGCTGTCGATAGGAAGGAGAACGAGAGAACTTGGAACAACGTACACCAAATAGCAAATGCGCAGTTTACTCTAACTCAACGGCACCATAAGCTTACTTTCTCTTTAATTACTCATGGTACCATTCAGTCATTTACATGACATTTACATTTATGCATTTAGCAGACGCTTTTATCCAAAGCGATTTAAGAGTACAAAATTCAAGCTGCAACACAATGAAAGAAACTAACAAAGAGTCCATATTGCTAACATAAAAACTGCACTATTTTAAGTAGAAAGTTCAATAGTGTAATAAAAAGTGCAGTATAAAAGAGAAATTAAGTATAAGATGTTAACAGCTTGTAGGGCACTTCAGAAAGACTCAGCAAGTTAGTTTGTATAAAAATGACAAAGAGTGAGTGAGTGAGTAAAGAGTGAGTGAGTAGAGAATACTAAATGTTTTCGCAAACAAGAGAAAAAATGAGGGAAACAGAGAGAGAGAATGACACAGAGTGTGAGAGTGAGAGTGAGAGAGAGAGAGAGAGAGAGAGGAGGGAGAGAGGAGCATAGCTCTGCCAGACTCACTTCTTGAACCAGTGCAGAAGGAAATGGTGGTCGGCCTCTGCCAGGCTGCTGATCTTTCTCAGTAAGTGTGCAAAGATGACGTATGTGGCTGTGCTGGTGTACTGTGGGTTCTGTGGAAAAAGCACACACACACACACACACACACACCACACACACACACACCACACACACACACACACACACACTCCTGTGTCATTAAACACAAGTGGCCAAAACAAATTCAAGAAAAAAAGAAAGAGATGAAAGCAATCATTATTCTGTTCCGCCTCAATAAGTTTGCAAGGTTAACAAGTTTGATGTGGCTGTCCTGCGGATATCCTGTGGGTTTTGCCACAAAAGTTGGAAGCCAAGACCTCTTTACAAGTGCTACGGGACACACAAAATAAAGTTGATGTAGTCTCTGATTTGATCCGCTTTAAAAATATGATGCATGACACTGCTGTAATGACACAGTAGAGTGAGAGAAAGACAATATTGTTATATACACCAAACCATACAATACTATACCATACTATACCATACCATACCATACTATGCCACACCGTATCGTACCATATCATGTGGGCAGCCATGGTCTGGTGTGAGCAGCTATGGGTTACTGGTTAGGGCTTCGGAGCCTGAAACCGAAGACCAGTTCAATCCCAACCAGTAGACCACAGCTGAAGTGCCCTTTGAGCAAGGCACCTAACCCTCACTGCTCCCCGGACGCTCCTGTAGCAGGGAGCCCAATGCTCCAGGTGTACCTCACCTCACTGTGTGTGTTTCACTAATTCATGACTGGGATAAATGCATATATTTATTTATTTACACCATACCATGTCAAATCATACTATACCATCCCATTCCAAACCATATACCATCAAGAGACAGAGTGGATTGATAGAGGGATATTAGTATTAGAAATAGCAAAAGCATTACTCTACTTTGTGTGTGTGTGTGTGTGTGTGTGTGCAGAGATGACATGTATGGCTGTGCTGGTAGAGCAGCATAGGCCATTACAAACACATCACCCAGACGGGGAAGAAAAACAGAGACAGAGGCGAAATAGAGAAAGAAGGGGGAGGGAGAGAGAGAGTTTGCGAGCGAGAGAGAGCAAAAGTGAGGCATTGAGAAGGAGTATGTGTGTGTGTGTGTGAGAGAGAGAGGGGGAGGAGAGAGAGAGAGAGAAAAGGAAATATAATGTTTGGTCAGGAGAGTGAAAGCACACGACGTCTGACTTCTAATAAAGGCTGGCATCGCCACGGAAACCAGAGTTACCACTCCAGTATGACCTCATCCATTCCCGCTGCCTTGTGTGGAGCTGTGTATGTGCGTGTGTGTTTTAGTGTGTGTGTCCATGTGTGTACGTCTGTATGCGTGTGTGTGTGTGTGTGTGTGTCTGTCTGTCTATATCAGTGTGCTTGACTGTGTGTGTGCCTGTGTGTTTTTATAAGTGTGTGTCAGCTAGCGTCTGTCTGAGAGTGTGCTTAGAAGACCAACAGCTAAAGGCTGACACTGGTGGGGTAGGAAGATGAGGCATTATTGCTGCTGAATTCGCCTCGTGGCTGCGTCTATCTTTCCAAATGTAGGTCAGAAAAACCTAGCAGAGGCCCGGGGATGGAGGAGACAGATTGAGTCTCAACCCTAGCAGTGAAAACACAGAGGCTCTGGGGCCCAGGGCCCAACCTCAGTGCGGCCGACGTCTGAGCCACTTAAGAACCTTAAGCCCCCTTAGAGACGCACTTTGAGGGATGAGTGAGAGAAGGAGAAAGAAAGAGAGAGAGGGGGGGATAGGAGGGGCAAGAGGAGAGGTGGAGAGTGAGGGATGAGTTTAGCGGACAATCTATCTGGTTATGATCTGATGAGGACTATATGTGACAGACAGAGAGAGAGAGAGAGAAAGAGAAAGAGAGAGAGAGAATATTCTAAAACTCACACAGAAATGACAGAAAATACACATGGGAAAGACAGAGGAAGAGAGACAGACATGATGAAAGATGCCAGATGAAAAAGAACAAAAGAAGAAAAAGGAAAGAGAAGGAAAAAAGCTCTTTCACTGCCTCCACATCTCTCCCTCTCTCTCTCTCTCCCTCCCTCCCTCTCTCTCTCTCAGGCTCTCCTGGTCTCCAGCAGGGTGGCCCGTCCACATTTGGCCAGTGGAGTTGCCAGGCCTTTGGTTGGTCATGTATGAAGTAAACAGAGGGGTGGCGTTACATCGCCCTCAACAGCAGAGCGCTGCCGCCGGCAACCACCCAGACAGGAGTCAATGGGCCATGTGTGAATAAGGGGAGTGTGTGTGTGTGTGTGTGTGTGTGTGTGTGTGTGTATGTGTGAGGAAGTGTGTTTAGGGGGAGGGGGCAAAACTCCCACTTATTTGGATTCGGTCACTTCTACTCATCCACTCATTTGGATTTGGCCCACTCTGCTTGTTCTTTCTCTCTCTCTCTCTCTTTCTCTCTGGCTTTCTTACTCTTCATCATTCTCTCTTTCATACACTGATCACACCTCTGCTTTTTTACACCCACTCCCAACTCAATTCTTTTTTCATTCTCTTCTTTCAATTACTAATTTTCTTCCTCCCACCATTGCTCTCTCTCTCATACTGCCCACCCCTTCCTTTACCTCAGACCCCAACCCTCACGTCCTTGCCCTCCAGCCTCTGTGTCCATCTCCAAAGAGTATCTTTCTGTTGCTGATTAGCACAACTGCTCTGAATGGGTTTCAGCTCCCTCCACTACATCACCCCTGAGCCCCGCATATCTCCTAACCTCCTCTTCTCACCACTCCTCTCCTCTCGTATCCTAGCCCCCTTTCACCTCTCATCTCCAAACCGCCTCTCTCCTCTCCTCTTTTTTCTCTTCTTCCTCCTCCCTTTTCTGTCCTCTCCTCTTTTTCTTCTCTCAGAGAGGAAATTGCTGCCTGTTACTGAAATGTTCCATATGTTGGCATGGTTACGTAACGGGGCTATTTGGAGCATAAAGGTGGCTATCTGGTGAAGTCAGGGGACTACTATAGGTCTCAGGGCAATGAGGAAAAATGGGGTGCAGTAGGTTGGGGAAGGGGTGAGGGTGGGGGTGGGGGTGGGGAGCGTTGCTTGTCAGAGTAATCACTGGGGTAAATAATGACAGGGTAAACAAACAAAACAAACAAACAAGAGATTATGGGTCCTGAACACAAAGGTGGGCTCTGTGTAAACGAATGAGAAGCAGCTGCTTACCTGAACGAGGACAAAATAGGCCCGCAAGTCATCTTTTGTCCTGGGCCTGGTGAGACAACAGACAAACTTAAGCAGCTTTTCCACCAAAAAAAAAGCAGCACTCAAGCTAATTCATAAGAAATTCCTAAACAGTGGTGTTTGTCGTAGACAAACATCCGTCTGTGCTCTAATTGGTGTTCTCTTCCATTTGGTTTAAACCAGAACAACATGAAGATCAAAAAAAGAGCATTTGTCTCCAAAGTAAACAAAGTCACTCACCCTTTCCATTCCCTTAATAAGCTATTAATGATTCCTTTTAATACAGCCTTCTGTGTTTCAGGAGGCTGTAAAAAAAAACAAAAAACAGAACCAGCTTTATCGGGAAGTTGTGGCAATTACGGGCACCATAAAAGAAAACAGGGCCACTTGGAGCCATGAAATATGTCTGCTGGAGATGAAATTGCTTTGGGTACATACTGTATGGAGGATGCCGTCGTAAACAGCGTTGACAAATTTGGTGTTAATTCCTGAGTCTTCGGTTGTGTTAAATGGAGCGTTCGCCTCTTTCTAAAAAACAGGAAAGAGAGAGAGAGTAAGCATGAATAAGAGCGAGAGAGAGAAAGAGAAGGGGAGAGAGAGAGGGAGGGAGAGAGAGAATGGAGCATGTGTTTCAAGGTTTTGAAACCTTCTTTTTTACTGACAAGACTGTATAATGAGTCCAAGAGTCCAATTCATAACAATTTCCTATTGTGCTTCTTAGCATGTGCTGAGCCACCAAAGAAACCACTGCAGGCGCTGAAGCGAGAGAGAGAGAGAGAGAGAGAGAGAGAGAGAAAGACAGAGACAGAGAGACAGAAAGAGAGAACGTGAGAGAGAGAGAGAGGAAGACAGAGACAGAGAGACAGAAAGAGAGAATGTGAGAGAGAGAGATGAGAAAGAGAAAGAGAGAGAGAGATGACTGAAACAGATGAGGAGGAGATTGGCCAAACACTCAGCCAATCATCATTGTCTGGTAGAGAAGAAGCCATATTAATTTCCGGACAGAGCAGCAGCAGCAGCAGCAGCAACAGTGGCGGCTGCAGTGAAGGATCCGGTTTCCTTACTGCGCGATGGCAAAAACAGCCCTTTGAAAATGACTCACTTTTTTCCCAAGCCCCCTTAAACAGCAGTGACTGAGTGGGGAGAACATTGAGTAACTTTTCTTTTCTGAATGTCAAGTCAGAGAAAAGCCCTTGTTAAACTACCGAATGACTTCACGGAATGACAGTCACTTGCAGTGCTGTGTGTGCAATTTGTTTTCCATCTCGACCAGCTAAGGAAAGGGGAGTGGAGTGGAGTGGAGGTGTCTGGAGGGGAGAGAGAAAGAAAAATCAACCAACCAGACCCCGAAAAAGCCCCTGCCCCTGTGCCTTCTGAATAGCTCCTTCTATAGGGCACGGGCAGGCACAGGTGCTCTTACTCACGGCACCCTGAAAGAGTCCATTCATTCATTTGGGAACTTGTGAGGGACTGTTGGTTTTCCCCTCTCTCCAGCTCCAGAAAACCATGTCCTTTTTCATTGCTTTTCTTCTCACCTCCTCCTCCTCCTTTACAAAAGTAAATACTCAAACATGGTAGCCCAAGTCCATGGCTTCTGAGTGACCATTGCTGTGACCTCTCAGACTCTGCACACATCTGTCTCTGTGTGTGTTTGTGTATGTGTGAGTGTGTGTGTGTGTGTGTGTGTGTGTGTGTGTGTGTGTGTGTGTGTGTGTGTGTGTGTGACATGCTATATCTGAAGTATTTCTACAGTGTCTCTATACTGTTACATCTGCATATGTCAGAGCCATAGTTATTAGTATAGTGGTGTTGGTGATAGCACCAGCTCTAACTATTGGGAATCCAGTAATAAATAGGATTGTCCCAATACCTATGAATAAGGGACACACACACACACACACACACACAGACACACACACACATACACACACAGAGAGACAAGAGACAGAGTTGGCGGTGTGGTGGTCCGGGCTTTATCCTAACAGGTGAATTATCGGAGTGGGAGAACAGATATGTATGCTAAGATCAAACCTTAAAGGCTGCGTTGAGTTCCAAAAAGGAGTCGAACGTGGTCAAGTAAAAATCATGGACTTGCTTCCAGTCCCCTGAGAGGGTGGCCTTCTCTATGTCTTCCCTGCAGTGACAACAGAAAACAAAACAGGGACTATCACATCACAAAGTATATGAGTCACAAAGCATGTATTACAGAGTATGTTTAAATAAACAAATATCACATAATAATAGGTAGAATATCAAGATTAAAACAATTTAAATGTTAAAATGTCATGTTTTCAAAAGACCATGAAGTACCACATAAAATGTGTAGTACACCTCCAAGCCATTAAAGGGGAAATCTGGTTGGACTCAATCAACAGTCCTGTTGTTTGACATTGCTGAGAGCTGTAAGTAGGTATGAGGATGAGAGAATTTGGTCATTGGATCATAGACCAAATTTGCAAAGCAGCAGCTACCACTAACTGATGTGGGCACAAGAAACTTTGTTTCACTTTGGTTTTCCTGTGTCCCTATCAGTTAGCCTTACCTACCATTTCGCTATTTTGTCTACAGTACATTCTACCAAATTCTCTCAGTATCACACCTACTGACAGCATTTAGCAAACAATAGGACTACTGATTGATTCACACAGATGGATTTCTCCTCTGAAACACGGAGATGAGTAAGGGTCATCACTCACTGAAACTCTTTGGTTGTTTTGGTGCGCAGGGGGATGATGGGGTCGCAGGTGAAGCGGGCTTTAACTTCAGGGGGCAAAATGTCCAGGGAGATTCGATGCTTCTGTCTGACGCCTGTACAGATTGGAGGGAGCTCTCTCACTTCACCCCCACATAAGAAGACAGAAAACAAACACACACACAAATAAGTTAAGTGAAGCTGATCTGTATTGTCTCTCTTCAGATAAATTTCTCTTAGGCATTTGAAAGTGCTGGTGTCACAAATAACATGCACATCGAGGCACATCTAACAGCTACATTGCTACATACAGTCACATACACTCACATACACTGCCCAGCAGCCGTCTCCATACGGTAGTCACCTCATATACATGAAGCTCAACATAAAGTACAGCGACTCCACAAGTATAAGCAGTACCATGTATAAACCACAGGATGAAGTTTTAAAGAAAGATTTGTGTTTTAATCATACACATGTATTAACCTCTTAATAAATGTTACTTATAATAAAATCAGAATCAGATCATGATGTAATGAAGTAGCTTGAGGAAAAGGAATTTCCATACATCACCCTCCCTCATTTATTATCCTCATTGTTGAAGATATTTTGCAAAAACAATGTATAAACCTCAGTTAAAGGAGAAATCCAAAGTAAATTAATCCATAGTCTTGAGGTTCGTGGGTGCTAAGTGCTGTTGACAAGAAAAAATAATTCAAAAATTTGATAAAACATTGACCAAAGTTAATGTTAGCAGCAATGTTAACTGAATGGGGCATAGAAAATTAGACTGAGAGTGAGTTTCTGTGCCCAAGTGTTAGCTGCTAATTCGCTACAAATTTTCTGGTTCTTTTTCCTACCAGTAGCACTTGATGACTCTGGATAATGTGGCTATGGATTGATTGACACTGGATTTTTCATTTAATAGTCAGTGAGACATAATGCAGGCGTAGCGATATTAATAATCGGTCAATCAGTAGACAAATTTATTCCGAGTGACTAACAGATACAGTTTTATCAGCATGTGTGCTCCAGTGGGAATCTAACCCATGGTGTTGGTATAAACCTAGAAAAGCTGGGAAAACGCACTAACTCTCAGCAGAAACTAAGCCAAAATAGGTACACTGGCACAGTTACAGCCAGCGTGTGCCCAGTGAGCGCTTTTTTGTGGTAGGTGTGGCAAACAGAGAATCAGCCAGGTCAGCCTGTAATTGACCATAATTGGTCAAATTTGGCTTAAAAGTGGCCTCATGTTTGGCTGAGTCTACTTCATCCATCATCTACTCACCTCACTGGTGTAAACACATTGCTCTGTCGGCTGAGTCATAGGAATATTATGCAAAAACTTGCAGCACAAACTACAGCAGTGCAAATGGTCAATGCATTTAGAAGTCTTTCTAAGTGGCAGTCACCAATTCCAACATCATTAGCCACTATTATGCAAACTCACTTGGATCTCTTAAGCAGCCCTAATGAAGGCTTTACAAGAGCAAGATACACATCACTTAAATGATGTCATATGGCCCATGACAACAAAACAGAAAGAACTTTAACAGCATCATCAAAAGCCATTCAGAGAGCAATCTGTAAACTTCTGTTTACACTGTGTAATCCAGGGGGAAGGGAATGTATTTAGGTAAGGCCATGGCCAAGTCAAAACTGTAAATTGAAGGAGAAATGTGGTGTGAATCAATCCATAGCCTTATTGTTTGAGTGCTATTGCTTGAGTGCTAGACCGAATAGTGAACAGGCAGATAATACTAATTGAATGGAGCACTGACTCACTTTCAGTTTTATTTTCCTATGCCCATTCAGTTAGTGTTTGCTGCCGGTTTGCTATTCAGTCGCTGTTGTATAAAATTTTCACGTTGTTTTTCCTGCAGACAGCACTTCGTGACCTCAGACAACTGGGCTATGGATTGAATCACACTAGATTTCTCCTTTAACTTTTGTTTACACTGCTTAATCCAGGGGGAGGGAGATGTGTTTAGTCAAGGCCAGGCCAAACTATACATAAACTACACATAATTGGGTTCTGATGGGAGAGAGGTCTTTGAAGTGACCTTGTGTGGGGGGAGGCGAAGACAGCAATTACCATCATCTGAATAACCAATTAAAAGAAAATGCCTCCAGGTGCCTCTGACAATGATTGCTACAATCTTTGAACCACCACCAGTGCCCAATAATCACCATCAACAACACTGACAATCAAGTCAACCTTGTAGGGCCAGAGAGCATGGACAAAACAATATTCATCACTGCTGGGCTTGTTTACATCTAGATATTTTTATGAACAAATATGTTTTTATCCATTTATTTTGTGTTTATACGTATGCAGTGGAATCGACAGAATCCAGCGTACTGAAAAATCTCCACTTTGAAGGGCAATTTAAAAAATCTCCATTTGAGGTGGCCAGAACTCTACTTACAGGTAAACGAAAGGCCCAAACAGGTAAAAAACATACCTGTTCATAAAAATATCTAGATATGTTCAAAACAGGGCCTAAGGTAATCCTCCTTTACCTTGCAAATTCATCAACTCAACTACTGTCACATGGTTCAAGTGTGCTTTGGAGAAAAACTGTGTATGACTATTCTCCAGAATCAGATACTCATCATTTAATAAAATTAATTATAATGTTACTGAATTAAAAACAATTTCATATATTAAACATTTTATAAAGATGTTTCAGACTCTTTATGTTCTTTGCCTCAGTAATTCCCAGACATTTTACTGTGTCTAGGGTTATAAAACAGTCTTCTCTGGTGCGCTATCAGCAAAAAGAGTTCAGTGGAACAAGAAGGACCCACGTAAAGTCAACAACAACAACAACAACAACAACAATTCAAGAATTCAAGCCATTCCCTCATTGATTGTAAATGCACGTATATGCTTGTAGAGGGCGACCCAGTGCTTTTATTTGATTCTCTGCACTACTGTCCTACATTACCGAAAGGTCAATCAACGTGCAAGAAACCCTGAAATCAAGACACTTCAACAGGTCATATTAGAAACAATTTCAGATCAGTTTTGTTTTGATTCGACAGCTGGATATGATGAAAGCAACTTGGTGTCCTTGGGCATGATGGTGATCTGGTGACTCCTTTGTAATGGCTGGCACAGAGACTGACAACACCTCTCTCAAATGTGGCTCTCTGGCATCGAACCAGGACTACATCTGCTTATATCAGCTGTCATATGAGACATATTGATCCAAAGCAAAGTTGCGGAAATATATCATATTTTGAGACACTCTGATTTTGTTATTACATTTTAAAATATTTGAACAAATTAAAATAATTTGTTTCAAATCTAAGGCTTTTGATATTCTGCACACAAGGCACGGCAATGGAAACCACACTGTTAACAAGAATGTGTTTGGATCCCAGCTGGATCAAACACAACCTATTTAGTTTCTAACCCTTTCAGTGACATCGTGACAGCAGGAACAATGTCCTCCAGTTGCGAGGAACCTGGTCCTGATCAGCACTAAGCACTACAACACATCTGTGGAAGCCATTGATGCTGAAGTGTCTGACTACATCTTTTGATGTCCGTGCACCCGAAAAAACAGTGCACATCTTGAAGTGTTCATTAATTCAAAGCAGAGTGTACAGACCTCCTTTGAAATTCAATGACATTTTCTTCCCTAACAACCGATCATTTGTAAAAGAAAAGGTCAATATCTATGTACTGCATGTTTTGCATTTTAAGCTTACACAAGCATAAACATATCTTTTTGAGATTATATACTCTTTCAGCCTGTCAACAGTCAGCATCACTGAACACATCAAAACAAACATCTCCCAGTCCATCTTACCTTCCTTAAAAACCTTCCTTAAAAAGCATCTCAATACCCAATTCCACAATACATATAAAACTGGGTCATGAATAAAGAGAAACATTCTAAAAAGGCAACAAATCAGTAGAAGAGAACCTAATGTGTTCCATAGAAGTGTAAGAGCCCAAGACAGGCACCTTGGTAGAAATGCATATTCTAGGGTTAAACTAAATCTCTGGCATCATTATTTTAATGCATTTTTATTGTTGCTGCTGGTCTGTCATTATGCTATAGCAGAGTTATGAACATTGACAGCCTAATTTCATGATTACAACTTGAAACTGAAATGTGGACTGACCAGGCCTTACTACCCCAAAGAATGCAGTTTAGTCTAAAAATAACAACCTAAGTCATCAGTATGATCTCATTTTAGAATGTGTCATTTTATATAAATCACTAGGTCTGGATGCAATAATGAACCCATTAATTTGTCTGCTTTCTCTCCCTGTGTGTGTGTGTGTGTGTGTGTGTGTGTGTGTGTGTGTATATATATGTATGTGTGTGTGTGTGTGTTGGGGGGAGGGTTGGTCTGGTCAGGAATAATGTTCCTGGGCAATTTTGTCATTACAGCATCACACAGAAGCTACCAAAAAAAGACAAAAAAACATTTGAGACCATTCTGAGGATTCAATGGTGATGTTACCAACAACATCGGAGCAGCCTCAGAGTATGTTTAAACCATCAAACAAAGAGAGGACTGAGGATCTGTGAACCCCAGACAGTTTAGAGTGTTGTGCCCATGTAGAACTCACCTTGTCTGATAGCAGGAAGGATGATGGGCAGAGACAGCCCGTGGCCGGCTGTTTCTCTCTTCTGACTGACGGAGGAGAAGAAGTTTCCATAAGAGGTACACGGCTGCTTAGATCCACGTTCCAAACCCTGTCATTGAAAACACAAATCACTTTGATGGCAAGTTGGATTTTCCACTAGGCTTGTTTCCCTCTGCTGCTATCAGTTTGGCAATATGTGTGTGATGTTCTGATAGGTTGCCACAAGGCCTCAGGTAACATCCTTACTAGATCTAGACAACTGCTGGCCCTCAAGTCAAAGTTAACCTCTGCAGTAGTTTGCTACTGAGGAGGGAGACAGCATCTACCAGGATGCTCTGTCAACTGACTCAAAGTTATTTTTATGTAATAAGCTACAGCTTTGACAGAGCAAACAATGAACGACACTTCTTGGGTTTAATACTGGCCCTGCAGTGCTACATGTCAACCTGTTTGTCCAATTTCACTTTATTATTGTTATATAATAACAATCGTGAAATTGTTATTAAAAAAATGTCCATTTGTTAAGGAGATGACAATAAAGGGGAAAGGTTCGTGGGTAAAATAGTAAAAATAAACCAAACAAAATCTGACCACATGTTTATTTTGTGTAAACTTAATGAAATGAAAACTAGGGTTGGACAGATGAAATTCACACTGATATTTCGTTACAGAGTTAACAACGGTTTACAACAGTTTGAAGTAAAAAGCTTAGGCTACAAGATGTACAAGTTTAGCTTATGCCGTTACGTACACATCTATGAAATATTATGACCACTATTTTCATACTTACATGATTAAAAATAGGCGGAAGCCTGTCTCGTTCCCTGTCGTCCACTGGGGAGTTGTTCTCGCTCATGTTTAGATGCATTTCGTTCTTTCAAATGTCTTATTCCGAAAGCAGTCACTTGGCATTTTCCTTCCCAAAAAGTATACAAGTAGGCTACGCGTTATACAGAGAACGAAAGCGTCTCACTTCACTTTGAACTTCACCAAGGCACTGCTTGGGTGATGCATAACGGTTCAAGAAACGCGAATTCAGAACGATGTGTTCTTTACAGAAACCTAAGCAGGTGAGTTTTCCAAAGTAGCTCTTCTTGTAAGTTGATACGGATGCTGTGTGCTCGGAGGACAAATCCGTCGTCGTTCAAAAAGACGAAAAAAGTTCGTGTAGTCTACGCGATGCTGCGTTACAATAGTTACTTGTCCGCTAATGTTCTATAGAAAAAAAGTGCTCTGGCGTTCGTATGTGCAGGCCAGCTGCATGCTGGCGCCATGTTGTTTGATGAGGTTTGTAGTTACGGACTTGGATACGGAGACTTCGACTACGTAAGAGAGGGGTTGGTGCTCTCCTTCCCTGCGCTGAGTCAGATTTATAGTGTCTTTCCTGGAATTCAACCTAACCCCAGCAAAACAGACCTTGCTTCTTCACGCTTTATCCCAAGATGAATGTTAAATTTATTTCGTGGAAAGAAAATGTACACAGTGGGTGTTTGAACTGTACATTAAACCATCAGATTTCACATTTGTCTGAATCTGAGCCCGTAATTCAAGGTTAATCAGAGGCTGTCAAAAGATTGCACTGAACGAATGTACACTGCCTTCACAAATGCATTCTACTCCCCCACGTTATATAACAGTCTTCTCTCTGTTCTGTATATTCCAAGAAAAGAAGTCATCCCTGGTGGGGTCAGGTCAGCTAATCAGCCAGAAAATCTAAGGCCTGAACCTCAGCCGTCTTCCCTGTAGTGAGTTTACAACTGGTATTGCTGAATGAAGTATCCCCCCACACACACAGTAGAAAAAGAGAGAGAGAGAGAATAAGGAAAAATCATAAATCGTGCATTACCAAATATCACAAGGCATTCCATATTTCACTGTAATAAATTTGTCATATTTGTATAATGAATAAAAAAGCCTTGTACCATAAATGGCAAGAGAAAAAACAATACAATACACTGTCTGAAGCCTTTTGGGCAAGGACATAATATCCCCAGTCACCTAATAAATAACAGAAATATATGCATCTGCTGTTGCATAACCCTTTGGGATATGTCTTACAGTTCACAGGCCAAACCTTAAAACTGATTTGAAAGATTTGAAAACTGATGTTATGTGTAATTTTATCTCTCCGATAGGTGCTGCGTGTCACGGCATTATGTTGGGATTGGCAAAATTGAAAAAAATGTTTTACCTACAGTATGCTGTACCTATTGTAAGTATTTGTCCAGAAGAGGGCGTAAGAGACCTGTTTCTGTAAAGTCAGCCTGCACTGAAGAGATGGTAGGCTTATATCCCCAATTACAAAATAAGTTTACCTTGTGTTGAATTCTCTTACATTGCAAATCATAACACAATTGCTCCCTGTCATTATGAGGAGAGTTTTAGTGAGCTGTTCTTTAAGGTGATCATAGGCAAAAGTACGACTGGCTACCTCCACAAGGGCATCCACTGACTGATGTCATGACACTGCAGTATTAGGTCAAATGCTTCAGGGTGCTCTTGCAATGATTACTGTCCACCTGCAATGATTTCCTGAATAGTTTCCCAAAACAGTGGGCTATCCTAGCTGGACTTTAGTAGGGTGAGTATGCCATGAGTTGACTGAACACACCATCTCTCCCTGCGCTGCAGAACATCTAGGCTACTCCAAGGGAGAGTCAATAAAGGCCAGAAACATTTTCCGAGATAATCCTGACAATGGACTTGGAGGAGTCCTCCAGTTTCCAGGATCCACACGAAACTTTTTAAGCTAGACTCTATGAACTCACTTTGGAATTACTGAAGCAGGCACAAATTGAGCTTCCCCCCTCTCGCTATGTTTTATATATATCTTTTAAACCTTTCTTGCATCAACTTTCTAAAACAGTTTACAATCCCTGAGGTCACCACTGCCTAGAAGAAAGTTGAGCAACTAAATGGCATTTCACAACTTTTTACAACAGCAGGCCTATGCAGCTCCTTGAACTGCTCGAATCCTTGAATCCTTGTGAAGTGAGTGAGGAGTGTGTGTGTGTGTGTGTGTGTGTGTGTGTGTGTGTGTGTGTGTGTGTGTTGTGTGTGTGTGTGTGGTGTGTGTGTGGTGTGTGTCTAAAAATTACATAGTTCATACATCTCAACATCATGTATAGTTCAAATGTATCTTGTGGAGAGGAATTATCACTATATGTGATCGACAATACAACAATGATAAATGATAGTCTCTCTGTCATTTAATGATGGCAGTTGCTGTTTGTGATGTGGTCTGTTGCAGTTACAGGTCAGATAGAGAACATATGTTATGTACATATACAAAAATATCAGTATACACTTTCATCTTTAATTTTGCCCAAATTTAGCATAATTATTACACATGTACACTATAATTGGCAATTTTCATTAAATTTCATTTATTTTAATAGCCATAAAGAAACTTTGGACGTGGCGTCTCAGAGTGTGTCACAGAGTCTGTGTATTTAGTTCTTAGGGGACGAGTGCATAGCCAACAGTGGCAGAAGGTAAGGAAAAAGAGCAGACACAAAAGGCTTTACAAGTGTATTGGATTGTATTGGATTTCTGTCCAGTACACCTGCTTTTTAGAATCAGCCTTTGTGTGCAGAGTCTGTTCCTTCACCTTGTGTGTTGTTTTGGATTTAAATAAGGATCAGGTGGAACACACACAGGCCTCAGTATGAGGTGCAGTAGCAGTGGGCAGCAGATACAACAGACTCAACCAGCCACTCTTATGTAGGAGACGACACATCACTTAAAAAGTACTCCCATAGAAATGTATTGTGGCAGTTTATAACACAAAGATGGAGGAGTTGAGAAACTGGAAGTCCTGGTCTGCAGTGAAAGTAACCAATCGCATTGTTGGACGCGATATGACTGACGTTAACCTTTTGTTTACAAACTCCATCACCATGGTGATAGCCATGCCGTGAATGTTGGTGTAGGAGAAGTGTGCAAATTGCTGTTTTAAATGCCTTTTTTTTAGCTTTATTTGAGCGATTCATGGGTAGATTTTGACATCGTTCAATTCAGACATTTAAAACTCAAGGATTCGCACAATACACTTTTTAAGTACATATGACCAACTGATCTGGAGTTTTGGATTCTGATAGGGGCCTGGTCTTGTTAATCCCAAATAGCTGCCCAAAGGCGTTCCAAGATGGTGGCCGAGTGAAGGGACTTGCCTTAGAAGGACTTTGACTCAACTCAGAGTAGACTAAGGATGACCTGAGCGAGAGAAAGGAGAAAGGTAGAAGAAAGAACAGAAAAAGAAGGATTTGAGAGAAGAAGATTTTTATCAACTTTAAACAAAAGCAGAAAATAAGTGTCTTTTCTAACATTGTCTGTTCTTTCATCAGAATCTAAATGTGTGTTTTTTTCAAATGAAAATAATCCAAACAAACCACATGAAGTTCTCGTGAATTAACAATAACTGCTCTGATTTGTAGAGTATGATTATAGTAGCTTTAGTCTATTATGAGGCCTTAGCTTCATTTGTTGCCAGGCTAGTAGTGCCTAGTGCTGGTCAGGGAGCTAATTGTAGGATTCGGTTTGCACTATCTCTGAGCTTGGATGGGCCGATTAGCGTTGAATTTAAGTGGTGTATTCCAGGGTGTACATCACAACCAAACAGTAGCGACTGGTTGAAGCAGAAAGTATCTGCCCACCACAGAGCAAACATAAGCCAATTGACAGGTTTCAGATGCTTTGCACAAAGTGAAATAATGCAAAAGCGTTTGATGCACCAGGCTACTTCATTTGTATGTCTGTGCAGAGACACTGAGCTGTGACCTCACCTCTCTCCTGTTTTACAGCTAAACTTGACCCCAACAAGAGTCTCTTTTAGAGCAGTGATTACCATGTTGTAACTAATTCAGGCTATAATTACATCACCCAGAGGAAAGTAAAATAAGATCTCAAACAAAATAAGATCTCATCTGTCTCGTCTCTCACCTCCTAAACTCTCTTTCAAGAAGCAATTAAAGCAATCGTTCAGAGTCAGTCAACCCATAGCCCTGTTGTTCGCGGTTACCAAGTGCTGCCTATAGGCTTAAGAACAAGGAAACATCAAGAAAACATAACAAAACACCAGCCGACTCTGGTAAGGGCAAGGAAACGCTGTTTTAGTTCAATTTTCCTGTCCCCTGCTGATTCATAAATTCGGTCTGTATTGTACAAATTTTCTCAGCAACCTTGAACAATATAGCTATGGATTTATTTATTCAACGCCACCCGTTGAAGGCGTTATACGTATAGATAAAAGTATTTTGAGATCTTAAGTCTCTCCTCTGAGTGGGACACACATCAGTTCCTGGCTCTGCTCTGGGCGTCTTAATCATAATGGCCTGTCTTTCTCAGTTCAGTCACTGCGATTGACATTCCCTGACGAAACCCGAGTGTCCATGGACAGGAGCAGGATTTGTAGCCAAGACCTGGACTGGGAGGCCGCAGCTCAGATAACGCTGGCACCTTCAACCCACGAAGGGATCTGATCCTCGCCAAATGACTCACACTGTCACCATTGGCATTAAGGTATTGGAACGGAGGCTAATGCTGCCGTACTTTACAGTTTGATATGTTTATGAGCTGGGATTAGCACTGAAGTCCTGCGCATTTGCTAGCGCTCCTGGTCCTGAAACCAGAGCACATTCAGAACGGTCTGAACATTTTAATTAACAAGACCATCTTTAAAACAATTTCCAGGAAGACGCTTAAATGAGGTACGATGACCGCAGCCATGTTTGGGACTGGACGTGTTTATGTTTTTTTTTTTTTTTTAAATATAGGTCCAATTTTAACAGGAGGGCTAAAAGTATGTGCCAGGATTGACACAGGACCAAGTCAGCATGTCTTGGACTTTTACAAGCTGGAGAGAGGCTTGAATGTTCCTGGCCCAAGTCTCAGTACATTTCTAAGAACTATCCCAGATTGACCTCTAGGCCAAAGGGTTGGGATTGCATGCGTTTTAGGGTCCTAAATATTAGCTCCTGAGGTCCTAAAATCACGCAAGTTAATCCACATGCAGCACTTAGCCATTTAAACGACTTAAACATGACCTGGCATGAAAGTTACCGACTGAGTAACCACTTACATCGTCAGACATTTTCATTTAAATCCAAGGGAAAGTCCCTCACTTCTAATGTGTTCTTCTAATGTTATCTTCTATGTCTCACGAGGCTTCTGAGAACTGATGGTATTCAGCCTGAATGGTCAGTATGAGCACATTAACTTGGCCTGTCTGAAGACGTGCTTGGCTGGTTATTCTGTTATCGGGAAGTTTCACGTTATGGATGTGACAGAACATGAGCAAGTATAGTACTACTTACATATTTTCTAGATTTTTTTCTTTTTTTCATGTACAGCTGAATAAAGTAGAACCTAATTTTTTTTTATATAACCACATCATACAGTAATACAGTACTTCCAATTTAATTGCCATTATGGATGTCACAAATAATCAACTTCCACCCAATTCCTAAAAGTGGATAAAACACAAAATGTTTTCTGTTGCAACCTACTAGCAAGAATCAGATCAGGATGAGATGGCCCTAAAAATCCTGACACAAAAGCAAAGTCACAGTTACTTCCTCTTATTGTTTTAGCATGAGTGAAGGCTAGTATATTGCGATATTAGATTTACATTACATTTACATTTACATTTAGGCATTTAGCAGACGCTTTTATCCAAAGCGACTTACAAAAGAGGATAACATTCAAGCTACAACACAATGAACTAACAAGGAGTGCATATTGCTAACATAGAATCTTCACTGTTTTCAGTTGAAAGTGCAATAGTGTAACACAGTGTAGAATTATTAGGAACTAAAATGATAAATGGAGCTTCTTGTAAGCATATTTCAGGATTTCTTTTGGTAGTTGGTTTATGAAGTGCTGTTTTGTAAGAAGGAAAAAAAAAAACATCCAAAAATGTTTTGACCGAACAGCAGGTCAGTGGGACAGCTAAAAATCTAACTAGTATTCCCCTCATATTTATTCATCACTTTGGCCAAGGCTTGAGACTTCAGCCCACCTCTGCCTTTGTGCACTTGAGTGGGTGGTGGTGAACTGCCTGGAGGTAGTGTGATGTCACATGATCTATTCAGTGGTTATCTGGAATTATAGTGAGAGAGTGGAGAGATGTTACTGTAATGGTAAATGGACTGCATTTATATAGCGCTTTTCTACTCCTACAAGTACTCAAAGCGCTGTACAGAGTATGCCTCACATTCACCCATTCACACACATGCATTCACACACCGGTGGCGGAGGCTGCCATGCAAGGTGCCAACCTGCCACCGGGAGCAATTTGGGGTTCAGTATCTTGCTCAAGGACACTTCGATGGGGTCAGGCAGAGAGGAGCTCGAACCTGCAACCCTTCGGTTGCCGAACAGCACCCCTACCACCTGCGCCACCACCACTGTCACACGGGGCTGGTCCAAACTAACTCCTATCTACTTTTAGCCAATAATAGCTGGCAAATATCTTTTAAGTACTTACTGAGAATCTTTATACATAGGTTCACCTTAAGTTTATGTAGAAACAGAGGATTGACAAATTCCCATGCTGTATACTAGCCATCACTACAAAAACAGCCTCTTTCAGGGTAAAATACAGCCACATGCATTTCTAAATTTTGTTTATTGAGTTTTGAATTTGTGTATGACTTTAATCTGTTTTTTTTTGTCAAACACAATGATTTCTGACTAACCAATGTAATGTTGCAACAAATTAATACATTATCCAGATGTGTCAGCTGTAGTTAAGCCTTACTGGGGGCAAATAGAAATAAATTGGGCAATGACATCCACTCGGCTTTTGTTCTTGTACCTTTTCCCTTACAAGACACAAGGTCCTGACAGGCAGATAGATGGTCAGTATCTTTGATTTTGGACCTTCAGATCACTGGCACCAAAAGAATGCGCCTTGACTGAAAAAAAAAAAATGAATAGCACGAGGGAAGAAAAAAAAATTCTCTTTACGATTCCAAAAATTCCATGACAATGGGCGCACCATCAGCACCCAAGCCAGAGAGAGGAACGCCTTGAGGCCTTCCATTGTTCCTCACATACCAGATAAGCACTCTCCGCCTGGCCTGTCAAAAAGCCTTTCAATACAGCCCATGTCCAGTCCACCCACTGCCATTATTCTGGTCTCTATAAATATTTCAGCAGTGCCAATAAGCCAAAAAGGCATGACTGCCTGAAAGGGATGGTAAGCTCTCAATAGCTAAAAGTAGTATGTTTTTTCAGGATCATGCATTTTATTATGTTGATATCTTTTAAGGCCTTGCAGTGATTAAGCATGAATCTATACTCGCATGTTTGTTGCTGGTGTCAGTGTTGGGGGAAAAAGAAGTTAATGTGCTTTAGTTGGATATGTCATTACCAGCAGCAGAGAATAATAGCCTATATCTTTTTTTACAGTAAACTGAAAGTGGTAAAGTGAAATGTAAGAATTAGATGAGATGTCCTCTGATTTGGGTATAAATCACACCTTTGTGGCTCTCTCTAACAAAAAGAGAGATGACCCAATGCCAAACCAAATGCTTTCTTTCCAACATTAAAAAAAACAAATGTTTCCTCCCTTTCTCCACCCATTTCTCTCTTTCTCTCTCTCTCTCTTACACACACACACACACAGACAGACACACACATTCACACACACATATTTTCTTCAATCTTTTGCTCTGTCTCAAACATTACAGCAGATCAAATTAAATAATGCTTTGTTGGAATGAGTGAGGTATTTTATGTGACTAGGGAATGGGAAAGGTTAGAGCTGGCAAAAGTGTGTGTGTGTGTGTGTGTGCGCGCGCGAGCGCATGTGCATGCACATTTGTGCGTCAGAGAGACTGAGAACCTACCACATACCACAGTGGCGGCAGCACAAACCCGAATCACTGGCACCATCATATGACACCACGTCACCTCTAAGGGGCAAAAGGTGTCACGTGAGAGTTGTCCCTCAAAGACTGGCCCCATTTGAACACCCACATATCCCCCAATACTCTCTATGCTCTTAGTGCTGAGGAAGAGGACCGGCCGGCTAGCGGAGGACTGAGCACAGTGTGACCGAGACGCCAGTGTTACTTAGAGGAATGATGTCATTGCCTAGCAGCGGGCCTCTCGCCACACATTTGGTGTCATGGTGACCGTGCTAATCGGGACACACGCGTCCTGCAATCATAGACAGACATGGCACACACACACATACAAACACACACACACACACACACACAGTGGTATGAACAAATATAAGATTTGTGGATACAAGCACACACAGACACATTCACACATACTCATATTACATATACGAATATTCATATACATTTGTCAACATATCCATATGCCCTTCTATATGAGGCATGCTGCGCACACACACACACATCCTGCTCACATGCTCACATCACATGGTAGACACACACACACATGTAATACTTAACAAATTTGACATTTTCATACTGTTTCCCATCAGCGTAGCAGATCAAGTCAAATTTAGAATCTCCCAGCACATACAGTACTGCACTGCTTTCCACGTCTTTCCCAATCCCAACACCCCTGATGATACCACATCAACCAACACCAACACCACCAACATCAACCCTAGTCACTCAGAAACACATGACAGTGACTGGATCTGTACTTCACTCTGAATTTACAGGATCCTGTCAGAGCAAAGTAATGGGATCTATTTGACTAAATGCTTTTTGGCCCAACGTTCAGATTTACGTTTGGGTAGAAAGATGAGAAGTCACGTGTGTCACCAAATACTCCACATCACGACGGGGGCCTGAGTACAGAGTGTGTTTTCATCTGCGTTGCGAGATGGTGGTGAGAGATGGCATCGAGCGAGCGACGGATGCTTTTGATTTGTGGCAGAGGCTGTTGCTTGCACAGTAGCATGGGAAATCAGAGCCAACACAGATAAAATAGGGTGAATATGGTGTAATGATTGAAATGAAGTTACTTGGAAGTAATGGATATCAAGGGAGAATACGAGAATGCCTGTAATGAAATCATGTATTTACGTATGTAAACCTAAAGTGTGCCCTCACAATAAAGATATTTAAAAGTATCTGGGGATGAATAAGTGATAGAGAATGAAACTGACACTTGTATCACTAGCACATGATGTCATTGGTGTGAGTCGACGACAGAGCTGAGTCCTACCTGCCCATCAGCAGTTTCTGTGTATGGGAGATATAAGTGTATAATGTCATAGAGCATCATGCAATGTTTTTATCTTTCAAATAAAGACACAATTAAACATTAAACATTCAACAGTATATAAACTCTTGTCTTTACAATCCTAGAAATTATTTATGTGTTTGTGCGTGCATTGACCTAGCCTGGGATGCAGACCCACATCAATCACGACTGAGGTTACATTTGGCAATGAGTGATTGACCGCCTATTTCCAGGGCCGTAACCAGAATGAAATTTGAAGTTAAACTGAAGCATGAAACACTTCCCAAAACTTTTCTGAAGTGCAGCAAACGCATCCTTCATGTATGCATCTCTTTTATTTGCAGTTAATTAACTCAAGTCATGGAAAAATACACATTCATAGTTTAACCACAAACAGTAACATAGATGCTGTGGTTGTGAATAACATAAAGCCTGCCCCAAGCTCGATAAACGGTTGTGATTGGAACCTTTTTGGTGATTAGGAAATGACCTCGTTGCCAGACTCAACCTCATTCTTGATTGATGTGGGTCTGGTACCCAGGCCATGCATGACATCACTCATTTGCAGTTGACTCACATCAGACACACTTCAAACGTCTCTGCCAAATTCCCTTGCTACCTCAAGGAATTAGTGTTTGTCCCTGTAGTGTTTGTCCCTTGGACAAGACCAATGTCTCGGTTTGGACAAGACCTGCATAATGCTTTGACTGATAGGGTTGCACATAAATTACGTTGTCTGTAACAGTATGTGGGATGTGTGTTTTTAGATACAGTATGCATGTGCGTGCATGGCATGGCATGTGACTGTATGATGCTATGTGCTATTATGTATTTATGCTTATATGATGAGGATAAATACAAAAACAATGCTTGAATGTTCTATTTTGTTCCCAGACTACTTCCATCATGTTAAGATAACAGATTGAATGTTAAAATGGAGACGCTGTGGGAACAGCTATGGCTCTAATAATCAAACTCTCTTGAAACGTCTATACAGATACAAATATATGTGTGATTGTATGTATTTACATATGCAGCTGTATCTGTATCTGTAATTCAGCTGTAGTAAGACACATATGTAGCTCCACCAGGAAGCTGGGGATTGTTTTGGAATCTTCATCTAATTTTGAGAAGACCCAATTCTGACCTCTGCATCATTGCTAATAGTCTGTGGTGTGTGTGTGTGTGTCTGTCTCTCTCTCTCTCTCTCTGTGTGTGTGTGTGTGTGTGTGTGTGTGTGTGTGTGTGTGTGTATGTGTGTATGACAGTATAAAGGGGCCTTTCACTCAGTTCCCCCAGACAAGACCAAAAGGGTGTGTGTGTGTGTGTGTGTGTAAAAGAGAGAGAGAGAGAGAGAGCAAGAGAGAGAGAGAAATAGTGAGAGTGCAGGACGTGTGTGTGTGCATGTATGCGAGAGAGTTTATTTGTGTGCTTGCTTGTATGCGAGAGAGTTTATTTGTGTGCTTGCATGTATGTGTGTGTGTATTTATTTCAGTGCATGTGATAATGTGTGGAAATGTGCTTCAGAATGTGCAAGACATCAATGTGTGTGTCTGTATGCATGTCTGCACGTGCTTCTTTCCCACTCTCTCTCTCTCTTTCTGTGTGTGTGTGAGAGAGAGAGAGAGAGAGTTTGTGTGTGTGTGTGCATGCATGCATGTTTGTGTGCGTGTGTGTGTGTGTGTGTGTATGTGTGTGTGTATGTGTGTTTGAGTGTGGTTGGGGCACAGATCTTTTCTTTTCTTTGGCTGTCTCTCTGGGCATGAAGCACAACTGAGAACACTGCAGAGAGGAACTCTGGGAAATAAAAGAAAGAAAATGAATGGCAAAAAGAGAGAATGAAAATGAGAGAAAGAAAGAAAGAAAGAAAGACGAGGAAGAGAAGGCAGGAAATGGAGGAAAAAGAGGAATGAAAGCTAGAAATTAAATGGGACACGAGGGAGAGGGAGCAGGATAAGAGAAAATGAAGGAGAGGCCCAAATGCAGAGAGCAAGAGTGAAGTGCAGAAAAGGGCAAATTCCCAAGGCTTTACTTGGGCACACAGTATATCAATGTCTTTTACCCACTGTGTGTGTGTGTGTGTGTGTGTGTGTGTGTGTGTGTGGTGTGTGTGTGTGTGTGGTGTGTGTGTGTGTGTGTGTGTGAGTGAGTGAGTGTGTGTGTGTGTGTGTGACTGAGTGTGTGTGTGTGTATGTGTGTGTGTGAGTGAGTGAGTGTGTGTGTGTACAATGTGTTCTGCTCACTCTCTCTCTCTCTCTCTCTCTCTCTCTGGTCAGCAATGTCATGGTTTGGACAAGACCTGCATAATGCTTTGACTGATCGGGTTGCACATAAATGACGTTGTCTGTAACAGTATGTGGGATGTGTGTTTTCAGATACATGCGACTGTATGATGCTATGTGCTATTATGCATTTATGCTTCTGTCACTGCAGTGCTGAGGCCAACAAAAAATCATCACGAAGTAACAATACTAGGAAACCTTTTCTTACCAGTCCACAGCAGTCACAATAGTCTTCCATTGCTTTGTCCCACTCTTATCTATTCATATTGGCCACAATGAGCTGGAAATGTTATTACTCAATGTGAGCACATAAGCATCCACACTTTATTTTTTAATGATGGAATTCAGTCTGGGCCAGCGCAGCAATTCCACACTATCACGTGGCGGACATAAACAAAAATATAAGTAGACTAAGGCAGTGACACATAGAGGAAATTGTTCTTCCTACCGTGTGTGGAAAACTCATTAATTCTGTTCTTTGAAAAACATTTTCATATTCTCTAAGTAGGGCTGTATTAAATTTTTCCAAAAGTATTTCTGAGAGCGTTCGTGGTGTGGAGAATCCAGGAGTGGAGAGAATGGACTCTGGACAGGATCTGTCCTAATATAATTGGAGAGTTAAAACTCTTCCAAGGGCCCTGGACTTACATACGTCAGAGGGACAGATTATTATTATTATTACTATTATTGTTATTATTGTTGTTGTTGTTGTTGTTGTTATTAGTAATAATAGTGCTGTTATTATTATAATATTTATAATATTCTTTCATTGGGCTCAAAATTAGAATAAGATTTAGCAGACACCTTTATTCGAAGCATCAGGGACTCACATTTGATTCTGAGCCTTTACGAGCTAACTGATTGCCTTTCAGGTTGTCTTGCACCCACTCTTACCATATCATACATTTCTAGCTGACCTCCTGTAGAGCTGGGTGGCATCTGGCCCTGATCTGGCATTGATCCTTGCCCGTGTCTGCTGCACACACTCACACACAACTGCTGACCAGACCGCTTCAT
Organism: Tenualosa ilisha; assembly: GCA_015244755.2. NCBI lineage: Eukaryota > Metazoa > Chordata > Actinopteri > Clupeiformes > Clupeidae > Tenualosa > Tenualosa ilisha. The sequence goes on along the minus strand of PYXC01002284.1, from coordinate 1,320,574 downwards.
GCACAAGGAAGCACAAATAGGAAGCAAGGCTTTCCAATGAGTCCTGTCATAAGACTGGCCATGTCATCAACATGTCATCCATATGCTGTTCTGTAAGATGATGATGACATCTAACGCATCATAAGAGTTCCCTGGTGACAACAGTGACAATAGGCAATATCAAGAGAGTTAAATTATTAGTGTCATAGTAATTTAGTGATATTTAGTTAATAGTAATAAAACCAGCCTCTCGTACTCACACATTTGTTTTGTACAGAGGATCTGGACATTCGGTAGTGTGAAAACTGCTTGCTGGAGGTGGAAGATTGGATCAGCCTTTGACTGAAAGCCTACCATGACTGATTGCATTCTAGCTCAGCGCTCACAACGCCTCCCTCCGTTCGCTGATTGGATGACCGTGGTAAAAATGGTACCAGTGAGACACTGAGCTCAATGAGGAATCAAATCCAGACTAGCACTGTAGGGAGATGATAATCATAGGCTGGTGTGGCCAGGCTAGCATCATAGCTGTTCCCACAGGAACCTTCTTGTTAGTTCTTGTGGCTGTTTGGTGTGATATATTAAACAGAACGGAAGTAGTTTGGGAACAAAACAGAACATTCAGGCATTATTTTGTTTAACCCCTATAAAGGACCTACACAAGGGTGTACAGGAATCTTGTGATTCTCTGTACTGTTATTAGTAGATTTATTAATACATCCTATAGTGTTCAGTAGTGGAGGCACAATGGAATATGGAAACAATGGAATCTGGAACTATTTACTCATGATTCTTCATAATCAAATCTACAACTTATATCAGTTAATTTTTGGAGTATTTCAAAGTTGTTTTCCATTCAACTCATCTGCTCAGTTTTGAAATGTATGTGTAAAGGAACTGGGATCCGAAGTCCAGTCCTACTTATTGAACATGGGTGGTGGTGGCATAGTGGTTAAGGAACCTGGCTAGCGTGCAAGAAGCCTGAAAAGTTGTGGGTTCGAGTCCCAGCTGCCGCTGTTGTGCCCTTGAGCAAGGCACTTAACCCTAAGTTGCTCTAGGGGAGACTGGCCCTGAACATTTGATAGTTGACAAGTTGTAAGTTGCTTTGGATAAAAGCATCTGCTAAATGCATAAAAAATGAACACATCAAAAACAACTTCATTTCAATAGTGAACATTGCTAGATTTCACATCTTGCATGTATGAAGCACGGATGGCACACAGGTTATGTGGTAAATATATGAACTTGTATGGTAGAGAGCAGAGTGTCACCTCTATGGCCATGTCATCTAAGCAGTGGAATGACAGTAAAATAAGTTGAAGGTGAAGTTAACAATAAATAAGTAAACAAATAAACAAACAATGGTATACTTGAGAGAGGCCTTTCCCCTGGGGTCTGTGTGGTGCTTGGGTTGCATGGGACACGTGGCCTTGCAGTAAATCGTACAGTGGACAGGGTTTGATAACTGATCGCAGCAGTCGAAATATCAGGAAATGGCCTGTGAGCTGTGACCTGTTCTCTCTCTCTCTCTCTCTCTCTCAATTATTTTTTTTCTTATGGGTCTTAAACTTTGAAGATCAGAGAGTTATTTCAACTGGTGACATTTCTCTTGGGCAACCCATGGGACGGCATGATAAATGCCTTGGACACAGTATCTGTTGGTGTAACGCCACTGCAATTTGTGGCAAACAAATAAACGCAGAGCACAGGACACAGTGGTGACACCGGCGTTGTGAAACCTGCTTACACTGAAAATGTTTGCTTTCCCCAGACCCCCAGAATGTGCAAGCATGGTGAATGTTGAACAGGTTGAATAGAAGAGTGGACTAAAGCTGTTCACACCTATGTACCTTATTCATCTAATGCATGCAGGAACATAGGCTGGCTGCAAGGATGAGACAAGTCTGTTTTGCACAATGTAGCATTTTAATCTCTTTAAAATAGTTTCTCAAATAGTCCAATGAGGCAAAGAAACAACACTCCCAGGTATACTTCATTAGTTCCATAATATGAATGCATTTTTCTCCACAAATAGAACACGAGTTGGTATTTTGTTCACTAAATTAGTTCACTTTGACGCAAGGAAATCGTCATTGTTCCCATTCAGTATGGTCAAAAAGGAGTGAATGGGTTCAAATGGTCAAGAGGTTATAGGAGAATGACCTGAAGCGGCACATAGCATGTGTGCAGGGCAATGCAGGGACTTAAGAAATACAGCCACGATGACAGTCTCACGACAGGACACCATGACTGAGTGAGACACCCAAGAAGATGGATTCATGCGGTCCCAGCGGTAGTCGCATTCCTCACCTCTGTTTTCAAAGCCACTCTGACTAAATCAAACTCAAACTCAAAACAAAAATGAAAATATAGTACCGTGTAGCCCTTCCGTCCTCTGACACAGTCTCAGGAGCATTTCTTTTTTCTGCCTAAACCTTGTATTTTATCTGGACATGAGACATCTGAAACATTCAGGAGGCTAACGTCATGAAGTATTGGCTTAGGTATGCGTAACGCCTGAACACAGAAACTAATGAGGCACACTGTGGCTCACACCAGACCTAGAATGACTGATTGCCCAACAGCTACACTCAAGAGACAAGACATTATGTAACTCTAAGTGGGCTGTTTTTATTTGTGTGTGTGTGTGTGTGTGTGTCCTTCATTCTCTACTCTGAGAACACAGTGTCTATTTACTGTGTACATGACTATGACAGAGAATCAATGGTATAAAGCATTCAAAGGCTTACCAGTCGGAATTGACAAGGCCATGTGGAGTAAGCACATGCAATACTTGGTTGCGTAACTACTCTAATTAAACTACATGAATAACAACTGGAACATGCCAAGGATCAGAGCATCGTATGTGAAGACTTTTGAGTGATTTACATCTTGTTTTGTCTGGACACTGAAAGCTCCCCAGTTCTATAAATCTAAAAACTACTCGTTCTGGAGAGGTGGTATGGAGAAAGACGTTCAGGGGAAAGTTGGGATGCAGAGACACTTTGCAGTGTCCAGAATGAGAATGGATTTGGCAGACTGCATCAACAGTCTCTACTTTTTTCCCCCTCCACTCTCGTCTGCCCAGACAGTGCGGGGGAAAATAGACAGCCTTTGGAAAAAATGACTGTCGGCCTACAGCTCAGTAAAAAGAAGCCAGATGCATTCTCTTTCCTTTTTTTACAACACAAATCAGTTTTCCCTTACTCTGAGTGCTTGAGAGGTATAGGCTTCAGTGGCATACAGGATAAAAGTCTTAGAGCTCTTTATGGGGTGGTGGTGAAGCGTCAGGCTCTGACGGCAAATGAGCAATTTTGTGTTTGGAGTCGGAAGATCGTTTATAATTTGATTAATTTGATGATTTATAATTTGAATTGATTTTAACTTCACTGTGGAGGCAGATGACAAAAACTGTGAAGATTACCTACAATTAGTCTGTAAAGAAACAGAATTGTGAATACGCACTGGCCCACTCAGTGAACCATGCACAAATACACACACACACACACACACACACACACACACACAGACAGACAGACAGACACACACATCCTCTCTCTCTCTTTTATAGTTGATTTCATCTCCTGACCAAAGTGTGGTCAAGGCATTTGAAATGTAGATGAATGCTTAGCGCAGAGGAAACCCAATCCTTGGCAGATGGATCGCTCTGGTGAAATCACAGAGAAAATATGACTGTGTGCTGTCGGGCCCAAACTCTTAACTCTCTCTCTCTCTCTCCCACTCCCAGTCCTGCAATTCAGCAAGATTTTCTTCCCTCCCGCTAAAGCAGATGATTTAGGTGTGATTGTCATCCAAGAGATGCTATCTCATTTCTGGGGGATGGTCCACTGCAAGTGCCACTCGCTCACAACAATGTCTGTTCTAATGCTTTATTCTTACGGGTGTTTCTATTTCTCAGACAAATCTGATGAATCTCTTTTTTACTCCTGACCAAAAGAAACTGAATGCACAACATATCATTAAGATATAGAGGCTTTCTGCAAAGAGGATATCACATTTCAATTTTTCTTGTCATCAAGCTGTTCTTATTGACTTTATGGAACATATATATCATACATTCATACATGCATACATACATACATACTTACATACAAACATACACACACACAATACACGTAATATTATAACTTTCTTCAAAAACACACGTTGAAGAGAATGAATTAGCAGGACCCCAACAAACAAAAGCAATTTCTTGAGTCCAAGATAAGGTTAAGTGCAAGATACGGTTTAAGACACCCTACAGTATGTGACTTCCAACACAATTGTGTTTATTCTAAATATTTTGTAACACAAAGAACACCTCTTGTTTGCACGTACATGTCTAACCTCTATGAATTGTCTCAGGCACAGTTACATTGAAAAATAGAATACATGATCTCTAAGCAGCATTTTATATGTGTTAAACATACCACATTTTAGATAAAATATCTACAAGTGTTTTTGTTACAAAAATACATATAGGTCATTTCCACACAAGGACTATTCAAGGATTAAGGACTCTACACACATGTTCAGATGTACCATGAATGACAATGAACATTTTGTTTCAAATACATTTTTTCTGTTCTGCAAGTACAACAGAGACAGAGTAAATGCATTTCTATGCAAATGATGAGGGTATTCAGGCTGTTTCAACAATTCATTTCATATTTTCATTTACTGGCTGCATTAAAGCAAAAGTCCGGAGTCAATCAACCTATAGTCCTGTTTTTCGAGGTTGCCGAGTGCTGCCAGTAGGAATAAGAATGAGAACATTTGGTACAACGTAGACCAAATAGAAAGCCCATGCAAACTGACTAGGGCAAGGAGTTTCAGTTTCAGCTTAAATTTCCTGTGTCCCGTTCAATTAGCTTTAGCAAATGTTCGCCAATTTGGTCGATGTTTTCTTGTTTTTATTCCTACCGACAACTTGGCAACCCCGAGCAACTGGACTCTGAGTTAATTTGACTCCCGACTATTGCTTTAAGACAATAACATAAAACGCAAAATTTTGGGTACATGACATCTGAATGTTTAAATAGAAGTGCTCTCTCGTTTTGGTATAGTATGGGAAGGGAATAACTTTAGGTGAATTCAAGTATTATTAGGAATTCTTTTGTTTGTTTGTTTTCTGCCCAGGTTTCTTTTTCAGGCAGTCTATCTCATTCAGATCAGTGCAGAACATAAATAAACAACACCAGCAGCCAAATTATGCCTCTTTGGTCTTTTGTTTTTCTTTTCTTTTTTTTTGGGGGGGGGGGGTGGTGAGACACTGTACTTTCAAAAAAACAAAACAAACAAAAAACAAAACAAAACAATGTAATGTGCTGTAGCAATTACATACCCACATTATGCGCCATCTTTTGTCGCTATTTGGCACAAACTAACAGCACTTCTACTCTGGTATCTGATAACGTACACAGAACCCCTGTTCAGAGAGCGATCATAAACTTCAGAAGAATCATTTCCTTCAAACATGATTAGAACTTCTAATATAATAAGAGCACAACATGATGTGCATGACACTGGTTATCAAAGCTTAAAAAGGTGAAAATGCCAGCCATGACATACTTGAATTATGTTTTAAAAGTAATTTAGAATTATTGTCCTGTTTTTCTTTGAGTGCTAAGGGTACTTCTCAACAAAGTCAAACAAATCATATTTCAACATTATATTGCTAAGGACTTAAGTCAAGGTAGGATAGTTACTCCTCACACCTCTCAAAAAATTTAAGAGGCACATTTCAAGTAAAATTGACCAAAATGCCCATTACAGTGAAACAAATAATGACGAAAAAAAAATCTTTGCTAACCAGTAGAAACATAGGCGCTTAGGGGTAAAGACAAACATTTTCAAACCACCACTACATCCGTTTTCAACAAAAACTCTTCTGTATCCTCTGCAGTAGCATGACACTAGGGTATCAACCAGTAGGACCAAAGATCATGCCCCTTTATAGATCGGTCATATATACAAATAGTACAAATCCAAGATCATAGTGCAGACATAATGACAGACATCCAGTATTTTACAATGGTACTTCATTAAGAAAAAAAAAATCGAAACTTTATCCATTTGCCACAAACGAACGGCTCCAGTCCTCCATGTGTCATCGATTTTACGATGGAGTGAAGTGCTGTAGAATGAGCAATTAACAGGGGATATTTGCTTAACCAATGGACAGAAGTTGCTTGACATTTAAGTCACTGGACTGCTAAATGTGAGAGGAGAGGTTACTGACATTTTGAAGGTCGGTGGTCGGTCTTACATCATAACTACATCTGAATGCTGTGGTAAGGCAAATGACAATGCTTTATAGAAAGGATCAGTAAGTGGCAATACATCAAAGTACATCATGAGGTTAGACCAAAAAAAAAAGAGTTGGTAACCCTTTCTATGAACAGAGAGCAAGCACCTCCTGTGAGGCATGTGTTTTGAAATGACCACATTGTTTTCAATGCATGTTGGATGTATACAGCTATGACTATTTGAGTAGATGCATGCATGTGTACTTTCCTCTGCAGTATCAAATTAATAGGATATGGCACTAGTTATGCTAAAGTCATGGGCTGTATGCTATCAGGTATGACATCATTGTACTCTTGTCTCAGCATGCATTAAACAGATGTGGACTCATGTACACACTGGAGGTGTGGCCAAGACTATAAACCATAAAACACTAAAGTCACTGTAATTAACATGCTGAAATGACTGTAGATGCATGGAATTCACAGGGAAAGTTAGCAGAAGAGAAAGGCACTGCGATCTCAGATAGAGCAATGAGCAGAATGCATCTAGACAGGATCTTTGAGCGCTTTGAGTGCTAGCAGCAGCAGCGGCGGTGCTAATCTCTGACCAAACAATGACCCGACCCGCCAACACTGGCCCTGGTGGTGATGAGTAACTCTGCCACTGTAACGAGGCCATTCTATCTGTCTGTCTCTCTCATGCATGTTGTGTGCTACTTGGAGCAAAAAGATCAAAGAAAAAAAAAAACATGATGATTCCATTCCATTTCATTATGACCTCAGATGCGTTTCTTCTTTCACATTCTATTATCAAAACTTGTTCTCACTGTCTAACTCAGATGTTTTTTGTTGTTGTTGTTGTTTTTTTTCAAAAACAAAAAACTGGATTTGGACATACTGGAATTCCGAAAACATACATTAAAGAGAAAATAATTATAAAAAATAACATCAATGAGGAAAGTCTATCAGGTCAAGGCCTCAGGAAGTAAATCATGTCTGAATATGTTCTGAACCCACTTGGTGGGCGTGTCCATTCATTGTGCTGTCGACCAATCGGCTGAAGTAAGTGCAGAAGTGGGCTCGAGTCTTGTTGTCATTGGCTAACCAAAGTCAATCCGTGGCCTGTATTCCAGTACCATTGGGTAGGCCTATGGAAAGAGACAAACACCACTTAAAACATCCTTTCATGTAATCTTAACAAATGACCTAAAGCTTAAATGTAGAACGGAGGGAGACTATTTAGTAGAGAAGAAATAAGAAATTACTTTTATGATGTGTACAAATGACTATGTAATGTCAGTGTTGAACCACTATTTCTGATTGACAAAACAAAACAGTGAAATAAGTGAGTGGTCAACAGTTTTTTAATCGCCTCGCAAACGTTTCTGGCTAAAGCCCCATTTCAGCGTGAGAATATGGTGATTCACCCACACTAGATGGACTTGATAGCCCCAAAATGTCTGTGAAGCGATTAAAAAGAAACTGTTGAGTGCTCGCTTTTATTCACTCACTGCTATTACTTACTAACACCAACATATTCTGACACAGATATGAAATCACGAACCAGAACACTGATAAAGTAGTTCCAGATAAAAATGTCACTGATTGCTGAAATGTAGATCATTAGTATTTAAAGCTAGCATTTAAACTATATTTAACCGCAACGTAAAATGATGTCAAGTCCAGTTCATACATCATGCAAATCGAAATGTTTAAAAATGATTTAGACATGATATTGGTCAATAAATCACTACCACTAAAGTCTTCGGGGGAGGGTGGGGGGGCATGTAAGGTTGCCCTCTGCTGACTCTCCCGTTACGCCTATTTTTAGACCTGTGGAGAACATGTGTCCGCCTGTAAATTAAAGAGCTGGAGGAGCACAAGTGGTGCAGGGTAACTGGAGGAGTTTGTCAGGACATCAGAAGTATGCAACAAGCTAATACCCAGCACCCTCATCCGGTCCCAGAAGAAGACACTGAAATGCTGTTTCTCTCTTGACAGATGACATGGACATTGGGATCTGCTCATGCTACACCCTGTCAACACAAATTCTGCATGCATGTTTGATGTGTGTGTGTGTGTGTGTGTGTGTGTTGACACTGAGAGATAGTATGAGTGCATGTGCATGTGAGTACATATGTCACTGAGTATGTCTTGTCTTGTCTTGCACTTGTTTTGAGTGCATCAGAGTGTGTATGTGGTCTGTTTCTCAGTGAATTACAGAGAAAAGAGAAATAAAATGAAGCCACGGCAATGGAAATGCCTAGAAGTGTGCAGAAGATACGACTGTGTGTTTCATGACAGTTGGAAAGATACAGTATTCCACAATATGTGTGGAAGAAGTATCAGTGTGAGAGTGTGTTTGTGTGTGTGTGTGTGTGTGTGTGAGTACATGTGTGTGTGCAGGTGAGTCACACCAACCCTGTCTGGGCCCTATTTTTAGAGTGCTAGGGGAAGAACATTTCAGCACTTCACCTGGAGAAAGAAAGAGCGAGAGAGAGAAAGAGAGAAAGAGAGAGAGAGAGAGAGAGAGAGAGAAAGAAAGAAAATGAGGTGGCGACTGAGGATGGTGCTGGCCCACTTTCCTGTGCCGTTTCGGCCCGAAAGGGAATTTATTTCCAACCACAGATAGCATTCATTCCTCTTCAGCTTTATTCATACCAAGAAGAGAGAGAGAGAGAGAGAAACCCCTCCCGCCTTTCCCGGGTCTTTCTTTCTCTCTCTGGACACTATCATCTTAGGGATCACTCCAGGCAGAGAACTAGGAGTCTAACGCAGAGCTTCATGCCTTCACCTTTTAAAATAGCATAGTATATCTGTGTAAAACGTCACATGCTGGTCTGATTTAAGTGATGCTCCACTTGGAATGGAGACATGAATCCAGATTTGATGGAGCCACACTTACTAGTATAAATAATTTGAAACAGTGGTGTTGTAGATGTCATGAACTAAAAGACAAAAAGACAAACATGTAGGCTACAGGGCACATGGAAGCTGATGAGGTCCTCAAGAGGTTCTAACAAAAATGCTAGAAGTTTTCATTAATGGTTAGCATTTTTTCAATATTTCACAATCTAAAGTGGAAAACCTGATTTTTTGTCTGTTCTGACATGATATTGTGCTTGCTTTTATTGCGAAACAAACAGCTCTCCCTTCATGGCTCAGACACAACATATACATTGTTGTGTTTTGGGGAAAACACACACACACACACACACACAAATCAGGTCAGTGTTCCGCTGCGCTGGTCAAACTAGGACACCAGCCTGGGTGCTAACGAAGTGGATCTGTTACTGCCACCATAAGCAGGCGACAGGATACTTCACACAGTCTTTTTGTTAACACACATCCTTGCAAGCAAGCCTGACATTCTCAGGGCAGAGAGGCAGCAGCTCCCCCCTGAGAGAGATGTGCCCTGCTGGGTCAGCTGTTTGGCCTCCTCAAGGCCCTCTTGTTGCCTCTCCTTTCAGCACTCATACAGTTGCTCCTTCCCTTGGAGACCTTTGACCCGACACTCCCCCACAGATTTGTCTAAAAGTGACCGTCACCAGTGCTGCAATTAGTTAGCTAGGCGCTAGGGCAGCCTCGATGCTGTGTTTATCTGTCTGTGACTCTGTCTGTGAGAAGGTGTTGATATTTAAACCATGTAAACTGCACAAGCCTCCACATGAACTCACACTTGACTGACATGGCTAAAACTGTCTTAATATGAGTAGCCTACCATGTTTCTGTTTGCATTCTATCTATCTATCTATCTATCTATCTATCAATCTATCTATCTAATAATATATTTCATGACAAAGAAAGGCAAAAGGGTCAAATCTCCCTTCTTCCCCAGGAAGTTATTTACCTGTACTCAGGCTTTACAAGTGACTGTTTTATGCAATTTTCACAAGGTATAAGGTATATTTACCAAATAAAGTGATTCTAATGATGGCATTTAATGCTAGCACAACACCCTGTGACTGTGTGCTCTGACAGAAAGGTAAATATCCTCTTCACCATCCCCGACCCTCTCTCCACTAATCTTCACTTTCAATGTTCAATAATGTGAGCAGCTCTTTGGAGGTTTGACAAAGATATGGAAACATCAATATCCTAAACCACTGTATGTGTCCTTTGGCACTCTAGGTATGGGCAAACAGGAAATACTCATTCTTGAGCTAACAGCAGGCTACTCGACGGACACAACATACAGCATCATTTGCTTCCTTTTCTTTCAGTAGAAAAAAAAACCAAAACAAATCCAACAAAACAAATATGTTCCCCAATAGTCTATATTATCTGTAAGATTTCAAAATGATCCACATGTTCTAGAAATGCTGATCATCTATTCCCTGTGTAGTACAGATTAAATTTGTTCTATTTTGTTTTTGTACACACTAAATTTTTTGAAAAAACTTTTGGTCAAAACATTACCATATCATGCTGCACAACATTGTCACATCACACCTAGTATTTGAAAACTAACTAATTCAACAGATGTTGTCGCAGATGTCTGCTTGCATTACATACGGTTAGGACACAAGTTAAGAAGTGAATGCAAGTAGACCATGGTTAAGTAGACCATGACTGCTCTGTCTGGTCTGCCTTAGCTAACACATTCATCTTTACATAGACAAATTTTCTGTCATTTTCTGTCCAATTTTCTGTCTTTAACACCTCTCATCTCTCATCTGTCCTAGTTTCGAAGAGCAGTAAAAAGCTATGTAAAAGAGCAGTAAAAAGCTATGTAAAAGCATTTGCAATACCAATGTTTCTGAACTGTCCCTATATCTTCCTTGAACCACCACAAAGAGAAACATCACAGACTATGTTTACATACACTTAAGTATCCAGAATACGATCAGTAAATTAAGTATTCCCGCTTTGCATTTGTGCATATAAACACCTTTTCCCAAATTTAGTACCCCGAATAAACCCTTATCCCAGTTTCTAGGGGTTCTTTATGCAGACCAGAGTCGAGCCCTCATACGTTGATACAGAAGATCATTGAAAAGTTTATACTGTGATGCTATGTGAAACTCGCATTTATGCAGACCGGAACTATTCGAATTTGCTCCCATTGTAGCGTATTATGTTGCTCTATCTTGGTAAGTATTCAGTGATCTTTGATGACACAAATTAGCAAAGAGTGTACAGTAGCAGGGAGAGTTCACTTCGCACGGGCGCACAAGCTTACGTTCTCTCCATGCAGCCGCCACCGCGTCATGTAGATGAACTCCATGGTGTGGTCCTTACCCATGATCTCACCGTTGCATAGTACATCTAGCTGTGGAGAAGAGCAGATCATAGATATCACTTTGGCCACTACAGACAAGGATATAGGCAGAAGGCAGTACATATCCTGAGGCCTGTGTCTAGTGATACTCTGACACAGTTCAGTCAAGAGAACAGGACCACACGTTCTTCTCCTGACCTACTTGATGAGAGACAAAAGCTTTAACTGCTAAATTTGTATAAAAGGAGACCGGGAAGGGCCTAGAGCGGACCAACAATGTTGGAATCAGCACTTCAGAGGGAAACCAGCTTAACATGAAAGGATCCCTCTGTAACAACAGTAATCTTTCCAGACTGATATCAGTTAGCAGTTGTCCTTGAAGCTTAGCTGACGTACGATGATGCTAACACATCCTGGGTCAAAAGTTCAGTTTCCAATTCAGGAATAGGAAATTTATACATTAAGCAATGTTTCAGGTAAATAAACATTTACTTCCGGATATCCAAAATATACTCTCTGGTATGTCCAATTTATCCCATGTAATAGGATTGATAGAGCCTGATTACATTCACTGTACTAGCATGTGAGGTCACACTGTTTATCACTGCAAAGACACCCTATCTTCCTTCAGTAAACTGGCTGTGGGGGCTCTGGAGAAATGTAGGGATAGCCAAAAGCATATAGCTTACCTCATACGAACTTGGAAGCTTCAGCTTCAGACTGAGAAACTTCTTGATTGTTCCGACAGTGACTCGCGTGGAGCAACGGATGAACTTCTTCATTAAGCCCTATGTAAACAACGAGAGTAAACAACAAGAACAATGATAACACAGCAATAACAAACAGCTAAGACTCAGAAAACTCAAACAGACAATATTTTTGCATATATATCATATGCCAATAACTATTTAAAATACAACAGTGTTTAAATTCTTTGCTATATCACAATGTAGAACAACCTCAATACAGTTATTCAATAGTGCACTCTGTACTGACACAGTGAAGCTATGACATTATTTACCTATTATTCCCTATACCCCACTATTATTATAGAACAGGGGTGGCCAAACTTTTTTGTTTACATGCCCTGTATTAAAAAATCTAAACTGCTAAGGGCCAATGCCAAATTAAGAGCACCAGTTTTCAACCTGTTATAATTAAAAGAGCGACTGAATTTTGGCCCACGCCATTCCAGAACATTCTATATAATACTGTAGTGCTAAACTATAATGTCTAACAAAGATTATATAGATAACATAGATATCATTAGATGAATGTAACAATAGGGCACATTACATTTGAAAGAGAGTGAAGGGTGGCAATTGGTCCCGGGGGCCATAGCTTGACCACCCTTGTTCTAGAACATTAATCTCTATTATTAAATAGCAAAGCTGTCTGGCTGTATGTCCATTTTTGTAATAGAGAATAATGTTCTCAACCAAGGGTGGTCAAACTATAGCCTGGGGGCCAATTGCCGCCCTTTGCTCTCTTTCAAATGTATTCCTATGTAATGTGCCCAGTTGTTACATTCATCTAATGATATATCTATGTTAGACATCAGAGTTTAGCACTGCGGTATCCTCCTCTGTCTCCGATGAGTGTGGGAGTGTGTGTGATTATACATAGTTAGGGAAGAACATATTGCTGAATGTCATTGTTCTGCATACAGTCTCCACCGGAAAGCTTGATGCCCTCAAATCCCTGCATCCCCTTGGCCTTGTAAGTCAAGGAGCCACTGTGCCATTGTGATGGCAAAAATAACTTCATAACGACCACCTGGGCAAATGAATACCTGTGGACTACGGCTCTCGTCAGCCTCTGAGTGTTTTTCAAGGACGAAGAAAAAATGAAAAAAGTGAAATAAAAAAATGAAATAAATAAAATAACATAAAACACATTTCTTTTCCCCTCTCACTTCACAATTTATTACCACATATGACTCTGCTAAGGGCATGATAAGAGGCTGTCGGGGGCTATCGCTTAGCAAGATATCCTAGCAACCAGTTGAGCAGTGCAAACCAATTGCATAATCATCAGCAGGAAAGGAAAGAAGAATAGATGGAGGAGTATAATTCAAACATGTGTCTCCTTAAGTGTTTATCTGACAACAAGCCCATCTGGTGATGGTAACCGTATCACTGTCTGAAAACTGAAGCACTCTGAATCTGAAATGGATATGGATACCTACATCAAACGCTCATTAGAGGCTGAAAGGAATATAAGAAAGACTGAATAAGACCATTGTGATACAGACAGACAGATAGATGCTGTAGATAGATAGACAGCTAGACAGACAGATAGATAGATAGGTAGACAGATAGCTGCATAACCCATGTGTGTGTCAGTACCAGTACAGAAACAAAAACATAGGAAAAAGTCTTAAAGATTGGTATTAGATATAACAGGTCTAAATGACAGAACATGGAACTTCAGTTCTTTTTTAACTAATAACAAATACAATTTTTCTTAAAACTTCATTAAAACATCAATTTTAAATCATCAACTGACAAAATTTCATTGTGTCATGACACCTTTCTAGTTTTGGTTTATTGTCCAACAATAATGGGTTGTACCTGTATGTATATATCAGAGTTCAGATTCAGTAGAGATGAGAGAGGTTCTGAAGATGCGCTGACCTTGACAGTGTTCTCTCCGACCTGGCCGTTGTTACGCAAGCAGTCCAGACAGATGGCGATCTGAGGGTCACTGCGGTGGTAGTCCTTATCTGCATCCTCATCTTCCTCATCATCCAGACGGGCTCTCTTGGCCTTGGGACTGTCACCTGACATGAGGAGATGAGAAATGTTGTGGACACAAATGAGAATGAACAGCCAAGATCTGAAGCTGTTTCTTTAAAACAACTACGAAAAATGCAAAACAGGGAAAAGATTTACGGTGAACATCATTAACTGACCATGGCCTACTGTATTATGACATCCATTGCTTAAGAGAAACAAAAGAAATTTTAAAAAGTCATTCAGTTTACATTCAGCAAATGTATCTATCTTTAAAGGTACTGTAACACCCTGTCCTGTCCTGTTCACCTGTCTGTGCTCTTATTTTGTATCCTTCTGTCTGCTCATTGTGGTACTTCCTGTCTGCTCCACATGTCACTTCCTGTCTGCTCTTTGTTTACATCCTAGTCCTGTGCTGTATGTGCACCTTTGTTTATCCCTGCCATGTGTACCTGTTCCTAACTCCACCCCACACCTGTATCCAGTCCTGTTCATTAATTAGTCTTGTTAGTCCCTGCTTTGGTTCATTTGTGCCTTGCTACCTTGTTAAGGCCTTTGTATTTAAGCCCTCAAGGCTTCCGCATACCGGCTCTGATATTATTGTGGAGCATTTTCGATTATGAAAATTTCATTTGCCTCCGTGCACCAACTGAACATAGCACAGTAGCCTGTGAAATCACCAAAGGATTTTCTTGAACGGACACTGCCAAAATTAACCTGAATGGGCCGGTTTCACAGCAGCCATTTTTCCAAGAAGTCACAGGGTAAGCACAGGTGTTAATGACATCCAATAAGGGTTCTTCTACACTAAATCAGAATCTTATTGGCTGTCATTAATAACACCTGTGCTTACCCTGCAACAACTGTGAAAAATGGCTGCTGTGAAATGGGCCCATGGTAAATGGCTACATTTACATGATCACAATAAACCAATAACTGGAAATAATCAGGTAAATGTAATAATGAATTATTCAATGTGAAGAAATCCGATAACCAAAACCAAATGGGTTTACATGATTTGGTCAATTGTTAACAGATTTCTTCAAGTTTGTATGTTTGCCAATGAGTCCCGCACAGGCACAGATATACAAGAATGAAATGAGCCCGATTAAGGCGTACGCACGTCTTGAAACCATGAGGCCATACGGGGAGCCGAGAGAGCCTTCATTCACCCTGTAATGAGTCATTTAACCACCGTAGTGACTAAGAAGCTGGTAAATTAGCCTGAGAACAGCATAAAACTGTGCCGAGTGTTCCTTAAAGTAAAACCATCAATCAGTATCTGTGTTAACTTGGAAAACAAACCCTACCTGAGTATAACAAGATGCTTACTGAGAGAGTTAAATACCTCTGCAAATTTTTTTTACCCTCAAATAATTGCACACTGTGGCTACAAGACACCCCACAAATGAAAGCCCCCGCTTGCACCTTGGAGAGGCTGCACTGGTATTGGATTAAGTGTTCATCCAGAAGCACTCTCACTCTCTTTCCTCTTTCTCTCTATTCACCCTTTTCTGCTCTCCATCTCTCCCCCTCTCTACCCCAATTCATTTTGCTCTCTTCTTTCAGCTCCAACCACAACTGCCATCACCAGAAACAGTTTTCTTTCTGGAGAGAAATTATTGAAAAAAAATGCTATTGAGGAAAATTAATACTAAAGGTAATTATCCAATCCTTAAAAATAAGTTGCAGCTGCACACACTTAAGTCATCTCTCTTTGGTGTCCCCCAGCATAAAGTCCTGTGTGTGTGTGTGTGTGTGTGTGTGTGTGTGTGTGTGTGTGTGTGTGTATGTGTGTGTGTTTGGATGACATTGCTGGGGGGGTGGAAATGCCCCCCCCATCCCCCATGGATGCAATGCATTTAATAGCAGGCCACAGAGCAAATTCCCCCCCGATCTTTCAACGGGGCCCATTTGCTCGGCTAATTTTGGCTGGCAAGGGGTGCAAAGAGTGGCATTCTGCAGCTGGTGGTCAGATTCCGGAATGCTCTACAGACAAGTCCCAGGCGCTCCAAGGAGGAAATGTCCCTGCACTGCAGTACAGAGACTTACCAAAGCTCTCCTAAAGAAAAAGTGGGATTGTTCAGAGTGTCTATAGACTCTTTTTCGTTCTAAAGACTCTACAAAATGTGCTATCAGAGAGGGTTGAAGTGGAGCAGTAATCGAGGATCTTTGGCACTATGATTTTTTAATAAATAGACACACAGCTATTAGGCAGTGTTGGATGAAGTCCAATAAGTCTTACCTCTTATGAGACTTTCATGGAAACCATCCAATGGCTTTGTTTAGACAATCCTAAAAATAATTCACTGCTTACTTCCTACATTCTACAATTCTGGTGATAGTGTGACTGAGTCCAGGATGGCATGTCACTTGTCACACATCTTTTGTATAAGTAATATATCTCTTGTGAAACTCTTTGCTTACAAGAACAAGCCATATTAAAGAGTAGCCTACCACTGGTTCATCCTCATTCAGCTAAGCTTCACTGCATAGGCAACAATGAAATATTTCATTATCTTTTAAAAAGTGAGTTACTATATAATGGGTTGTATGCATCTCACGTGCAATAGGCAGATCCAAATGCACCGAAGAGGATTTTGCATTCAGAGTAAACAAGCAAACAAAAACAACCAAATATAATAATGCTCAAATCACTGTAAATGGATCACAGGATCACTACAACAAGAACCTTTGTTCATGTATTAAAAACAACCTGAAGAAAAGTGGTGTTCTAGCAGTTTCCATTTTCCAGAGTTAATGGAATATCTACCTGAGCACAACAATACATAGGACAAGATGAAAGCCTACATTAAAAGACAAACTTACAAAGGAGACAAAGATGAATCTTTAACCTTAGGTGTCAGATCATTTACTCAGCAGCAATTCCCAGTTAATAGATGCAGATTGAGATGTGAGACTATAAAGTGTATTTTGAATGTTAGTTTTTGTGCTGTGTAGCCAGCACACTGTGTTCTTTCAGGATACAAAGTACATGAGTTGGTGTGTCTGTAAGTGTGTGTATGTGTGTGTGTGTGTGTCTTTTTGCAGAGGTGTTCGACTCACAGTAAAGACTTCCACTAACTGCTCGCAGTGGGTAAAATGCTCACACAACACTAACTAACTGACAACCAAACCAACATCAAAACAAATCCCTGAACAGAAAAGCACTTCAGCAATTCATCTGCAAATAAATCTATTCAGCCCTTTCATTGTAAAACAACATGATAAAGTGCACCAATTTTAAACCTGAATGCATAATCACATTATATCAGATTACATTATTACTACATGAGTTAATAACAATACGATGAGCCACCCATGTCAGTCAGGTCTTGTAAACACAACTAATGGGTCACAATTACATGCCCTGAGTGCTTGCAGTTAAAAGACACACAAGTCCTTGTGAAAGAGCTTTTAGTTCTGGTTAGTGGATGTTGGATCACTGAGGGACAGCTGTTATTTGCTTCTAATCGATTGTTGGAGATTTAATGAAAAGCTTCTTTAGTAACAATGCTTTCAAAGAAATCATCCACTTTGTGTGTGTGTGTGTGTGTGTGTGTGTGTGTGTGTGTGTGTGTGTGTTTTTGAGCTCTACCCAGCAGGGAACTAACAGGACATGCAGCCTCTCTGCGTGACAGAACTGTGGGGTGGTGGGCCCACACAATGGATGCTGTGAAATAGAGGCCACACTTTTGTGCTTCTGAACAACAGCCCCAAGTCCAGGGGGACTACAGACACTTAACCTCAATCAGGTGAGTTAGGAAAGACACACACACACACACACACTGTGTAGTAATGTGTTTCATTTTTCGTCCTTTGCCTCTGTGTTTGTGTGTGTGTGTGTGTCTGTACCTGTGTTGTTGTGTTGTAGCTTGTACAACATTGTGTTGTAGCTTGAATGTTATCCTCTTTTGTAAGTCGCTTTGGATAAAAGCGTCTGCTAAATGCTTAAATGTAAATGTGTCCAAATGTGTGACTGTCTCTTTTAAAAATCTCTGACTGACACACACACACACACACACACACACACACACACACACACACACAACACACACACACAAACACACACACAGTAATATGGGCAAAGCAATGGTTAGGCAATTTTGTGACCTCTAATGGCAGATAACCTGTAAATAGAGCCTTACCTCTCACCTACCACCCTCTGCCCTGACACACAAACACACACCAAAAACTCACATACAGTGGTGCTTATCACAGCTGTAACACACACACACACACACACACACACACACACACACACACACACACACAGAAAGACACACAGACATTAAAGACTCACATGTAGTGGTGCTTATCACAGCTGTAACACACACACACACACACACCGACACAGACACACAGACACTAAAGAATTACATGTAGTGGAACTGTGAAACTCCAAACTCCAAAGCTGTGAAACTCCAAACTAACAGTGAAGTAAACATAAATACAGAATCCATAACTGCCCTTATCGATGGGGCAAAACCTTAGACAGATACTGACACAGCACACCGGTTCTATACAGACTGCAGACGAGGAATGACAACCACGACTATAGACCGATTAACTATTAACTATATCAATAAAAACAACAGTATTAATTTAACGCTCTAGTTGATATGAATGACGACGTTCAAACCGCATGCTATTATGACAATGACCTATGAAACAATATCATTGGGGATCACTTCAAGAGAAATTCTGAGAATTATAAAAAGATTGGCCAACCAGAAAGCATGGTATTTCAGTCATTACATTCAATAACATGAGGAGAGACTTCAGTTAGCATTGATTAGTGTGGAAACTAATATTGTTGCAGTTACAATTATCGTTATCGCTTTCGTTCCTGGTCTGGATGACTTTTAACATTATACAAGCCTCGGACTTGATACATTTTATTATGTAAACAAGACACAAAGACCCAGATTCACAACATGGCAAAACCTAAGAGGGTTTGAAAGTTGGCAGTGTTCCCAGCATATTGCAGGAATAGCATTTATTCTTTTACAATCTACAAAAGAGTTTTACTTGGAATACAGGAAATATAACTTCTACCGCTGGGACAACCGTTTCCACCAAACACTTTCTTTCCCAAAGAATGTGCCTGTGATATGGATATGGTGTGTGTGTGTGTGTGTGTGGTGTGTGTGTGTGTGTGTGTGTGTCAGGTTTAGCACAAGAGAGGACGAAAGAGAGAGACAGACAGACAGACAGAGAGAGATAGAGAGAGAGAGACAGATAGGGGAAAGAAAGGGATAGAGGGAGGCCTGTTGGATTTATCAGGAAGTCATGTCCTAACAGGAGTTCCATATTAAATGTAAAATTGGACATCAAATGGTTGGGAGTTACCTTCTCCATTTTCCCTCAGCTTATTCTCCTTCCAGAACTCCATCTCCCGTTGCTGTTCACCTGGTTGGTAAACAAAGAGGTGAAGGAAAAGAACAAAGGATGTTAAGGCAAACACAAATACACACACTGCTAGTACACTCTCTCGCACACACACACACATCCAAACAGACAAACAAACAGAAACAAACACATATCTAGACAGAGATTAAGGCTTGCACGCATGTACATACACACACACACACACACACACACACACACACACTCATACACACACTCACACACACATACACATCTAAACACAATCACACACAAACACACTGCTGAAAGGCACCAACTCCTCTGGCAAACACAAAATTGCACTGTTGATTTCTGAAGCAATAAACACAATACATAACGCATGCACTACTGAAAATAATATGCAGTGTATGCAGGCTTACTTTCTCTGAGTCCAGGAACAAGTTTGAAAATGATTTCTTCCAGAGTGTTGTCTAGTCTGTGATAACAACGAGAGAGAGAGAAAGGGAGAGGGGGATGAAGAGATGATAATGAGGGAACACTAACTGGACAAGAGGGACACTTCCCAGAGGGCACCATGATACAATGTCTTTCCTATTACAACAAGACCAAGGCCAATGGCCAGTGCCACTTTCGGATTCAAAACTACTGTACTTCTAGAACTGTAAGTGTTGGTCAGATTAATTGACTTCCTTTCATAATAACACAAATATTGTTGGTCTTTTTGAGTACTTAAAGATCAGTGATTTTAACAAATAAACTACTGTTAATGTTATACTGTGAACAAATTCTAATTGAAATGTAATTCGTTTCATGAATGGCACAATTTCACACAATTTGCAACAATAACCATTATTATTATTAATATTCCTGAAGGTGCTCGCCATTAAAATGGTGAACCAGTATTTTTTTTTTCACTTTTACAACAATATTGTTAAACATTGCCATAACATTGCCATAACATTGCACACTACAACGTTGGTATTAATAGTAGTTGGGACTTGGGGACACCACACCACAAAATGAAGAAAAAATCTAAGAAATTCATCCATTGATTTGTGATGTGCTTTTTAACAAAATCACTGTGGGCAAAACATGTTTTTAGACCTGCCTCTTCAGTTCCGATTAATGCTAGCTCAATAGCTTCTAAAAAATAATAGTTTATAGTAACTTGAATAAATTTAAATTCATGCAGGTCGGAAAGCACCGAAAAAAGTCAACAGGAAACCATTCCCTCTTCACCTTCTCCCTTTTCTCTCTTCTCCTCACTCTAACACACACTCTGTTGTCTCTGTTGTTCTTCCCATGGCTTGGACACCTCTCTCACTCTCTCTCTCTCTCTCTGTCCGTTCAGTTGTTGGGTCCCCTCCCTCCACACATAAAGCAGCTGGCTCTGAATGTGATACGGCCAGATCAGGATCAGGTCCAGCTGCTAGATGAGTCTCTGGTTCTCTTCTGTTTCTCTTCTCCTCCTTTTCTCAATCTACCCCATCTCTGTTCTCCTTTTCCTTTCTTTTCTGTCATCATAGACTTCTGTCTCTCTTCCCTCCTGTTTTACCACTCTTCCCTTTCTCTCTCCTTCTCTTTCTCTCTCATGGCACCTGTGTCTTGAGTAAAAAAGTATCCCTCTCTCTCTTTCTCTGTCTCTCTCTGTGGAGTCTTTGGCTCCTGCCCTGCCTCCAGCTGTTGTCTGGATCGGGGCCTAGCCAGGATCACATTCACAACAACCCCCTCCCCCTTCCCCCAAACTCCCATTGACCCCCACCCACCCCCCCGCGGCCCCTCCTCACTCTCCCTTTCCCCTGCTTCCCTCTCATCCCAACTCCTGGTCCCTGTGTGTTTCTGTCATCACATGACTAAGACAAGCAGTTCAGCCAAGTACACTGGGATCTGTAAGCAAAAGTGAAGGATGTGTCATAAGTGTGTGTGTGTGTGTGTGTGTATATGTGTGTGTGTGTGTGTGTGTGTGAGAGAGAGAGAGTGTGTGTGTCTGTTTGTGTGTGTATTTGTGTGTGCTTGGGGGGGGTGGATTTGGTTGCATGGGACACAGCTGCATGTGGGCTGTCTTCCTAGGGTACAATTTAAGATCATTGTGAAAGGCTGAAATTGCTTAATTCAAACCCATTACCATCTACACACCTGACTGTTCATTTCTTAGCTGTAGGTTTATTCCTGTACTTCAAACAGAACAGCCAGGCATGGTCCAAAACAAGGTCACAAGGTCAGCTAGCCATATCAATATATAAATATTAATATCAACATTGCAGTGCTCTTAAATGGCACTTGTACTGTACTAGTTTAGCACACTAAAAGGTATTTGTGGTGACAGAAAGGCTGTTTCCAAAATGCTATAATACATTCTTGTATACAGACATACACATTCGTATGTTGCTCTCGACCAAAAAAAACTACTTTTCTGACAGGAACAGTGTACATGTATTATGTGTTCTTTCCAGTCAGCAACAGTACACATGCAGTATACATAGTATGCATGTAACATGGCAGTTCAGAGACAGCCACAGTTTTCGTAGCTGTCATTTACCTCAGCATTTCCAGAGGGTTTGTTTCATGCACCTGGATGCCACATTCGGGACACTCGTTGCTCTCTTCAAAGTGCTGGACAATGCAGCTCTTGCAGACTGTGTGGTGGAAACGAGAGGGTGGGGTGTGGGGGAGAGGGCAGCAGCAGAGAGAGAGAGAGAGAGAGAGAAAGGGAGATTGGGAGAGAGAGAGAGACAGACATCAGCTTCAAAAGGATACATCACAGCCATGCATACTAGGTCCTTTCATTAACATCCAAAACCATTTGGCAAGATGCACGATGCTCCCGCCCCGGACACTGACTGTGTCCACGCGAGGCTGCGCAGTGTCCTTCAATATTCAACTTTCACCCCCCTCCCCACCACACCACATCACTACCACATTCTAATGTTAAAAACAGTTGCTAAAAGCCATCTGTGTGTTCAGGCCAATATGGCAGCAGTAGTCGGCCTGTCCTTCCAAAATGGCAAGCTGTCCAACGCACCACGTGTGTGAACCCCATTGTCAGAAACTGTATCTGAACCAAACAAAAAGCAAAAAAAAAATAATAATAATAATCTGATCATTGTTTATAACACTGGTAATGCACACATGGCCTTTTCAGGATTGACACTTGGCCTGTACTTTAAAAATTCTTCAACTAATTACAGCTTTGAGGTTTCGAACAGAGCAAAACCATAGCACCATTCCCAAAAGCTTGAACTCAACCAAGCCAATTTTTTATCATAACAGGAATTGTCAAGGGCGTCATAGTGGCTTGAGGGGTGAGGAGTGGTGAGGAGGAGGAGGGGTTAGTGTTGGGACTGGTTATCCAGGCAGGGCGATGTGTGTGTGTGTGTGTGTGTGTGCGTGTGTGCATGTGTGTGTTTGTGTGTGTGTGTGTGTGTGTGTGTGTGTGTGTGTGTGTGTGTGGCGGCGGGGGGGTTGGGGGCAACAATGAAAATGAGGTGATAAGGGCAAAATATTTCTAATGGTGCCCCTGTGTTCTGTTTGCATTCCTGCGATGGCCTTCAGGGCGTTGCTCTGGACCTGCACTTCAACAAAAACATCTGAATTCTTTTCGCTTGTGGTGTACTACAAATAATGACAAAGTTCTTTATTGTAAAAGACTGAATGCTCAGATTTGAGCATATTTCTGGATGTGTTGTTGGCAGACGTCTGTACTGGGCCGTGGGGAATAAGGGCTTGGGGGGGCTAGATTGAAGGCGTCTGATTGAGGAGTGAAATTGAAAACTGTGAGCTGGCAGGCACAGATACACAGTGAGTGGGCACCGGTCGGCACACATACACACACACACGCACACACACACACATACACACACACACACACACACATAACACACATATATACACAGATCTGGCCAGCACAACAACTATCACATTCCAGCAGCCAACGCTCAACATCTTTCTCTCTATCTGTCACACACACACATACACACACACACACAAACACACACATAGGAAGAGAGAAGAGAGAGACAGTTGCATCACACATAGTCACAGTCATACATACACACACACACACACACACACACACACACACACAAACACACATACACATATGCCTACAACACCATATGCACACACACATAAAACAACACACATGAAGATAACTGCAAATACATGAGAATGACACATCCAGACATGTTCATATAAACACTAACAAAAACGAACAGGCATTCCAAATAACCTTTCACTTTTGTGCACTACACAGCCTTACACACACACACACACACACACACCTCAATACATTTCCATAGCTCACATGAAATGACAGACAATCACACAGTCAACATACTACAATTTCGCCACCCTTTGTAACCCAAGCAGCGTTCTCATGATGCAACCACCCTCTTCATGTTTATGTGGCTACAACTATGTCAGAACCGTGTCATCAATAATCAGGTCAGCTTGGTGTGTGGTGCGTGGAAATATAGGGCATGCTGAGCCTACAGGACCTGGTATACATTTATCTGCCAGGGAGTGCATTAGCCTATATGCACAGTAGCATTGCTGTCGCGTGTAATTTAGATCAGGGAGAATGCCGCGCATTCCTGGCCCTGGAGGCTAAACACCAAAGATCTGGACTATATAAGTGACTTCATCGCAGACGCACAGCAGAATGAAGATACTAAGGAAGAAATGCTCTCTCTTGATCAGTTTATCCATCCATCCATCCACCTATTCATGTGTTTTTCAATTGATCGTTCTTCCATTCATCTATCTGTCCATCCATCTACCTATCTATCCGTCCATCCCAGTATTCCCAGTGCTGGCGCTACTGCTTGATTCCTTCAGATGAAAAAGGACATTTTGGGTCTTTACGGTCCTTGATGGGCACAGACAGTGCATGGTTTTGGGTCTTTACAGTCCTTGATGGGCCCAGACACAGAGCAGAAAGTAGATAACAACATATAAATGCTCTCTGTACATCTACCCACCAATCCATCCATCCATCCTTTAATCCGCTCATTCAAGATGTCTTCCTAATGATGGTGTTTTAGCCAGATTCCATCAGACTCCAAAAGGGGCACAGGGATTCCTAACAGATCCTGACAGCCAAAAGGATGAACGGCCTCTTCTAAATTTCCCCTGACGCGCCCCAGAACCATTTAGACACAGACCAGAGTTACATAGAACCATTTTTCTGGATTAGTGAGACAATTCAATGCAGTGGCTCCCTGTCAAGATAAGCACGAACTCCCACAACAAACAGGGGGTTTGGATCCAATCATTCAGACCATCAACGCAGCAGGAAGAGGACATTTGTTGTCATGGTGACTCAACCTGGAGATGACTGCATTCACGCTCCTCCCTCATGAGGTGTCAATTCAAAGATTACTCTCCCCCACATCTGCCAATTAACAGGCAATGGAAGAGAGGTGGCAACACGAGATAATTCTAATGGCAACTTGAGAGAAATAAATACAACTAGCTTATGAAATTACAGAACAAACATTTGACCTTATTGGTCATCAGCGAGAGAGAGAGAGAGAGAGAGGGAGAAAGGGAGAGAGAGTGAGTGAGTGTGTGTCAGGGTCTTGTCTTGAGTTCTCATCTTGTACGTCTACATTCTAGTGCTTCTAGATTCTTCTGCTCATATAGGTGCTTGTATTGATTCCACATGTGCCTCCTCCTCTCGGTTTGTCTGGTCATTATGTGACTGGTTCTCACCTGTGCTCTGTTGTCCCTGTCCAAGCATGAGTATCCTTTCATTCATTTGGCCCTGCATTTAAGTGAATTCAAGATCACGCAGCACTGTGCAGGGGGCACTGATCTCTAAAGAATATGCTTTAGCGTTATGATACAGATGCTCTATCCAGGTATTCTAGAGATTGGTGTCCCTGCGCAGTGCTGCTCGATCTCTAATTCACCTTTTAACAGTGCATTCATGGGATACTGGGAGGTGGGAAGTTTCTCATGTCAAAGGGGCTACATCACTCTTGATTGGCCTATTTCAAAGCAGTCATTTTTCCATTAAGTTGCAGGGTAAGCACAGGTGTTATCAATGACATCCAATAAGGATCTGATTCTGCTACAGTGATTCAGAATCTTATTGGCTGTCATTACTAACACCTGTGATTAAGATGTGACTTCTTGGAAAAATGGCTGCAGTGAAATGGGCCTATTGGCCCAGACCAGACCACCAGAAACTTCCCACTTCCCAGTATCCCGTGAACTCACTATAAGCCCTTGTGTTTGCTGTGTTCTTTGCTGATAAATTCTGACATAAACTCAAGTTGTTTTAAAACCTGAATGTAAAACAAGACCACATAGCTAGAGATGACATAGAGAGCTTTACTTGCCCCACCTGTTGTGTTCGTTTCATGGTTACAACTTTTATGTTCTAGTCAAAAATGACCGGAGCATTTTTAACTTAATAAATTATCAATGATTATTTTTGTGATAGACCTCTGTATCAATGTATGCTCTCTTAGATATTACAAATTTAAAACTTAAGTGTACTAATTATGGCCTGTAGGCCTTACTGAATGAAGTCTATGTAAGTAGGGAGAGAGTGAGGTGAGAGTGAGGGAGAGATTTTATTGGAAATAGGTTTTTGGTGCCGACTGTCACTGGAAGCAAAAATAGGGAGTGAGGGGTGTGTTTATGTTTGTGTAAGTGATCAAAACACAATTACACTGTTCATCTGGTCTGTAAGTAAGACTATGTGCCCGAGTTGAATAAAACACCCAAAATGTTATGAAAATTATTCAAAATTTGTGTTGTGCATTCAGATAGCCTGTATGAACAAAGTCATGGAACCTCATGACCATTCAATTGGATTAAGAAGCAGAGTGATGGCAATAAAACCCTGAGTAAGCAAGGCACAGGTGAGCAGGCAGGTCAACACAGTTTAGGGGATCACTAAGTGGCTAACCACAAAGAGCAGGTGAGGGGTGGAGTCACAAGCACAGGGAACAACAGGAGCACATGGGACATCAGACCAGGAAGCAAACCAAAGCACATGACAAACCAGGAAGTAAACACAAGCACATGGAGATGGAAACACAGGATGGGAGACGAAAGGTACAAGGTAAAAGTCCAAATACAAGCAACAAAGCCTGAACCTGTGTGTGTGTGTGTGTGTTCTTAGGTGGTGGCCACTTACATGTGTGCAGACACTCAGTGACTGTCGTGGGCTTGATTAAGTAACCTTTACACACGCAGCAGGTGATGAAGTCGTTGAAGTCTTTGACGAGGTGCCTCCTATGTGCAGTAGCCATCTTGGGTGGCCACAGTGGGCGAGTGGTGACGAGGTGGGTGACCTCTCGAACAGCAGGATGGGATGCTGAGATGGGAAGCTCAGTGTGTTGGGATGGTGGTGGGTGGTCGAGGACTTCTCATGGGAGTGAGGCTACTTTGCCATCCTTTTGGAAAGCTTCATGGAGGGCCCTCATATTAAGCAGTCAGGGGAATGCTACCAAATGGTCCACATCTTCACTTTCTAGTCTTGGCGTCTGGACAGAAATGTCAGCCAAACAAAATGTTTAGTTATAACATAACGTTGTCGTAAAGATGTTTAAAGAAGATAATTTATTGAAAAGCTATAGGTTTAGACAGATGCCTTTAAAAAAATCTAATACAATAAAACCAAATAAAAAACATATTTATGTATGTTTGTTATTTATGTATGACATAAAACATTAAGACAAAAAAAAACTTTGTTAGAAAGAACATACAAGGGTGAGGAATAAAGCCTAATTTAAAAACAACATAAAAAGTTCATATCGCGCCCCTTCCAAGCATACAGGTGCATGGAACGCTTCTTGTAAGTCCCGCCTCTTGCGCTTTAAAATCGAAAGTGATGGCCACTTTAAGACAGAGTTTGAGACGTCTCAAATTATATAACTATCATTCTGCCTCTCGGTCTAAAAATATTAGTTCGTCCATTAATGGAGTCTACTAGCAATGTAGCTAAACGTGAGCTACTGTTCTATCAAGAAACTGAGTAAGCTTTTGACATTCCCGCAGCATCGTTTTCTGAAAGAGTCTTTATGCACTAATTGTTCACTTCTGATCTAATACAGGACTATTTTAGAATAGCATTCGCATTCAAATACATCAAAAGTTGTCAAAGCCCCGTAGTGTAGTGTATAATAGCCATGACTTGTTCAGAAATTTGTAGATGTGAGTTAGCTTCCCAGATGATACCACATAATTGCGGTGTGAATCTTCCGTGTTGTAAACTGTGCTGATATTCTCATAAGGACTGTCTATTAGCGACACAGTGACAACACATCTTAACGCTTCGTCGTGAACAGGAAATCAACCGCATGACACTTTATGTCATCTACTGGAACATTGAACTGCCCGGACTGCATATGGCGAGTAATCAGAAACACTGTAGCCAAACCGCAGTAACTGACTTGCAACCGAAGTTGCAGCCATTGGTTCGAGTGTCACTTTCCTCTCCGAAGGGCCAGCCCTCACATTTTCCGATCACTATTGGTCTGACAAAATAACTAGCGCTGGTGCACACCATCAACTAGTCGCCTCTGTCGCTACCACACACGCAGGAACTTGAGATGTGACACATGATCGCGTTCTTATCCCACTCGAAACTTTACGATAGATGTGCACCTTGTGAAAAACGATACGCAATACCACCCGCCGGCTCACCCCTCTGACTCGTCGCTCAAATCCCATCTCTTACCTTCCCAAATATCACGAGTCCATGTTGGTGACGGTACGCTCTGAGCACATACAGTGTACGTGATGTGAGGTAACAGCACATGAAAAAAGTACAGCAGCAGAATACGGAACTGCTCGGCTTTGAGATGATAGGCGAAAAGGGGCGGAGGAGGCACTAGCGCTTGTTTACGCATTGCTGCTTGATCCACTCCGTGGTAGATACGTTCTGATTGGATATAAACTAGGGCGCAGCCTTTCAATTACCAACTCGTAACTGTAGGTTGTATGATAAGCAGGAGTCTTGAAAAAAGGGGTTATCAATAAGACAAGGAAACATATTTAGAGATAACTGTGGCCAGACTGTATTCATGACTGTTTTACGCACAATCAACACAACTGTTCTACCCTAACACGCCGTCCAGAGTATTAGAGACTGTTTCAGAATCAAGAATGTTAATGCACAGATGTATAAGATATTGCGGGCCTATTTTTTTTGGCTTTCAAATTCTTCAAAATCTTCAAAATCAGTTTCTGATCAAAACACTTCTCTAAGCCCTGAAACAAAGCGATAACATTTTGAAAAGACAATTGGACGATCTATTATGCTACTTGCGAGGGCCAACTGCAATACTCTGTGCACCTGTTGAGAGAGCAATTCAACATATTAATATCTACTTGGTGTTTTTGTGCATCTTATAGCCTACTGTACATTTAATGGATTATCTTTCAGTCATACTTTGACAAACTGAGGCATTCATTTTAGTGGTTGTGAGGTAGTTCCACACATAAGTAATGTGTGTCACACATTACTTATTTTAATGCTGTTCATCATATGAAGAATCTCTGTGCAAATACTTTTCCTGTCTTGTCCTCAAAATGGCTTCATTGCGATCACATTCCCTTTCTAGGCAATGTCGGTAAGTGCTGAATGTGTTCATTGTAGAAAGAAAGATGGTGAGGGGGGGGCTCTTCAAGAAAGTTTCTATTTGCTAAAGGCACTGAGCAGCGCCATGATATAAAGATATTTCATCATGTAAACCTTACGCAAGTTCCAGTAATATCCTCTACTCAAGAATGGCTTATCCAAACCAAAATTATGCTTTGTTTATAACATGAACAATGTTGACGACAAACTGAATATGAAAGGTCTTGCCAGTCAATTAAAAAATAGGAAAGGCTGTTTATCTGGACAGATTTACGTGGTTGCTGATGTCACCTATTAATGGTTACTTAGTAACCACTGCTGTCTGAGTTGATAGACAACAGTCAGAAGGGATATGTAGGTTATAAGCTTACGGATGAAAAATACTGGGAATTTGTTATGTTTACATGCCAGCTTAATTAAATCAGGGTGAACAAGCAATATAAACACAACTCTGCAAGAACACACTTGTAAATGACAGAGAGCAAAACCGCCAAAACCATGTAATACACTATGTAGAAGTTACCTTTTGCTTTAGTACATGCAATGTAATTACTAATTGTCCAACAAATTTGATCTGTTTATGGAACAATAACAGGCACCTTGTGTCATTTCTATCCTAGTGTCAGTGCAGTAGGCTACATATATCAAGGGCATCGAGGGATCGGTTTCATTTGGTTTGTGTTCACAAAATTGAATAGGGAGTCTATCATATGTTGAGTAAAATTTAAGCCGAGTACAGTGGAGATGAAGTCTCATGAGGACTAATTTGAATTAGAGTGCAGATTCTGAGTGCAGAGCCTACACATAACTAGCATAATTTCCCAACTATTAACCAAGATTATCAGCCTGACAAGTCAAACTATAACATCAAAATGAATACTCTGGACGTCACCAATAGACCGGACTCAATACCAGTGACGGGATCAGCAGTTGTCTGTCAAACTGCCTTTGCACACAATAGGATTGCACTACGACCAATCAGAGCAATGTAAGCAAAACAGCAGACACGTCATTCTTTGAAACAAATCATTTGCTATTGACTGGTCACTTTTAAAGAAAAGCCTGTCTAACTCTTCCAAAGTCCATGCCAAAGCCAATTCAAATGACCATTGTTCCTTGGCGACAGCTGTCGCAAATATTTTGCACCGTCCCAGCCCTGTCGTCATCATGCCAAGCCCGCCCAATGACTCTCTACAAAGATAGAGCGTTGTGATTGGTCCTACCAAGCATTGGTAGAGGACCTGCTGAGGTGCTGTGATGTGTGGCTAGACATACCAGCTGAACAAAACTATTTGCCACCGCTAGGGTACGTCTAGATTTCTAGGATGCAAGGTTAATAGGTTGACTAGCAAAATACCTCCAGTTATGAGGTTAGGACATGAGGGAGGGCTATATGTGGGATGCAATTATTTTCCTCAATCTTCTGTCTCATTACATCATGATCTGGTTCTGCTCTATTATATGTAGTAGTGTTCATTAAGCTGTGGAGAATACATGGTTTTCTTTCTTTTAAATTAGCCTAAAACACTCCTTTGGTTTATACATGGTGCGGCTTACAATCGGGATATTACTGTATAGCAAATTTACCAACTAATCAAAATCTATTTCTTGTTTAATCCTATGGAGAAAGCCTACGGAGCCAAACGTCAGCTTTGGTGCACATCACCTCTGAACTGGAACAGGCCAATTAGCAGAGGGAGGGCTTAAAACAATAACACTGAGTTCAGACGATGCGTTCCAGTGCTTGAGATACGTTGTGACCAAACAGCGACTGATTGAAGCAGAAAGTAATTGCCCACTGTGGAGCGAACACATACCAACTGCTAGGGTTCAGACAGTTTGCACAAAGTGAAATGATGGCTAAGCATTAGTATCTCACCACCCTGATTCTTATATTGCTAGATTCCAGACAGCCCCCTCTGTCCAATTATGGAAAAAATATTGTACTGGCTTCCAATAGTGAGATGTACTATATATATATATATATATATATATATACATACACACATATATATATATATATATGTAAAATTATATATTTTTATCATTATTGATACTAAGGCTGATGTAAGTCATATGCAAGTAGTATCACATCAATTAGTAGTAAGTTAAATGCAAGTAGTATCACATCAATTAGTAGTAAGTTATATGCAAGTAGTATCACATCAATTAGTGCCAGATTTTGATAGAATGTCCTGAAAAAACAACAAGATATAACATGTGTAGATGGCCCTTGTAATGACTGAGATAAAAGCTTACAAGTAAAGGTAGTGAAATGACCCTGAGTATAATCTAGGGTCCACAGGGTAAAGTAGTATCAAGCACAAAAATACTGAAGGGCTAAATGCCACACCGTCATGCAAAGCAAAAGACACTTTGCTAATTGCCTCTCACTGCACTTTGTCTATCCTTTAGATTTGGTCCCATATCCCATGTCTCTGCCCCTTTATCCAAGGCCATCAGCATCCTCAGCCCAGGGATCTGTTTCTCCAGACTGGGTTGGGCATGGTCGAATGGGAACCACAAAAAAAAAACAGCTGAAACAGAGATATTATTACACACCCCAGCAGCTGTGATAAAACCACCCCAATGTCCATTTGTCACCGCTCCGGTAACATTTGATATAGTTTGTCTGAAATATGGAGCTTCGGTGACACATTTTGTGGATATTCCTCTGCAGCAGCTGAGAGTATCACGATCCTCTGTTGCAGTAATGGACTGTGGTAGTCATCCACTGTAGTCATCCACTGACACATAAACAAGGTTGACCTCACAGCCATCAAAACATGTGGTTCTTTGACACGTTTTGGTTGTTTGCATATTGGAATTTTGATTAAGAAAACGCAGAAATCCTGCTGCACAGCTTCCTGTTTTGAAGTTATACCAGGCCAGCCAACAACAGTCATAAACATCAGTGAAGTGTCATTAATGTTCATGATATGTGTCATGTCGCGCCAATGACAGGCTCATGTTGAATGTTTCAAGTTCAAGTTGCGTTGTGAACTATTTGTTCATCCGTGGAAATGTGGACATTTGTGTGAAGTTTTCTGTCATTATTTTGGCAAGTAAGTGTATAATAAGTGGGATAATGTGGCGTTGGGGTCCTGTTCGTCCTGTCAGGAAATATTTTTCTATAATGACCGGCAGACAATGTATTATTCCTTACTTATCACAGAGTATCTTATCCTTAGGCTCTTCACAGTGACTATTGGGAAGGCCCTTTTAGCATGTGTGGATGTCCAATCCAGTAATACTCAGTGTGACTAACCAACCAATTCTCACACTGATTCCATCTTCCGTTCTTCAAAACCGTTTTGATAAAAGCTGTTGATAATGATAATGATAAACGATAGTTCATACAGATGTATTTATGTAGGTAGTCTATAACAGGGGTTCTCAAACTTTATTGGACCGGGGACTCCTCAGGGAGCAGAAAAAAATCCAAATACCCCTCATAATCGCAACACAAATTTAACAATACAGGCCAATATCTATTTGTTCAGTAAAATGCTAGATGCTACTTTGTAGCAAACCTTTTCACAGACCCCCTGGCAAGGTGCTGCGGACCCCAGTTTGAGAACCAATGGTCTTTAATGTGAAATAGACAATATCAAAACTGTGTTTGTTTTGTGTTTAGGTACCAAGGATCCTTTCTGATTATAAACAGCTCTTGTAGATTTAACAAAGAACAAGAAACCCTTTTCTACCTCCCCCTCATTCTCATTAGCATGTCATTCAACTTCAAACTCCCAACTTATTTTTATCTTCACATTCCTCAACCAGTCAGTCAGCTTTACTCTTGACTGACAGGTGTTCTGACAAATGACAGCAACAAGTTCAAGTCTCCTGCGCTGGCAGAACTGCTGTCAGCCAAAAAGAGATTTTGACCTGAAGAACGGAAAGGGGTGGGGGAAGATTCTGACACTGAAGGCGTTGGACATCATCCTGGAATGCCTCTGTTGCAAAGTCCCATTTAGAGGCTCCAAAAGCAACTGAAGTCACAACTGAGAAAGCATCCAGGAAGTTAAGAGCACGTGTATAAATCTTACCCTGTGGGAAGAGAAGCACACACCTGACCGTTCGTCAAAAATCCAGCAGCATGGAACTACAAATGTAAGCATCTTTGAGAGATTCTTTTTCTTTTGTGTGGACCATAGAAGCACTTTGTTGCATGGCCTTGTGGTATGTCTGTGAGGATGGGATCCATTTTCACCATAACCTTTGGTCACCTTTAGTCAGTGTTTTTATTTTCGTTGCTGTTGTTATTTTCAAGGATTTCTACTTGGAAAAAATGCATGGTAAAGTTTGATGGAATTGAAAACCTCTTGAGATTAGGACATGGAGAAACATCTGTGTGCAAATTCTGACCACAGTTACAACAATCACAAAAGCACTACCTCATGTTTTAGCAAAGGAGACCAGTGTAGGAGTGCAGTGTGAACACTGTAGGACACACTATGAGAATAGGCAGTGATACCAATATATTGGACTGGATTGTATCCAATGTCCAATCAATTGGATATACAACATTGAATTGTACATTTTTGTGTTGTACTCACTACATTGTGTGTTGCAGTGCTGATCTGCCAAGTGACTGCAGATAAAAATTAGCTCATTTGGAAACACTGGCAGTTACAGCTTTCAGTTAGGCTACATCCATACATAAATAAACACATCACGGGGCGCATTCAAGGACTAATCTGTTGACTTATTAGGAAACATGGTAAGGATTGACAGAACAGTTTGTCATCATGTTTTTTGACAACTTTATCTTTGTATGGTTGCATGGAGTCACTCGTGTTTACATGCAAGATTTTGCACTAATTTCAAATTAGCGAAATTGTTTGGCCAAATTAGATTAACTTAACTGCAAATCAGTGCTTATGCAAGATGATATATTAAAATAGAAATTAAATCTTCAGGTCAGCTTTAACAAAGAGAGGTCCACCAGTTGAATCATCCTGCACACCAGGCTCCAAAATAAGGCTTTTGAAATGTATTTTTTTATTATAAGAGAGAGTCTACACATAACCTACACCGTTGCTTAGCAGCAGTTTGTCGTGAAAAGAAAGCAATTGGTGTCCTTCTCCTCCGTTTTTGATTGACACACAAGTAAAAGGACCTTCAGAACATTTGATGTGGGTGACTCACACACAGGTATCTGCCCATGGTGAATTAATGGACAGAGAGCACTCGTGTTAATTTACACTAAAAGCAGGTCAATGATTCATCCAGACAAACACACTCAGAGAAGGCACACACTCTAATTGGAATCTGAAGATCACTTTCTAAGATAGCCATGTTTGTTTGAGACCAGAGAGACTGAGAAGAAGTCAAAAAAGAAAAAAAAAACAGATGCACAGAGAATCACTGTATGTTGTTCTGTCATTGGAGTAAAATTGTGGGTATATGAACAGAGAACAGTGTATACATGATGTTCAGATTTATGGTTGTGGACAGCTAAATAATTATTTGGGGACGTGCCTGTTATTGTTTATAAAGGATTTATTGTGATATCTTTCATAACTCCCTCAGCCATATCATATAAATGCGTAAATTTGTCAAGACAGCAATAAACTGTTTGAAATTTGAATTGCTTGGGTTTGTCCATGGAGGCAACCATGTTCTCTATGGCAACACAAGCATCATTTGATTGATGATATCACTGATAGCGAATGATCCTGGATGATAGCCTATTCGTTTAATTAATTATATCTATCTGTTCTCTGTGTCCAGGTCAAAGTTGGCCATCTCCTTCATAGAAGAGGCTGATGTCCAGGAGTACATCCCTGAGGAAAAGGGGGAAGGGGAGAAAGAATATGAGTTTTTCCAGGTATGACACTGCGCATACACTTGGCGATAGATCACCATGTATAAGAAACAACCCTAGGATTTCAGAGATGCTGATAGACTTGGTAGAGTATAGTGGCAATGTAAACTAAGATTCTCCTGTTTGGAATTAGCGTACTTTTCTGTAGCATGTTAACAAACAATGGGCTTCAATCAAGTCTCCTATTTTGTGTCATTAACCCTGTGACACTCTAGCTTTCAGGGTTGTAGCCAGGAGTTTTCAAATACAAAAGGTCAACAATGTTCATCCATTGGGAAAATTTCTGACATGCAAAAACCGTAATGACGTGCAAATTGCGCCATGAGAGAGTTTGCGGGGTATGAAACCTGTAACCCCCCTGACTGTGTGTGTGACTGTATGAGGCCACTGGCTACCAGACACAAAAATTGTCATTTTCACAAGTCACTCAGTTGTAGATCATGATTTCATGGTTCCAGTTTTCATTTGTTTGTTTTGATGTGTGTGCATGAGAATGTGTCAGCAGGGAGTTACCTCTCGACCATCGCTCACTCATAAAGGTTATAGCTGTAATCTCCCTCCTTCTCCTATTCTAACTGACTGTTTCTTTCTCCTTTTTATTATTTTGTAATGGCCAAAGAGGTTAACTGATCCCTTGTAACTGTTACTTGACAAAAAAGGATATACAATCCATCACCACATTACTTAACAAATCATCATAGACCTAAAATCAAACAGTGTAGGCAGGGGTGCTGTTAAAAATGTTAGGCCCTATGACATAAAATAATCTTGGGTCCTCCAAACATTGATTATAATATTAAAATGTTCACTGAGCCCCCCCGCCCCACTCCCCTGAAGTAAGCAAACACCCATTCCACAATTTTGTCTAACATTCTTGTTTTGTTAGAAACATATCTGAAAGACGGTAGCTTTGATACAGGGATTAGAAATCTCATCAACTCTAGAAAAAATACAGATGACCTCGGTGTCCTCATTGGTAGCTACAGTCATGCTAACCTTACCCTTAGCTTTATGTGTGTTTATTCAACTCTGCACGCAAACATTTAATTCCAGCCTTTTTCATTAAGATTACCCAATGACCTACTTTCTAGTGTCAAACACTCCCCCCCAAAAAAGTAATCTGTTAAGAGCTACCCACACATTCAAAGTTCACTGTGTGCATTGTTAAAGAGCGAAGGCCTTTACCTCAGAGAGGACCAATTCTAAAACGCAAGCCCGTTGGCATGACAACACATTCACATGTTTGGGGGTCTGTCTGGGTGACCACACTGGGTGAACAGATGAATTGAGAGGGAAAGATCACAACATATCTATAGCATACCCTGTGCCATCTTCCCCAGATCTGTGGCACTTGGTGCCGTCGTCAATAGGAAGACTTTCTTGGAGACGGCTTTCATAGCAGAGCCCTTTTACACCCACAGAACAGGTTTCTACAAGATTTACTAACACTTGGAGAGCATGATGTTCACAGCAGTGTACTGAAATAAAATAAACATATATGTCAGTGTTGCTGCTCCTTGGCTACTTGGTAACCATGGTTGTTGGCTATAATGGTTAAATTACTGTAGCAAATAGGCTACCCACATAAATATAGCTGTTTCAGAGCTTCATTTTAAACTGCTGGATTAGCAGGGAACATAGATGCATGACATTAGAACAGGCCTTCACTGAAACACAGAACATCTGCAAGAGTTTAGGAAAAAAAACTAACTTTTTAAACTAAAAGAAAAATTAGATGTGACCTAAATTAAGGTGAACATCATTACCAGACAATCGTAAGTGTCTTTAAAGAGTTATGTGGATTTGTCGTGGAGTACTTTCAGTTTTGAGTCACCTTGAACGCAATTTTGCATTCATTTGCATTACGTTAAATTTGTCAACCACATAATAGAACATAATATTATAAAAAGCCAGGCCGCTTAGGTGTTTTTATCTTAAAGTCAATGTCATCGATTCTTCACATTCTGTTGCTGTTTCAAAATAATTTTTGGATGTTTTAACATTATCTAAAAGAATGTTGTATCACACGTAGCTCTGTCGTAAAACATCATGTCGATGTAATTGGGATGGCAATACTAACCTAACTCATCTGTAGAAATAGACTGAAGAAAAAAAAAATTAGGGTCATAAATATGCGCGAGGAGAACTGCATCCTGCAGCTAAGCCCAAAACATTGCAGCCAAATCACAGCTGTTCAGGTCACGAGCACCTAGCGTTGTTAGGTCACATGCACAACACTGGGAAGCATATTTTCTCCTAACACACTCACCCATACACACTCCTGGCATACCGCCCCCCTCCTCAACACACACACACACACACGCACACACACACAGACATATACACACAAACCCACACACATATCCACTCTTAGCCACACACACACACACACACACGCACACACACACACACACACACACACACACACACACAGACATATACACACAAACCGACACACACATCCACTCATAGCCACACACCACCACACATACACACACCACCACACACACACACACACACACACACACACACAGACATATACACACAAACTCACACACATCCACACCCTCTGGGCCAAAGGCATGGCATCATCCTGGAGCAGCTGTGAACCCGGTTACACAAAAATACATACGTGACTTATGGTCACCCAGTCATTGAACTCACATGGCCATGGCCATGGCCAGTGGGCTCTCAAATGGTACCATATAAGATGCCTGGTCCTGGGGAAGGGCATGCATTCAGTCAAATAGGTCTTGTGAAAAAAAAAATGTTTTTTAAAAAAATGTTTTTGGGCAACAAGTCTCATTAAAGTATAAAATCTCTCCCTCTCTCTCTCTCTCTCTCTCTCCATAAAAATGGCCATTTAATGCCTTGCTGCGGTGATGAGGAAGATGTAGCAATTTTTGATCTGATTTCTGCAGGTGTCATTCAGACTACTATCTATTTCTGTAATTCAAAGAGAAGGACTAGACAGATACTCTATACTGGCACAGCCACCACCATTTTCTCATATCCTGTGTGCCATATCATGCTCTCATACACATCCTATTACGATTTCAAAGTGCTTCTTCATTCTCAGTTCTTATATCACACATGGGAAACTGAAACACGGCATGTCATGTCCGTTTTATCTTGTATCTGACCTTTCCGTTATTCTGAACTGGGTTCCCAGGGATGGAAGGGTCATTCGATTATGAGCATTGTGATGCCGACCTTTAACCCTATGTAATAGCCACTTATAGATTAACAAGGGTTAGAGAAATCTGAGCGAGAAGAGCGTGTAAATCGTGACACTATTTCCAAGGGCTTGGAAGGGTAAAGGTGGCTGAAAAACAGCCCTGGGGTCAGCGGCCGTAAAGTTCAGGAGCCAGCGGGTTCCGTTACAGATTCAGTTTTACAAGCCACCTCATGATGCCCCCTCAAGAAGACTCTGCATGGCTGACCTCAGCTCTGAAAAAAGGACTAAAGTACCAGAAGCAGTGTGGCACTACATGTACATAAGACAGACAAAGCAGTCTTCCTCATATACACAGAGCAGTGAGGTGACACCACAGACAGGCATAGCAGAGGCCCAGAGATTCTGAGGATGAAACTGGTATGCATTAGGGTTTTTTTCAAAAATGTTGTGGATGTTTGACCAAAGTTGTAGGTCAATGGACTGGTCATTGCCACTGTACTGACTGTGAGTAAACCAGTCATAACAAGTTAATGTCCATTCATGACACCACTAATGTTGAGCAGATAAAATGAAAAATACCACTTAGTCTTCACAGCAAAGGTACTTAATAATCAACACATTAAGATAACATGAAGCAAAAGGGGTGATGAAATGCCTTGCAGTCAAAGTATTTTGCATGGATGAAGGGAACAAAACAGTATTATGTATCTTAGAAAGTATTTGCAGAATGAGACCATTTTTACCTCCTACCATATTTGTTACTTGTGTTCAGGGGTGTAGTGAAAAAGAGGTGGGTAAACTATAAATTCAGATGACTGCAAGGTAGACTATAACATGTTATATCAAAGGACAATCAGATGTCCTGGTGGAATTGAATGTCTCCTAGAGTACTGATGAGTGCACCTGTTGTAAATGTGTATAATGTAGTGTGATTGGCTTGTTTCATTTGGTGCATATATATTATTAGAAGGTGCATAAAACCTATTTTAGAATAAACTACCATTTACTTGTGTTTACTCTCCTCTATGGTGTGTGTTTATAACTCAGTACACATAATGAACAGATCCATAATGTCTCTGCAATACCAAAAAAGTCAAGTATTGCAGAAAAAAAAGTGTGCTCTGTACCTTTTCTGTAAGCTGGCCCCATGTGCACAAACAACTTACAGATAAGACAGTCAGTCTCTGCTCCACATTCTCTCTGAGACATCCATATAGTCTATAACATACTTGAGACGATGTTTGCTATTCCACAAATGCAGGTCCTCGTGTCTCACACACTTTACTGCTTGTCAACGTGAAAAAATATGCTGTCGTCTTACACAGGCACAAGTTCCCATACCAGACGTAAATATTCAACTGACGCTTGATGGGCACAGATAGTTTACTGAGCCCTCTCTCTTTTAAATTCCTTTGGTGTTTTTACCACTTAAAAGTTCTTATGCCAGGTACATGTATCATTTACCACTTAAAGTTCTCATACCAGGTACATGTAACATTTACCACATAAAGTTCTTATACCAGGTACATGTAAAATTTGGTGGAGAACTTTTATCCTTTCACACACTCCAGAACAAAAAACAACTCCACTAGACACCACTTTCTGAAACAGCATTTGTAACTGTAGCGTTTCAATTGAAACGTAATGAAAATTTGACATGTGCACCCTTAACCCAGTGTAGCTATCCAAGTGTACCAAAGAATTAAGATGGGCTGAAGTGACAGGTCTGGCAGGGTAAGCAACATGTGGCATAATTAAAAAAGGACTCACTTGATTGGGTGTAACTTTGCACGAGACTAGACAGGAATGTTTATCAAGCGTCTCAAATATTAAGTGCAGCATCACTCTGACATAGGCACCACATAGCCTTCAACAACCAACAGAGCAACGGAGCCCCTCTGACTGTATGGACCTAGAAACTGCAGAAACTGTAAATATCAGTTATTTTTCAATATAAATCAATTATGCATATATCTATCTATCTGTATCTGTATCTATATATATGTATGTATGTATATATATATATGTGTGTGTGTGTGTGTGTGTCAATCAATTATGTAAATGTTAAAAAGCATATGTTAACAATATTGCTCTATCGTGAGTAAAAATGGTCAAATGTCTTCATGCTTGTGGAAGGTCACATATATGTTCCCAAGCAGCATTGCAAGACATTCTATTTTCAGTCCATTAAGGCCCTGTTTACACGTATCTAAATATTTTATATTTTCAGATATATTTTATAAATGGATATTTTTTTATGTGTTTGGGCCTCTCGTTTACACATAAACAAAGCTTTAGCCACCTCAAATGGATATTTTTATATCCATTTGGACATTTTAAAAATGTCTAGATACATGTAAACAGGGCCTGAAAAACTTTGAGATTTTTGAGAGATTGTTTAGCATGTGCTACCCAATTATGACTGGCAACTGAGCTGACTGTGAATGTAACAGAATGAGAGCAAGTTTTGGCTAAGTGGCTTATGTTTTCCTGGCCCTTATCTACTAAAAGTTGAATTGAGATGTTATGGATGACACTTTAATGTCTGTAGCAGAATGCATTGCGCTGTTAATACTCTGTATTAAATTCTTATCACCACACTCCATTTATGATGTGCAGACAATCTGGCCATGACAGGCTTTTACACTAATGCATATGGCTGCATGTGACTGTGGCTTAAATCAGTCTTTCCCTTGCAATATTTCAAACACCAACTCATAGCATCAGTATTTCAACAGAGAAATACAATTAGACCCAATATAAATATTGGATGGGAACAACTTAATTTTAAAAAACATAAATATTATTATTATAATTATTGGTAACAACAACAACAACAACAACAATAATAATAATAAGTATTATTATTATTGTTGTTGTTGTTGTTATTATTATTATTGTTATTGTTATTATTAGTTGCTGATCACACATTCATTTTGTTGTTTTTTGTTGTGGTTGTCTAATATGTTTTTTTGCACCACTCACAACAGACACAGGCTTTCATGAGGTTGAATATGTCTTTCATTCTACTTCTCTCCATGCTGATGCCAGTTGTCACAACTTAAAATTTTTCAATTGTCTTGTTTGGAGTTCCAGCTTTAGATAGAAAGAACTTCTGAAAAGTGAGTTTTCAACAATTTTGCATGGTTTCCATGACCAATGACTTTTAATGTCCCAGTCCACTGATGAAGAGGTGTCAGAAATTTGGAGAGGTGCATTTGAGCCTCATTTTGTATCCCGTTTACTGGTTATGGTTACATCTTCATATCGTGATGCCACTGAGATATTTCTCTCATAGTAAACTTATATCTGGCCACACCACCCACCTCGACCAGCTAAAGATAGCATAGCTGAAGTTTTCTCAGGAGTCGTAAGAATAAAATTGATTTGACATTTAAAATTCGTGGTCCATGACAGTAAATCCTCAGGAGGTCTTGACATTAACAGGCATATTATTCATATTTTGACTTCTTCATTTGGTGTTTTACAAGGCCAGGTACAGCATGTACTTGTAAAAACGGCAGCTGTCAAATGTTCGATTGCTCCAAAAGACTCATTAGTGTCAGTGATTTATCGGTCTGCACGATTAAAAATAGTAAAAGTAATGCTTTTATCAGGCCCACTTGAAGTGATGTGTTAGCAGAAACCCAAGAAGAAGAAAACAAACCAATAAAAATAGCCATTAGCATGCTATAGAGGAAGAGATCAGGAAGTGTGAGACATCACTTAGAGTTCTTAATCTAATTCTTCTACATTCTAAGTTTCCATTTTCTTTTTTCGTCTGATCTCTTTGTCTGGTCTACTTTTGACATCAGCTAAATATGTGAACGGCTTATTTACTTATTTTTTTGAAGATGAAAACCTTGTTGTAAAATCTGAAATCAGGTGCAAATATTGGTACACTTTGTCATACAAATGTCTCCACTCAGAAATCTCTAAGCTGCGTCTTCCTGTTTCATTGGTCTGGCAGTTTGGGTCTGTATAACATATCGGTGTCAGGGAGCCAGCTGTTGGTGGCAAGCACGACAGAAGTGGTGTCAGAGCTTAGGATGGAGAAGAGGGGAGAGAGAGAGAGTGGAGGGAGAGAGAAAGAGAGAGGGGGTGGGAAGAGAGTTACAGAATGGCATTGCCGAGCCATCGCAACCCGGAGCCGCCAGCAGGTGGGGGAAGGGGGCGGGGGGTGGGAGTGTAGCAGTGGCTTACTCATGTTTCACACCCATTCCTGTCACCAAGAGCAGGTCACATCCTCAACATACTCCTGCCTTCCCAAACGATTTGTTGACATTAGGTCATTCTCAGACATGTATGCGGCATGACTGGTGACTATGTCCCTTGTCTGTGATGATGCTAGTTGGATGTGTGTGTGTGGGGGGGGTGCTTTGGTTAGCACATGACTTCATACCTCCGTGCTCACACTGAGGTATATAGGACCTAGAGAGGCAGGGATCCTACAGACATATTTCATACTCTTTCGGGGAGTTGAGCAAGGTCATTCGACAAACACTTTGTGGTAGACGAGAGAGCGCAGTACACTCTTTATCATGGGGATGCTTGGCTTTGAAGAGCTGGTAATGGGCTTTTTCAAATTTTGTCAGACATAATATGCATGTTTTGTGTTTTTATGTTCTGAAAGTGTTTTGAATGTGATTTTGTCATTTTAACAGTGCTCATTCAAGGCTGTTTTTTTTTCTTTGACAACAGCAATGTTTTAACTGGTAGTTTCTTGGTCTTAGCTTGAATATTCTATTCTCATGGTCATAGACTAGTGAACTTTTCCTCCTTACTCAACAGCAAACATGGTACTGCTAAAACAACTGCAAAATGAAAGACTGCCAAAGGCTTGTCAAAAAAAGAAAAAAAAAGCTGAAGGGCATGAACACGAGTTGTCTTCGTTGTCTTTAAAGCACCTTGTTCTTCTTTGGAATTAGCCTGGTTAATAGACTCTAACGACTAACAAACTCCTTTATCTATTAGGTTACTGGCAAGACATGTGGAATCAAAGAGCCAGGGGAGGCTGAGAACCAGCAGTTTGCTACTGGAGAGTATGAGACATCTATTAACCAAGAGAAGCAGGACGACTTGAGGTCCAACAGATATCTTTCAAATGGCCATGAGGTTAGTGACATTTAGTGGTAAAATTCAACTTTGCATTTTTGACAAGAAGTGCTCTCCTCCTATAGTTGTCAGCTCAAGTAAGGACAATATGTTCACCAAATATTTATGATTTAAAGAGGATCACCTATTTCGACATTTGCATTGACAGGCTGACCAGGTTGGCCACCTGAAAGCTGAGACCGTGGACGACCTTCAGAAAATCCTAGAACTCAAGAAGAGGAGGAGAACCAGGAGAATTCCAGTCCGCAAGCACAAGCCTGCTCCTGAGATTGTTGTAAGGCTCAAAATCACACCCATAATCATCTTCCGGGCTCGAAATATTACTGTCATTTTTCAAAACACATAGAAAGTGTAGAGGTTGAGGGGTTGACAGTAACACGTTTTTTCTTTTTTCCTCCATTCTCACCTTGAAGCCATATTATGTGGATGAAAATGATTTCCTGAAAGCCGCTGAAGAGAACAAAATGGGCATTATCGACAAGTACCTTGAGAAGCTTGGCAATCCAAATACCTGTGATAATGTGAGTCACTCACACAGCATGTTGGGTACCTATGGACTACGTGCGCATAAGTTCCCCTATCTCCATTCACAGTGAATGAGGAATGATGGATCCTTAACATCAACCTTTTCTTCTTTCCATTGTACAGTTCAATCGCACTGCACTGCACAGGGCCAGCTATCATGGACATGTGGATGTTGTGAAAAAACTCCTTGAGGCTGGGGCCAGAATTGAACTGAAAGACAAGGTAGCATCAGCAGTGCAAGCATCTGTTTTAGCCTTCCTAGGGAACCTTATTTATATAAGTAACACATATGACCAACATTAGACAGGTCATTGATTTTAGTTTTAATAGTTTACTTTAGGATTATAGTTAATATTGATTCATAAACTAAAATGTATCATTATGTACAATTATATACAATTATGCTAATTTCTTTTACTTTCTTACAGTTTTTTCATTTATTATTTATTGTTTTGGAATTTTTATTGCATTTGACATTTATTGCATATTGCATTCTACTGAATACCATAGGTGTAGGATCTGGCTGAAGACATATTATGCAGAGTTCGCCATGCTGTGCTTAGCATCACTGCTTTTCATATTGTTTTGTGCCATTT
Source organism: Tenualosa ilisha (assembly GCA_015244755.2). NCBI lineage: Eukaryota > Metazoa > Chordata > Actinopteri > Clupeiformes > Clupeidae > Tenualosa > Tenualosa ilisha. Next base: position 1,276,179 of record PYXC01002284.1, on the reverse strand, counting down.
TTTCCTTCCCGGTCAGCTGGAGTCCACTGCTCTTCACTGTGCCTGTCGAGGAGGAAGTCTGCCTGTTGTGCAGCTTTTGTTGACCCACAATGCCAAAGTCACTGCCCGAGATAAGGTAAGACAAACACGGCCATCCCTGCCTGTTTATAGTGTCTGAAAGACTGAAGGAGAGACTCAGCATTGGGAAGGGAAACTGCCAGGATCCTATATTTTTTTCCCCAGTGGATAGGTGCTCTTTGGGGAACGTGAGTATGAGTACTAATGACAAAAGTTTAGGAACAGAGACGGTACTCCATGTTCAGGTTCAGATATTTTTATACAACGTTTCGACCACTAGGTGTTGATCAGGGTTGTTGCTTTCTGAACGTTTCTTCTCCTGATGTTGTTGAACAGCAATGCCATTGGGCTTCTTGTGCTATGTGAAAGAAATGTTATAGAAGGAACACTTAAACAGGCTCACTACCCTTGAATACTAAAATTGGCTCATGCTGTCCAATGTGACTTCAGGCATCATGTCTGATCTCGGGTGGCTGCCACTGTTCCAGATTTCTTCATAAATTTTTCCTCCCCTCTTTATCTTTTCCAGTTGAGCAGTACCCCGCTGCACGTCGCTGTGAGAACCGGACACTATGAATGCGCTGAACACCTCATTCACTGTGGTGCAGACATCAATACCAAAGACAGGGTAAATGACAGGAACATAGGTGGCAACCTTTATGGGCTGTGGGCTTAAAATAGACGATGGGGAATAGTGAGATCATTGATGAGGATGACTGTGGTCAACCCTGTGGTCGCGTTTTGCTTTTGACACAGGAGGGAGATACCCCAATGCACGATGCGGTCAGGCTCAACAGGTTTAAAATCATCCAGCTCCTACTGTTGCATGGAGCTAATATGAACATGAAAAACTGCGTAAGTATTTTGTAAATACACTATTTTGTCTTCATTTTACCACCAGTACTTAATCCACTTTTAACTTCACATTCATTAATAATTTACTTTGCAAGACAGATTTCAAGCCTTAACAAATTTACATCCAGCAAGATTAGATTTTCTTTGAATATACTTTACTGTATAATGAGAAGGTCGCCTAAGATTTTCCATCCACTCTCAATCAGTATTTTTGACAACAGTGACACCTAGTGGATTCAACTGTCCAGGAACAGACACACACATGCAATGTTCCCTTATCTTACGTTATCGTTTTCCATCATCTCTTATACACAACTGTTTACAATTATTGTTTTAGTATTATCATTATTAAACTAGCCTTAGAGAAAGTGGTGAATAAAAAAAAGCTTGACCCGGGCTTTAACAACTGTTTTTTAGAGTCTAACCATTTCTGATTCTCTCCAGGAGGGGAAAACACCAATGGACAGTGTGCATGACTGGCAGAACAGTGCAAAAACCCTCCTGGACAAGTTCAGCAATGAGACAAAGTGATTGGTTTCCTCCAAAGCGATTGGTGGAAAATTCCAGAAGCTGATTTTAACACCTTTAATGGCTATTCCAATACAGTAGAAGTATGATTTAAATGGTTGTGTGCTTAAATGAAATTGGCAAGGACAATGTTGTTCTTGTCATCACAGTTGATATCTACAGTCTGCATCTTGATTCAGGTCAGCTGCAGTTGTCTAGAGTGATAACTGATTCTTTTGAAACCAGAATTGCTGCTTCGTGATGAGTTTCATAATGAAATAGATAGGACAGATGGTAAAGTGATATGTGTTTCTGAAAGACTCAGGGGTTGTTACCTGACGATGGTGGTGACTTCAAGGTTTGTTATGAAGGAATTTTGAAGGTTATCTTGAGGAGGATTAAGGATTCTTCAGCATGTCTCATATTGCTATTCAGATTGACTATTTTTAAGTGTGTTAGTATTATGTTTAAAATGTTTAAATAGTGTTAAGATGTGAGAGTGGGTCAGTTCATGCATCATCCTAATCTAATCTGAACAATCAGGTGCTTTTCAGTAGGACACCAGTCTTCAAGTACAAATTGAGGATGGCGCAGTGATTGAAGCTTGCAGTCTTTTCTTTGAACAAACGACTCTGACAAAGACACAAACCGCTGCTGAAACTGTTTTTGTTAGCCGGAAATGAAAAGAAGGTAGGCCACATTGTGCCAGCCATTTACTTTTAGTATTAGGACAATTTGGTCATGTAAGTGGTTACTAAGGTCATGTACCTAACAACTGTTTTTAAATGAAGTGCTTGTGAAAGATGTGTAGCATTCTTCTTTGTACAATATTTGATTTATTTTGTAAATTTTGCTTTGTTTTGCTTTGTGCAATCCAAATAAACAAATAATAGACAGGAACATCTGACTTGTTTCTGTGTAACAAAAATGATTTTCACCAATTTTCATACTAACCACTTCCTCACACTATTTGATGGCGCAAATGAGAGAATTGAACAATTCAATTAAAACAAAACAAAAAAAACCCACAACATACAAGTCACCAATGTACAGATCTGCACTGGAGCTCTTTGAATCTATTCTAAGCAGATGATCATTTCATGACTGGACATCTGTTCGATACCTAACTATTAAATAAATTTGTAAGCATATAATACATGCAAAACCTTACGCCCTCTTATTGTAATGACACTGTAACATAAAGGAAGAAATAGTACAAAAGCTGTTACTAATGCTCCATTTTGGCCCTCTTTGAAACGGGGTTCTCTCCCTCATCTTTCTTCTCCTCCTGTGATGACATAGAGGCAGGCTGCAATTTCTTCATGGTGCGAATGATCCCAAAAGCAGTTGTTCTTGTCTCTGTTCACACAACCAAACTCAGTCAGTATTGTTCATTAACATGCGTTTGAAACACCAGCTATGACGTCCTGCGAAGGACCATCAACAGAGAAATCATTTAAAGCACGTGCTTTCTGCATTTTCACTAAATGTACATTATAAAAGCACAATGATAAGATCCTATTATGCTCCTTTATGCACACCATTTCCTTTTTTTAATGTGGGCATGAATCATGTCACCAAAGAGCAGATCGGTGCTTTTTTATTACCCTTACCTCCATTTATCACCACAGAACGGCAGTTTGAGGAAACAGCTGCTTTGGCATCTCCTTCAGACAACCCGAATACAATCCCTCTATATATCTAAGCTCAGGTCACAACAGATGCATGTCTGAACACTTGCACTCTGTCACACACAAAACACACATGCCATTATGCATTCAATACAAACACACAAAACATACACACATGCACACACACTATTTGCACATTGGTGAATCCTTCATCGAGAACATAAAACAGTAATTTATTACAAAACTGATTTACAATAAGATGAGCTCTCATCAAATAAGATCTTTTTTTAATTGAGAAAGGATACAAATTGGCAATATCATATGGTCCTCGTAATTCCAGAGGCTAGGTTGCAGGGAAAGAAACTCAAGATCAATGCACATCCAAATACCCACACACATTTGACAGTCCACATCTACAAGCTGTAACTTTGTGTCTAGCTACTATATTTGGCTGAAAATGGTTCCAATGACGTCTCCATTTTTTTTATCTTGTTCTATTGAAAGTCATTCTTTGGGTAGCAAAGCACACAAACAACAAACATAATCGAAACTCTGCTGCTGCATCAGACGCTACAGGGCTGGCTGCATGTTTGCACTCATCTGGAGAATAGAAATCAGCTCATACCTTTTCTGCACCACTTGACAAAACAACACCCTGTTGAAAGTGAACACACACCCATATTAGACTACACTGCCAGGTACTTCAATCCGATTTGCCCTTGTTTTGTTTGTGTGCATACGAGTAGATACATACTTTTCCTTTGCATGTCTCCATGAGACCTAGGGAGTTTCCGATGGTGTATCTTCTCATGGTAGAATCTCTGATGGCTGGTGTGTAGATGATCTCAAAGAACACCCCTCGATCAAGTGCCTGACAACAAGGCAACACTCAATTAAAAACACAATTTTATCACCAAAGCATAACCTACATATATAAGACATATATAACTGTATAGTCAAAGCCACACAACTCGAACACATCACTTAAAGGGAAATCTGATGAACTGATGTTCATGAATCACACCATGAGCTAAAGAGGTAAAGGTTACTACTATGTATACTTACCCCATTGACAGGAGCCCTTTTAAAATGGAAGGGCTGCTTTTCGGTCACGGTAACACAAATGATGTCAACCTCAAATGTCATACAGGCAGCCTGGGTCAAACAGTTCAAGGTCACGATGTGAAAATACAAATTACAAACAGCAAGCTATAGCTACAATATCTCAAAAATAAACTCTAGATGCTGTGCTATGGTAGCATCAAGAAATTAACAGTAATGTAACTCTATGGTACTATTAAGGAGATACTAAAGTACACTTAAAAACTTACATGGAATAACTTCTCAGTCTTGGGGAAAACAGCCACCAAGTCAAAAGCTTTGTATTCTGCAGTTGGTCTCTTCACAGAAATCAGGAAGGGATTCATTAGGTTAGTTTGGTCAAATTTAATTGCCCCTTGCAACAATAAATGTAATTTCTAACCTATGCTGTAAAAAAAGAAAAACTGTTTACCATAACTTGAAAAGAGACTAGCAACGTTTACTTTACTCGATTGAGGCAACGAGTTTCAACTAACTTTTCACGTAAACTTTACTTTTTTTCTTTTTGACAGTGTATACATATATACCGGTATATATATATATAAAACAACACTGTACACTAAGCATAAACTTACAAAATGACTTGGATCTGTTGCAACCACTGTTAAACGACTTAACACTCTGATAGGTCGGGATCTCCCCTACAAAATAAACACACATGGAGTAAGAACACCTCACCAAAAATAATAGTTTCACTTGCAGTTAAGTGTAATGTGTTAAGTGAACAGTCATCACCTGTACAACAGGCAACTTGTCGAAAAGATCTGAGATGCTTGCTGGCTTTGGTATTTCCTAAAGGATGACAGAATGCACTTTACGATGACATCAACGCAAACCTTGATGTTATGATTACCTCAAGTTATGTACTGTCTTACCGGTTTCTTCTGCTGACTCTCCAATGTGTAATTTATAGCTACTGTGGAATATCCGACTAAAAAACAAACAATAACGTTACATTCGATCATAAACTTCATCTTTGATGGCAAGCGAAGTAAAACCTAAACTTCCCTTACATTACTACATGCAACTAATACAAAATACAATGACAGTGTAAGCATAATGTGCTTTTCAATATCAACATTAAGTAAATGTGGAGGAAATCAATCTTGTCCTTTATATCAGCATCAACGTTACTGGCTAACAAAATTCTGAAAGACCCTATCAGTAACGTTAACACACAGACAGTAGGACGTAAACCATACACTGCTATGTTTTTTTCTACTGAGCTACGCAGGTTATACTTACGATGAGCAGCGGTTTCGATTATATTTTGAAGCGTTTTCTTATCTTTTGTAAAATTTATGTTAAGATCCATGAACGTAGCCATTCTGCAAGCATGTGTTTGAAGGGTTTGAAGTTATAACGAGAACTTTGGTAAATGTAGTTTTGGGGTAAATGGAACTACAACTTCCGCTCCCAGAAGTCTGTGCAACTGAAATGGTCTTTCTGATTGGTTGAGTTTAAATACAAAACCGCGGTGGAGAATCAAATGTTTGAAGTGTCGACAAAATCTGTTTCAATGGGTATCATTGTGTACACTCTTCATATATCAAGAAACCGAATGTAAAGGTGTGTTGTTATATATTGCATCGCATTACATAAACATCATCCGTAGACTAAGTTTGGAATATAGAAACAGCTCGACAGCACCTAATGTTAACAAATCGACGATAACGCATGCCAGGTTGTGTGAGGGGGTTGTGTTTTTGTAGCCAACTAGCTAACTGGTTAAAACTACTAGCTAAATTAAGTTGATTTGCGTCGTATAGATTCGTAGAGTAGATACATATAAGTTAAACAGGTTTTACTTGGCTTCTGTACTTACTTTTGTAAACCTGAATATAGGCTAAAGCTTTGTTATATTGGCTGATGTTATGGTTTGTCTTCCGTAGCTAGCTAGGATGATGGAATCATGCTTAAATTATAAACCCGAAAGGGTAACTGCTATAACAGTCGAAGATCTCAAGAAAGACTTGTTGGATGATTTCTCCAATATTTCAACATCTTCTCAGGTAAGACTACGAAGTTCCTGTTCAGAGTCAAAATGTTACTTGAGGGATTGGTGATGCATTGCTCTGACGTTATGTAAACAAAAGGGCGCAAGAGCCTCTATCAGCAGCATACACCAACTTTATAATAATAATGATAATTATAAAACAACTTTCTTTGACAATGTTTTCCTTAGGAGTCGCTGTCAGACAAAGAACACTTGCAGGTGTACCTCCGCGTAAGACCATTTACTAACACTGAACAAGAAGCTGGAGAATCTCAGGTAATTGTCTAGTATTGATTGATTGATTCATTCATTCATTTGTTTTTGCAATGCATGCTTGTGATACATGTTTGCTTTGTTGTCGGATTTGGTATCTCCTCCTTTTTTCTGGACATATCAGGAATGTGTAGAAGTTGAAGGTCCAGATACTGTGGTGCTAAAGGCACCCAGGACATCTCTGTCTTCCCGACTTAGCGAGAAACCGGTGCAGACAGCTCAGAGATTCCGTTTCTCTCAAGTAAGCGGGGAAACCTTAGTCAACACCATATCAGCACAACAGCATTTTTCATTTACCTTTACATTGTTTTATATGTAGCAAAATTGCATAATTTCATTTGTGAGGCATTTTGTAAGCCTTTTTTGTAGTCTTGTACTGGGATTATGATCCATTACTTCATGCCCACATCTCTTCTCTCAAACTGTTATAAAGGTGTATGGCCCAGACACCACTCAGCGACAGATGTTTGATGGCACTGCTAAAGGCCTGGTGAAAGATGTTCTAGAGGGAGGAAATTCTCTCATCTTTACATATGGAGTGACCAATGCTGGGAAGACATTTACATTTCTTGGTGAGAAGCTGACATCCATGTATCATTTGAGCATTGCATATGCATATTTTATAACGTCTTGATGGTTAGAAGTTGTTGGATTAGTGATGAAATAATGGTAGTTGAATGTTTTAATGTTTAATGCAATCAGTAACTTGCCTGCCTTTCCTGTCCAAGTATACTGTAGTAAGCAACAGTGCCTCCTCATATGTTAAAAGAGTCCTTTTACATTCATGATGTCAAGCTGAGTCTTTGTCCTTACATCAGTCTCCTCACAAGTATAGAGTTGACAAGAAACCCGGTAGCCTGTGTTTTTTCATTTTAGCATTTAATGCCCCCTGGTTCGTAATGGGAAAATCTGTATGGGAAAATCAATGTGTTTTTTTTTTGTTGTTTGTTTATTTTGTTTTTTCCCGACCCGGCACAAATAATGTGAGTAGATGACCTTGGGATTGGGTCGGCTGAGTTAAAATACATATGCCATTCGATTTTTGAAGAGAATGTGAAGAAAATCACAATGTTGCCACCAAAAAGCTAAAGCAGGAAATTCTGTGAACTACAGAGTGTTATTTGGAATGAGTGGAAAGTCAGACTCGAGACAGGTATCCATGGTTACTGAATAACTCCTTACTTACGTCATTGTCATGTAACTTCCTGCGACATTCAGTCCCTTAAACCAGAGGTTCTCAAACTTTATTGGGCCGGGGACCTCTTATGGAGCAGAAATTTTTTTTCAAGGACCCCTCATAATCACAACAAAAAGGTCACCATATAAGATTATAGCCATTTTATTTTTCAGATGCTTTTGAACTCTTATTCTAAAAACATGTTTTGCTAATACCACAGCAGTTTTAAATAGGCATGTTATTGCATTTGGCAAAACCTGACAGTGCAGGAGCAGTTTTGAAAGGATTGATTTTTTTTTGTCAAATTTAGGCCTGCTGGGTTAAGACAAAGTGTTTTGACAAAGTGATGTAATGTATCACATAAACTAATTGTCACTAATGTTATGCTGGTGGGAGTAATGCGCACAATGTGATTGGGCTATATTCTGATATCTAGGAATTTTCTCCCTATAAGATAAGTTTATACTTTGTAGCAAACTTTTTCACGGACCCCCTAGCAATGTGCTCCGGACCCCAGTTTAAGAACCAATGTCGTAAACAGCTTGTTTACACTACATACTATAGTGGTCACACTCTTCTATAATCAGTATCTTAACCAAAGTTAACTCCCTGATTGGTATGAGAAAACGTGTGATTATCAGTCATAAAGCTATCTGCAGTTAGCATCTGCGGCTTTGGTGGCCCACTATCAAAGCAATCTGGGATTTGTGTACTCCAGTCTGGCTTCCTGGTCGCAAAGGCGTAGCAACAGGCAAGTATTTGAGATATAAGGGGTCTGAAGACCACGCAGAGATGCACATGTAGTTTTTATTGACGGTGAACGAATGTGTGGCCTCTCAGCCTGTTAATGAACTGTTGGCTGTGTGATTTTGTTGATGCTTGAAACTTCCCTAGAGAGCCCAAATGTTCGAAATGCTAATTCACCACATGCAAAATGATAGTGCTGGCGAGCCTTTATTATTATGTTCATTTAAAACTCATAAGTTAAAACATCCACAAATTAAATGAAATGGCACCATAATGTGAGGAAGCCAACCTATTGACATAATGTCAAAAATACCTAAGCTGTATGATTTAAGTAAGAAACTTTTTAAAGTCCTTTCACTAATTGAAATGACATTCAAGTTCTTGTTTGTTGTTTTCTTGTTAATTAATAATAGGACCTGAGTCAGATGGTGGAATTGTGCCTCGGTCCTTGAGAGTGATTTTCCACAGTATTGAGGGCCACATCTACACGCAGAATAACATAAAGCCCCACAGGTGTATGGACTTCACCAGACTCACCAAAGACCAACAGGAGGAAGAGTTGACCAACAAGAAGAACCTACTTAGACGCTTTAAAGAGGTAACGCACATTTAACTTCTAATACATCTAATACATATGAATTTTGCTTACGCCGTTAAGTCTGATGTCTTCCTTTTTCCCTATCTAGACTGACGCTCAAAAAAGCATTACATGCAAAACCTTATTGGAAGGTAAGTATACTCAACTGTACAAAGTGCACAAGAATTCACAAGAATAACATCAATGGGAAACTGCTTTAGAACTACATGTTTTTATGATATGTTTTATTTTACCAACTCATATTCATTCTTTCTTTCATTAATTCATTCACATTCTTAATCATTCTGAACCACAGGTTCAACCTCCAGTGATATTGATATGCAAGTAGAGGAAGATAGTGTCAGTTTGGAGGGCGACTCAAACACAAAGTACTCTGTGTGGGTGTCCTTCTGTGAGATCTACAACGAGACCATTCATGACTTGCTGGAGGGCCTGCCAAATGGTCCACTGAAGAGAACAGCCCTCCGTCTCTCGCAAGACGTGAAGGGCAACACTTTTGTCAAAGGTGAGGTTAATGGCCCATTGCATTCAGTTATGCTTTATGTAAGAGATGCCATGTCTTGTATGATATGACGTATCTAAAAGCAACAACAAAAAAACTTTCTACTGCAAGTAATTTTATTGGTGGTGTTTTGCATTTTTTATTTTTTGACAGATCTCAAATGGATTCAAGTCAACAGTGCTGAAGAGGCCTACAGAGTATTAAAAATCGGACGGAAGAACCAAAGTTTCTCCTCCACAAAGCTCAACAACGTCTCCAGCAGAAGGTACCGTTTATTTAAGCTTAATGACAACACAGCCTGTAGCATAATTTAGCAACATCAATTTTATAATATTGTCATTAATAACTGGCTTGCTGATAAAGTAAGATTTCTGCTCTTTGTAATACTCATAAGCAATTGCCTATGTGTACAATATGTTAAATCGACCTACATTTTCCAAATTCTTTTTTTTCCCCCCATAAAGCCATAGCATATTTTCCATCCGCATTCTGAGAATCGAAGATATCGGTGTGCCTCGAGTCCTGACCATAAGCGAGTAAGTAAGGCTTCTATTATAAAGCAACTTAAAGGGATACACCACTGTTTTGGCCAATTTACTCATTTTCCTCCTCCCCTAGAGTTATGCAATTTTTGCCTTTCTTCAGTTCATCTAGCCGTTGCAGTGTGACGGTAGTGTTTTTAGCTTCAGGTTAGCATACATCATTGAATCCACCAGTAATCACAATAATGAAGCAGAGCAAGTAGTTGAAGGCATAGATCAAATAATCCTAGCATAGCTCAGTGAGTCCAAGCCACTGTTCCTTGATTATTACGCTGAAACGAGAGTATAGTTTCATGGCATGGGCATATTTAATTTTCCATTGATCTTTGGATATCTTGTAACTACAGAAGAGTCAAGTTTTAAGTAGGAAAATTATCGGAATTCTGTGGACACTTTTAGGCAAGGTGCTAATGGGTGAGATACTAGTGGCAACCAAATGATTCAGTGATATATGCTAACTTGAAGCTAAAAACACTATCGACAGACTGAGAGAAAGTGGCTGAATGAGCTAATGAAGGTAAACCTCAATTGTTTAACTCTAGGGGAGGTGGAAAGTAAGTAAATTTGCCAAAATGGTGGCATGTCCCTTTAAAGGGATGACATAGGCCCTGACTGTGACAGATTTATCCACAAGCCTTAGGCTTGGCTTTGTGTTTGTTTGTGGTCGTTTATGTTCGGTTGTGTGTAATTGAGAGGGAGGTGAGAAATGTTTATTTTACCTGCTGGCTGCATGGCTTAAGCGCACTGCTAAGCTCTTTCAGTTCCCCTGAAGACCAAATTGTCCATTGTGTAACTCTTTCATCTCCACGTCAGGTTGTCCCTGTGTGACCTGGCCGGGTCAGAGAGATGTGCCAAAACCCAGAACAAAGGTGAGCGTCTGAAAGAGGCAGGAAATATCAACACCTCTCTGCTGACCCTGGGGAAATGCATTACTGCACTCCGGCTCAACCAGAGTCAGCCAAAGTAAGTGAACCTTTTTTTCTTGCCTCACAAATTCATAAAGGCCGTTTGATGATGTAAGTGAGTGAAATAGCCAACACAAAAGCCCTGAGTTCCACATATTTAATAATGAATCTTGAGTCTTGAATGAATCTTGACTGATGAGTGGTAACTTATTCATACCCTTTTGGTTCCAAATGACACATATCTATTGCTTTGTACATTCTATGTTCATTTCATTACGCAGTTACAAACAGCTACAATTAGGTGGCCAATGTGGCCAAGCAAATCTACCAGTTAGAGCACATGCGCACTGGGGTAATGAAGGTGTCTTAAGCCAAAAGGAAAAACACACACACATACACACACCTCAGCAGGACTCAGAATGTTGACGTCTCCCCTAATGCGTAATGTTTGCTACACAGATACCAGCCCCACATCCCCTTCCGGGAGAGCAAGCTCACACACTACCTGCAGGGCTTCTTCTGTGGCAGAGGCAAAGCCTGCATGATCGTTAACATCAACCAGTGTGCCTCCATGTACGACGAGACACTCAACGTCCTCAAGTTCTCTGCCGTCGCACAGAAGGTTTGTTTTCTGATAAATGACCATTGGAGAAAGCAGGAGATGGCACTCTTTTCAAGAGGAAATTAAAATCTTACCACATTATTCTGTAGTACTCCACATTTGTCGCATTACCTATTAAAATGTTCCCTTTTCTGGAGGGAATTAACATTCAAATCCAAAATACTAGTTAAAAAAATGAATTTTTAAAAAATAACCTCCACGTGTAGTTTTGTGCATATGTGCGTGTTGCCAATAATTTGTAGCTCACCGTTATTTTTAATGTTGTAGGTCGTGGTTCTCACCACGCGGCCCGTCGTACCAAAACCAGAAAAGTCTGGCCGGGAAGTGTCATTCATCATCAATGATGCAGACCGGCGCCACCTGTGGACCAAGCGGAGGAGCACGCTCATGGCCTGGGAGACCACTCTGGAGGACGTGCAGGAGGACGAGGACGATGAAGAGGAAGAGGAGGATGAGGAGGAAGATAGCACAGATGAGACAATGGCTGAGGGCACGGTCCTCGAGGCCGGAGATGAAGATTTGTGTGAGGTAGGTGGATAAGGAATGGAGTCTTTTATTGTTCACAAGTGATATTTGCTCTCTGTTTTTATGGGGTTTCAATCAATCACCTACTTACACGCATGCATATAAAGTCATGGGCGAATGTTGGTGCAGCGGCAGTAGCAAAATCATGTTTATAATCATGTCTTTTAAAGCATTATTTGGGCAACCTCTGTGAATATATTTAGATCATATAATTCAGATTAATTTAAATAATAAAATTTTAAAATAAAAATTTAAATAATAATTTAAACAGGGATTCACACCTTTTAAGTGAATACAACCTGCCAGTCTGAAGATATTGCTTTGCCAAAACAACTGCCTGATGGAGTCACCAAGATGGCCGCAGAGTTAAGGGACTTACCTTAAAAGGACTTTAGTTATACTGACTGCAAAGTTTTGTGCAGGCTTGTCGAAAATGAGCACCGCACCAGGACATTGCTGGGACATTGTCAGTATGAGACTGCCTAACACTTCAGTCACCTATGAGCTATAATTAAACCAGCTCCTAGTTTTGGCTAGGAAGTTGAGATTTGTCACTGTATGGCATGTGCGTCACTGCTCAGTATGATGAGTGCTTGCCGGTGTTCCCACTCATGTGAGATGTGTTTCATTACAGGCCCAGCGTGCAGAGATCCAGCAGCTGAAGGCCAAACTGACCCAACAGCAGGAGGAGAACGTCTCTATGGAGTCTCGGATCCGGGAGGAAGTGACGTCTGAGTTCATGGAGCTCTTCTCTAAGATGGAGAGCGATTACAAGTAAGGGGGGGGTACCTTTCGGAGTTTGCACGTGTGTGTGTGTGTGTGCACGCGCGCACACGTTCATCTGGATTTTGTTAAGTTAAATGTTTGACACTTTGATTGTATTTCTTGCGAGTGAGTGAGTAGTTTAAAACAAGTGTGCATTTTTGACCCCTTTCTCTCTCCATAGTGAGCGTCTTCAGAAGGAGAAGGAGATCATCGAGGAGCGAGCAGAGCGGCGGCTGGAGATCCTGAAGGACCTGGTCAAGAAAAACGCCAGTGAATTTGCTGCAGCGTCCACAGAAGAAGCAACAAAAGTAAAAGCAGGGGAAAAATGGATCCTCACCAAACCCCTTTTGACCATAATATTTCCTATATCCTGAGGCCTCATTTAATTGAGTAGATTAAACAGAAATTTACCTAAACCTAATCTCCACAAATTGAGAATAGTATGGTTTAAATTTTTTTGCACAGTTTTACAATTTCAATTCATATGAAGCTGGTGAATGAATACAATGTGTATAGGTGCTTTAGGGCACAGGTGCCTAAACTTTTTCTTCTTGCTTAAGGGTTAGGTTTGGCTTCAGTTTTATTTATTTATTTTTTCCCATATAGTTACATAGTATTTCCCTCAGATACGCATTTTACTTGTGGTTTTAAGCGTGTATGTTGTGTGTGTTGCTTTTTGTTGTGTGAATGGCAGGGGGGGGGGACATGCACATTGTACTTGGGGGTGGGGGGTGGGGGGGGGTTGTACTTGTTCAGGCTGCCCAAGGATAGCCTGGTTACATTAAGTTATGCTATACTTGTGCTTTTGTTCAAATTTGCATTACATTGTCTTCTGATATTGTGTGTTTTGTCAGGAGGAGAGGATGGAGTTCATGGACAGCGTTATCGAGGCCATGCGCAGCGACCTGGCCAAGATCAAGCGTGATGCCGCAGAGGTGCAGACCTGCCTGGTGTCAGCAGAGTCGCCTACGACTGTGACCAGCCTCCGTAAGCAGGTGGACGACCTGGCCGAGGAGCTCCTCACCAGCCAACAGCACCTGGGCCTTAAGACCAGTGGTAAGACCATTTAAAAAACACAATTAAAAATGATTCAAAATGGCATCATGGTCTGTTTTGAAGGTTTAATTAATTAGGACAAAAACAAAAATACAGGAAATATTTAATGTAGGGATTTCTGTGTTTGTATTTCTCTTTTGTTTTTAACACTAAAAAGCTAAATTATTTTGGTCAGTAAAGGGTTAGGAATTACTGTCTCTGTAAATGGCCACTACACCTACAATCCCCCTTACTCTTGCTCCCAATTTATCCCAAATGTTCTGGTTGACTTACCTGCAAGTTCATTACTTTGTTCTGTTCCTAAAGGAGCACTTCCTTTAGTACAGCCTCACTCTCTTGCACCCCTAGTACTTAAAGCCTTATTTTCTGACTGCGTAGCTGAATGTGCGCAGTGAATGCCTTTTTCTCAGAAGAGAGATTTAGCCTCATATCTATGCATGAGAACAGATGCCTGTGTATTGGAAGCCATTGACTGTGTTCCGATTGGCTCCCTCCCCCAGAGCTGGAGAGCATGCAGGCACAGGCACAGCAGTCCTGTGAGAGGCTCCAGGGTCTTCAGGAGGTACTCCCACGTCTATTGCCTTTTTCTTTTGCCTTATTCTCACCTCAGCACTTTCTCACTGTCAAAGCCTGTGCTATTGCTCTTATTTGTTTGTTTGTTTATGTGTTTTTATATATATTTATTTATTTAGCCCTCTCACTCTCTCTTTTTCCCTTTTCCTCTCTTTCCATCTCTCTCTTGCTCTTTTTTTTGCCGCTCTCTCTGTTGACCCCCCCCTCCCCCTTCTCTTTTCTAGAGTTATGAGTGTCAGACATTGAAAGTTCAGGAGCTCATGGGCATGTGCCATGAGAAAGATGGCATGATTGCCAAACTACAGGAGGCTCTGGATCACAGCATAGAGGCCACCACCAAAGATGTAAGTGGAGTGTGTGGATGTAAGCAGCACACACACATACAGGCATGCACGCGAACATAATCATAAACACAGAAATGTGATAAACACTTACATGCATAGATGTTACTGTATTAATGTGCAGCACACATGTGAGTCACACTCAGACACCTGTTGGGACACACAAACACACACACACACACACACACACACACACACACCTGTATAATGCATAATTGGTGATCACTTGCATTTGTCTAACTGTAATTTTGTAATAGGTAATTCTGAACACAAGTGGAAATTCTGACCTGCCCCCACCTTTAAAATCTTTTCTCCTCCTAATCTCTCCTCAGAGGTTTTTGATCGACACCATCAGAGAGGAGATCTTACACTTCAAGCAGAACTGTCAGTGTGGCGCGACCGATGGCAGTACCGATGATCCCTACCGATGTTCCGACCTGAACAAAGACGTCCCCAGGGGGGTTGACGGTCAGGCAGCAGCAGACGAGACGAGTACGTGCCCAAGAGACCACACACAAACCTCAGCTCACCCCTGAATCCACTTTTATTATACACGTCTGCAGGGAAGCCTTTTTAGAACGTAATTGTGCAGGTGATGAATGGATATAATGCCCTTTTTTCCCCTGTGTGTTCTTTAGCCTCTTGAGGCCAATGCTGCTGCTGCTTTTTCTGCTTGTTTCTGGTCAACAGAGCTAATAGCACTTGAGAGGGGGTCTGTTCTTACTTCCATTGAAAGCTGACATTTAGTGCCTTCGACCCACACTGGGCAGAGAAATATTACATGGGCAGGGGGGCACAAATTATGCTTAGTGGGTGTAGCATTGTTAAGAAAGCTATTTGTGTTTCTCTTTGTCCTGTGTCTCACTTTTAGTTTGTGTGTGTGTCTGTGTGTTTGTCGATGTAGAAAAGCTGCGTGCTGATATTGAGCGACTGCTGGCGGAGGCAGAGGCCAAAGATGAGCGTGTGGACGAGCTCAGCCAGGGGCTTTTCTCGCTAGAGCAGAACGTCCAGGAGCTGACAGCGGCGCTAGCCGACGAGACTCAGCTCCACGAGGCCGCTCTGTCCTCGCTCGACAGGGAGCGTCTTGAGATGGCCTCGCTGGAGGCCGAGAGGAACACGCTACTCGAGGAGCGCGACAAGCTACGGGGAGAACACGCTCAGCTGACCTCAAAGGTCGTCGCCGCGGAGACCGAGGCAAGGGCTCGTGCTGTGGAGGCCACGAAAGCAAAGGAAGAGGTGGCAAGGCTCTGCCAGGATCTCCAAACAGCCCACGCGGAAGGAAAGGAGAGTGAGCGGGAGGCTCTGGAGAAATCCAAGATGGCCGCCGCATTGGAGCAGGTGGTCGAGAGGCTCAAAGAAAACGCTAGAAAGGAGACGAGCCGCGCAGAAGAAGAGGTGGAACGACTCGGCAAGGAGCTTCAAGCGGCATGGGCGCAAGCAAAGGAGCACAAAGAGGAAGCCGTGGAAAAGTCCAAGATGGCCACCACTTTGGAGCAGGAGGTCGAGAGGCTCAAAGAGAAGGCCAGAGTGGAGCCCAGTCAAGCCCAGGGCGACGGACAGACGTTCAGCGAAGCCCTGCGGGGCCTCAAAGAGGAGTGCGAGAACCTCGCCAGGGCGTCACTGGGCAAGAACAAGCGCATCAATGAGCTGGAGAGCGAGCTGGACGAGGCCCGCTCCCAGGTCCGGCAGCTGGAGGAGGTCTGCGGGGAGCTGGAGCAGCTCTGCGACCACCAGCAAACCGAAGCCGAGAGCCGACAGGCCCAGCTGGACGCAGAGCGACTGGCTCTGGATGAGGGAAGGAGGCAGCACGCAGAGCTCCAGGAGGAGGCCCAAGGGTTGAGGCAGCAGCTGGCCCACACAGAAGAGCAGCTCCAGGAGGCAGGGGAGCGGATGGCTGAGCTGGAGAGACAGTTGCAGGAGGCTGAGGCCCAGAGGCATTACCTGGAGGAGAAACTGAAGGAGGCGCAGAGCCAGGATGGAGGAAAGAAGCAGAGCCAACAGGATGGGGTGGCTACAGCAGAATTGCAGGAGGCTCTCACTCAGCAGCAGGCCAACATGGAAGCAGTAACAAGAGAACTTTCAGAGCAAGTTGCCCTATTCTGTCTCTACAGATATTACACATTATTTTTTCTTAATAAATTTTTTCTTTTAAATGTTAATGCAAGATATACATTATGTTAAATATTAGATTAAGATTGAAATTAAGTAAGAACAATTAAAACAATTAAAAAAGAAATTTTCTTACCTCCAACTGAGGTTTAATTTACAGGCTGGATCACACAGAGTAATGTAATGTGACATTTAAAGGAACATTATGTAACCATTTCACCTGAAATAATGGCTTTCTACTTTCAACATTAATGAGCGCTCCACTTGCATATCTACTAGCCTACTCAGTAGGCTTACCATGTAAAGTAATGGCATGGGGCGTACGTGACAGTACATAAACGTCACCCGCTATATGAAACACCTTTTTCTTATTTGTTGCCATCTTGGCTAGCAGTCCCTGTAAGAGTAGATATTGTATCTCAGTGGGACCTTTCTGGTAAAAAATAAATTATCCATAAAATAAAATTCTCCTTTAATCAGGCTTTTACAGTTGCACAGAATTAAATCATTGCACTGAAATGCACAACCCTATATTGTCCACATGTACTAATGAGCCCTACACACTTGGATCAAGTGTTGCCATTCAAAAGAAAGCATTAGATCTGACAGTGTAAGGGTTTCTAACTTGAGGATGTTCATTTCTCTTAACAGCCGCAAAGAGCAGGTGAAGGAAAACTTGGAAGTCATCAAAAGCCTCAGCCAAGATCTGAAGCTGAAGGATCGAGACATCTTGTGGTTGAAAGAGCGACTGCGAGAACGTGAATCTGAGATCGAGCAGTTGCTATACAAAGTAAAGGCTCCTACTGACAGAAAACTCAAATGTGCCTGAGCTTACCTATATTACCTGCTTTCGAGGTTATTCCATGAGTTGACATATCATTTATTTTAATCCCCCCACCCACCCACAGATAAGCCGGATCAATGATGAGAACAGCACCTTGCAACGACGTCTCAGCGACACCGAGAGAATCAAAAATGAGACCTTGATCGACCTGAGGCTAAAAGATCAGACGATTCTCCAGCTTAAGACTGTGAGTTCTCTTTTCCCCCAATCACTTGTCAAGCCTGCTCTGCTCTGATGATCCTTATCGTACAGCAGTTGATTAATGTTTCACCATGTCTATTCCAATTCCACTCCCATTTCTTGCTTTCCAGGAACAGCCCAGTGGTGTCCAATTGGCAGAGAGTTCTCAACAGTCCCCAAAAGTCGATGGAGGTAAGGGCTCGAGCTGATGAGGATCACTTATCCTAAGATTGTGTGTCATTGTTTTTTTTTGTTTTTTTTTGTTTTTTCCCTCACATTCAAGGACTTTTGTTAAGCCTTTTATCTGGAATTCATTTTAATTGTGTTGGTTTTCTTTTTTCTCTCTCTGCTTTTTTATGTTTGTTTACTTGCTCTATATTTATTTATGTTTATGTATGTGTTTGTACTGGTTTTTTTTTTGTGATTTGTATTGAATTCTTCCATAGATTTCCCCACTAAGGAGCGATTTATCCAGGACTTGCGGTCGGTGTTGTCGGAGCAGAGGGTGTCAGCTGAGCACGAGCAGCTGCTGGAAGCCAAGCTGAAGGAGATTGAGTCTCTAACAGCAGGTACCACTCAGGCCTCTGAGCCCCTCTCCCACCCCTCACATTGGAAATCATTTCAAGCACCTCAAGAGTGCAATTTTTTGCAGCCTTGTGGTTTTATGCCAGTTTCTTTCTTTCTTTTTTTTCTTTCTTTCTCATTTGCTGCATACCTCTCTCTCATTCTCTTTTTTTTCTCTTTCTCACAGAGCTGATGAATCTGACGGAGTGGCATCAGTCGAAGAACCTCTCACCGAGCTCTTGTGCAGAGAGTGGCGAGTTCTCCGATGAGAAGCCAGATGAGAATAGTCAAGTTAAAATGGACGACATGAGGGTAAATCTATTTTTGTGCTGATGGTTGATGGTCATAATTGTTTTTATTTTAATGCATTTGCTTACTCAACCAATGAAAGGCATTTGACAAAGTATGGGCATCCATTTTGTGGGCAATGTTGTTAGTTAGTTAGTACAAAAACAATATATATATTTTGTCTCCACATTTGCCTGTTGAACGTATTTAGCCAAATGTATTTGGCAGATATTGCCAGATTTGTTGGCAGTTTTGAAAGGTAGTTGTTACCTCTGTCAAGTAGGTTATGTAAGCAGGACTACACAGACATCAAATGCCCAATTTATAGCACTGGCTTTAGAAGAATGGATTACATTTTTTGTTTTGCTTTCACTGACATTGTCTGGTACGGCTTACTACACTTGATCCCGGCAAAGGTCTACCTTTCCCTCATTGCTGTTTTTTTATTTTTTCGTGTTTGATCTCCATCTATAGATATCTTTAGCTAGGACCTGACATCATTAGTCTACCCTAGTCCTATGGGGCCAGATGCATTTAAACAGTGTCATCATGGGAGACCACTGGTTGGAAACTGTTAGAGGGAGGCGTAGTGGCACAAGGGGCTACAGCATTCGTGCCAGATGCCAGCTAGCCTAGCGACAGAAGTGGAATGTTAGTGGCTGCCTGGTTAGCACATGACTGGCTAGCATGCTTGACTCCCAGTCTGATGTTGCTGTACGTTACAGTTACTGCTGTACTGTTAGGGGTTCAAGCCTAGGGCTAGACCATATAGGATAATCTCATACTCTCTCATACTTTCTTGCTCGCTCGCTGGTAGTCATACACTTATTATCTAATAAAAGGCAAGAAGTCAAAATATATGTAATATTATTATTATTATTATTTATTACTTTTTGCAACATTTCTGCATCATCTACGTGTCTTCAGATAGAAAAACTACATTCAGTGATTGAGAGTGACTTTTGAGAGTGACACCACAGATCCTAATATGGCCCCAATCAGATGCATGGAATGCACTTAAAAGACTCACCCAGTCTTTAAACTGCCAGCAGCACTTTAAAGCTACCTGTTAAGAGTGTTGCGCGAGATTAATGTTGTGAGACCCCGTTACACTTCTTCAAAAGCGGGAGAACGGGCTACAGACTCGATTGCAGACAGCGTGCTTCGCCTTACGAGCCTTTGATCACACATGCTGGTGACATCAAATACGCATACACAGCCAGCCACCCATGCGCGCCCATAAACCATCCCCACAGCTTGGCCATCAATGCCAGACATATTGTTACGCCTGTAGCACAAAGGGGTGAGAGAGGGCAAAAGAGAGAGTGGGAGAGAAAGAGGTAGAAAAAAGGGAGCAAAAGAGTGGGAGGCAGAGAGACACAGTGGCAACAGAGCCTTCTGGTGGGACGCGTGGGATGAGAAGCTCCTCACTGATATGATAAATTGGACTTGGTAGTCTTTCTATGAATGTTGTGCAGACTAAGATGAACAAAATTGCTGACCATAGGTCATTTTGTATACCAATAACAACATGGATATCAATATTTGGTAGAATTTTATTTGAAGGGGTCTACATAAAGGTCACACAAGCCTGTTATAAACGTGACATGAGATGCATCATAAACATTGATGTCACCTGTATGACAGAAAAACAAACACTTACTGTTAATAAATTAAATGTCATTAATGTTCATGATACCTGTCATGACATGTTTATAACAGGCTCATGTCACTTTTATGTAGACCCCTTCAAGTAAAGTGTTACCCAACATTTTGAATGAATTCGGTGACAATATAGGTAATATGCCTAACGTCATGGAAAGTCATGTTTCCGTTTTGAAATATATAAACATGCAGTGTCGTCCTATTGCAGCAAACTTGCAAAAAGATTGACTTTAATTGGTCATGTAGATATTTAGTTGACATTTGAGCAGTGGCCGGGGCAAATTTTTGATCCTATGCATTTGCTAAAGCACCAGCATATAACTATATAACTGTCATCCAACAACTTTTTTTTTTTTTTTTGGAATTGAACAAGCAACTGCTTATAAAAACTTTCATCTATAATAAAGTAACGTTGTTTTCAGTTCAATACTCCACTAATAGCATTCAGCCTCTAACCGTACCACTGTCATATACGAAGCCAGCTTCATACTGGATAAACAGTTGGTTCCTTTGCTTTAAAGATATACTAAAGATGTACAAGAATTTGGTTTAGTTAGTTTACCAGCCTCGGGACGCTGTGGCTCAGTGGACTAAGGCGTCATACGATAAACCAGGGGTACCTAGACTGAGTCCAACCCGTGGTCATTTTCCAGTCCTACCCCATTTCTCTCCCACTCGATTCCTGTCACTCTGTACTGTCCTATCAGAATAAAGGCCAAAAAACAAAAACAAAAATATCAATCAAATCAAAATATCAATACAAAAATTTACCAGCTTCATAGTTACTGGTTTTCCTTAGTGGGTTGAAAAAGAAACTCTCGACTGTCCTACTGTTTTTTTGTTGTTGTTGTTGTTTTGTTTTTTGTTTTTTTGTTTTTTTGGTAAAAAAAACGTGCTTGCAAGATCAGCCTCGGTACCCCCCTAGATGAAGAAAACCGAGTAGAACTCACTGAAAGATTCTTATGAATTGTTTATTGCCTTGTCAGTCATCATAGATCAGTAGACTTGTAAACAAATCCGCTTGTAAGTTACATAAAGCCATCAACGACTGTTACGAGTTATGTACTTAATAAATCCCAAACATGCATAGAGTACCTTTTAAACCATGCTGATATTGTACCAAGAGGAGTGCATTGGAGTCTGGTGTGCATAAAGATGCATTTTAGGCCATCTAGAGTCATCAGACCATACACGCCATCATTATCTAGGGGGGAAGAATTTCAGACTCTAATGTTTACCAAAGATAAACACATCCTGCCTCTACAGATTACTTCATCAGACCTTTTCGACTGCAGTAGTGTTCCAGCTCATTTAGCTGTTGCACTACTTGCATCCACCGACTGTGTGTGTGTGTATGTGTGTGTGTGTGTGTGTGTGTGTGTGTGTGTGTGCGCGCTTGCATACGTGCATGCGTGCCTAAATGAAAATTGATTTGAGAAATTTTCATCTCGCGCCCAAGGGATCTGTCTGAAAACTCAGCTTTTTTCCCCTCTTTTAATGTAATAAAGATTTTGTGTCTTTAGGTGTTAAAGGCTTTAAATTCACATGATTCTATGTCTTCTACAGTGTGTCCCTTCAACTCCAATTTCTGAGGCTGAAGAACTGCCGCAGAGGATGAGAACAGAGGAAGGGAAGCAGAAGGGCATAGCGGAAACCACCCCCAAACCAAAGGCTGAGGACACAGAGCAGGGCAGTGCAGAGCTCACCAAGCCCCAGGGAGATACCACCTCCCTGACACAAGAGGTCAGTGTGGAGCAGAGATTGACCCCTCTTTGTGTGTTCAGACTGTTTTCACACATGTATGCTTAGTATTGGGTAGCATTCAGGCTAAGTCTAAATGGGAACTGCTAATTTGAAACTTAAAACATGAACAAAAAAAAAAACATAAAGAACTTCAAAGAAGTAATTCATTGACATTTCCATTTCTGATCAACTTATCAGTATAGAGACATGATGGTGGTTTGGGTCTGTTGGGAGCTGCAGCATTCTTGCCCAGTCAAACTCATTCACATCCAGACAGCATCAAAAAAAAAAAACACAGCACCATACTAGCTCTGACTCTTTCGCATTCAATCTACGTATCCTCACTGGAATTGAATGACTTCCAGTCATTTCAAATTCATATCAGACTACAAAAACATAGTTTGAGGGAAAAGAATATGGCAATTATTGCTGTATAGTATTTACAAGGTTTGGTGTGTTTCTGATGAAATAATGTTTTGCACTTGGAACTTGTAAACATGCTCCAGTAATAGTGTCGGGGGGTGTTTTTTTTTTTGTGCTGATACTACTGCAGGTGTGGAAATCTCTGCCCTCGCTCAGTAATTCTTGCCTAAGGGACCTCTGTTTCCACAGTACAGCCAAACTGCCTGATGGGGTTGAACTAAGCCTTGTCTGTGTTGATAGAAATGCTATTCCTTCTAGGGACACTGGATGCAGACCAGTCAGTCATTATGGTTTCGCCTGTTCCGTGTCTGTGGGTGGGCGGTTGTAATCAAATTTTGATGAGCATGAACGGTAGAAGAATCACTGCTACATCAGTGCCATGTTGGAATGGGGATTCTATGATAAACTGCTGTTCATGCATTATGTATCTTGTTGCCTTTTTGTCATACAGGCATTGTCCTCTGATATTAGACTTTATTCAGTTTCAATTTGTCAGGGTTGCCATTTTATTTATTTGGAATTCAGGGCATTTGGAACTCAATCTTCTTTTGTTTGTCACAAAGGATCAGTTGTATTCATGGTTATCTGCAGCAAAAACAACACTGCTTGACAACAAGAAACCGAACCAAGGAAGGGTGAAGGATTGAGAGTCATTGAAAGGTTGTAGTTCATTTGAAATAAATGACTTGGGACATCTGTCTGCTTGTATTTTTCCTCTGTGTTGTGTGTCTCTTGCCAACTCAGGTTGGAAAGGAATTGCATTTTGCTTCCAATTTAGTGTCCCTGCACGTCCTCCATAGCGGTCACAGGCACAGCGATGTTAGGTGTAGGGCTAATGACATTTATGCATTTAGCAGACGCTTTTATCCAAAGCAACTTACATTTGTCAACAATCAATTACATCAGGGCCGGTCTTCCCTAGAGCAACTTAGGGTTAAGTGCCTTGCTCAAGGGCACAACCGTGGCAGCCAGGATTTGTACCCACAGTTTCCCGGCTACTAGCATGTTAGCCATGCTTAACCACTCCGCCACCAATAGTTGTCGATAGTTGCTTTATTTGTCGGTAATAAAGACGTTCTTTAGAAGATTAGTGTGGAGAAAACCTCTTAAGGTTAGCCCCAATGGCTTCTCTTATTGACATAAGAGGGACTAGGCTGATAATGTGAATTGGGCAATTGAGTCACATTTTTGGCAACAGTTCAGCAAATTTCCGTGGCTTTTAATTCTCTTGTAGTCAAGGGAAATGAGAACTGGGTGACCTTTAGTATCAAGCAGTGAAGTGACTACAGTGTGACTCCTTTGATAATTTAATTGACAACGCAAGTCCCGCAAGAGACTATTGCACATGAACACGTTGAAGCTGATGCCTCTGCAATACGTTGCACAGCTCAGAACACCATCATGGTTGTGTATCTGGTTGTCCTACTCCGTTGCTTCTTATTTGATGACGACATCAGAGTTCATTACAGGACTTCTCAGATATGGCCTTTGCCTGACAGCTGTCAATGTGTTCATATTTATTTAAAATGACAGACATTTTGTTGTTGTTTTTGTTGTTGTTTAATTTCTTTCTGTCAGTGATGATTGATAGTGCAAGTTGGCTAGTATGACATCAGAGTAACCCCCCCCCCCCCCCCCCCCCAGGCTTCGGTTTCTCCATCTAGATTTTCTAGCGAGCAATCAGTGAACAGCAATTGAAGGCAGAACCAACATGTTTAAGGCTTAAACAAAGTGCCCACCCACCTCGATGTAAATGTATGTCTATGCAGAGTGTATTTTTGTGCAAAGTGTAACAAAGTGAAAGGGTCTGGTCCATCAGGTTAGTTTTCTGCAGCTTCATGTATAGAACCTGAAATCTCTGACCAATATTTGAACTCCTCCAAATCCAGGTGTCGGTTTTGGATTCTTCCGAGGCGATCTGTGGCAGCGCTCTGGCCTGGCGGCTCCCCAACCAGTCAGATCTGGACATCAGCTTCACCCCACCGACAGACCGTGTCAACAGGTGGGTCCAGTGGGACAGTGAGGAGCGGCCCAAGCCCTCACCAAAACAGAACCGGCTGCGACGCACATCCCGCAAGAGGAGGAAACCAGAGGTATGTGACTACAGTCAACAAGCTTAGCAGTAATCACACAAAATGTCTCATGCTTTTTTGCAACTGTTGATTATTATTATTATTATTATTGTTTATGATTTATTACTTATTATTTCTGCTGTCTTCTACTGTTTCTGTTGGCACCATAGTGGGATCATATATGCTTGCTTTTCAGTTTGGTCTGTTTGTACAAAGAATGGCAGTTTTACTAGCCGCTGAAATTAGTGGATCCATTTAGTATTCTTGTGCTAAGGGGGTTCAGTTTAATTCCTAATCAGCAAAATATCCAGGTGGAATCTGGACAAGAACTGATGTGTGCACTTAAGCGCTAGTGCACAATCTATTATGGAAACCTATTATGAAAATTTGCATTACATTATTAGCAAACTGTATTATGTGTTATTCACCAGGGGAATTCCTCTTTGTGTGTGTGTGTGTGTCACACAGGGACAAGTGCAGTCTGAGAATCAAAGTGGGGAACAAACCAAAAAGGCGACTCCAGTGAAAAGACTCTCCAAGATGAATCATCAAGAGGTAGCTTAACTGTGTGATGCCCACTTTTCTTTTTTTTCTTTAACAGCAGTCTAAAGTGATTGAAAGTCTGCTAGCACCACTGTTACTGAGCAGACCTTTTGTCACTAAGCAGACCATGGAGTGTGTATAATGACCACTCAGTCCACTGACAACTTGCTTTCTTGTTTGCTCCATGTGATTCTTTTGGTGGCACAATGATTGTCGCATAGCAACAAGCTCCTTGACGTTGGACTGTTATTTTCCAGCTAGAAAAAGGTTGATATTGTCAGATTGTGATTAAAAACCTGTAAAAGTGAGTTACTTATTGAAGGCTATTAAATAGACACATCTGTTTCTCCTCGACCATTTTCAGAGGGGAGCCTTATGGTGATTTTGTATAGCAGTGCTTGGTTTACTTTGTGTCATTTAAACAACAAAAATCCAAAAATCCGCACTGGCTGTTTCTCATCTTGATCATATACGTATTATTGTTATCACATTAATATCATTGTTTCTGCTTCGTGTTTGTTTATCCCTTCCTTTGTCATAACACAGTATCAATTAGCCTCTTTTTGAAAACGGAACACAATGCATTGGATTAAATGACTGCTTGCAAAAATAACTATAATGCCCTGTTTGAAACATAAAATAACAGATGTTTTTTTTTTTTTTTTTAATCCTTAAATAGCAATTGATTCTTGTGTGGAATAGGATGTAAAACATCCTTTCTCTGTCCCGACTGACACCTGTGGTGTGTTTTGTTCCTTGTCTTGGTCAATAGTCCCCCACTGTGCTGGGCAAAGCAGCCAGTGAGATCAGACAGCAGGGGTCTCCAGCCTGCCTGAAGAACAAAGGCGCCCAGGAGCTGGGCTTTCAAACGGGTGGCCACTCCACTCAGCCCTCCCCAGCCATCCTACGCAGCAAAGGTTGGTGGCTTGTGTTTTTCTAAGCTTTTGTTCAGATTACTGCATGTATGTTTGTCGGTACGTGTCTGTGTGCGTTGGTCAGGGAGTGCAGTTTGTCTAGGATGAAGGAAAATCAATCCCATAATGCCCCTTTAGGATGATTCTGTTGTGTTATTTTGACCTTTTCTTTTCTTTTCTTTTTTGGCCTCACACCACACCACACCACACATGCCAATACCCCCCTGCTCTCTATCTTGGCGGACACTAACACAGTCACAAAGAGTACATCTCGGAAGTGTTCAGAGCCACCGAGTGCATCCCAGGCAGGCAGGCCCCGACGGACGAAGCGCAAGCTGTACAAGCCTGACACCTCCACTCCCCTGGATATTGGCAGTCCTCCGGTAAGTGCTTCCACCCACAGTGGGCTCAGCAAGGAGCCAAGAGGGAGACAGAGTTGGTGATGGGGAGAGCAGATATTTATGAAGCCAGAGAGATAGAGCACACAGGCAAAGCCTGAATCCACTCCAGCGAGCACGCTGTGCATTGGAATGAATAATGCATAAGGGTTCCAGCCCCCTCCCCCCCTAATTATTTTTTTTTAGCGAAAATTAAGTTTAATGAGGCAAGGAGAGGATACCCTAGTCTGTTTGATTTGACTTGTTTTGATTTGGTCTATTTTGCCTTTCTGTGCAGGTGATGGCCGCTGAACAAGAGGACAAAGAGAGCGATCACTTGATCATCAAACGAAAACTCAGAACAAGAACGGCAAAGGTCTGACTTGGGTCAGATTTCAGACTTTTAACAGTGTGTACAGTACAGGCTTCTATGTTTATGTAAAGAAATCCAAAAAGTTAAACTTTTTACTGTTTGTTTTCAGTAAACACTAAAAAACAACACCCAACGTTTTGTGATTGTTTTCTAACTTTGGGTTGAAAGTGAACACAGGGGTGAACACAAGATGTTCACCCAGACACAGCTTGGATATGATTTCAGGGACTGTACTAAAATTACTCTGTGTGTGTGTGTCTGTGTCTGTGTTTCATCTTTTCTAGTACAAAGATATCACAATTGTTTTGTTAAGAAGAAAATTTATTTTAATGTTGCTATTTCCTTGAAAAAAAATTGCGCACTTTCAAAGCTGCGGCATGTTTTCAGTAAATCTTTAACATTGGTCAAGCTAACAGTACAACAGTGAACATTACTGACTGACCTGTGAATAAAGATGTTGACTGCATATAAGAATATGTGGAACAAAACAAAGGCTAAACGCTAGTAAATATGGGCTAGCCTAACTGACACGCACGCCGATCTATGAGCTCAATTTGGTTTTGTTTCTTAGCTCTGATTGGCCACTAAGCCTATTTCCTCTTCGTTTGGTTTGCCTGAGATGGGGATCCAGTCAAAAACAAGCTTTCCCCCCTTAAGCGATGGAGGTGGCATTAATGTGTGTGGTGGTCCGATACACGACGCATGTTGATTGGTTATATGACTGTCCACGGTGTTCAAAGGTGTTTTGAGCTACATCTGTTTATTCCGCCTCAGGGAAGTGGGAGATGACAGGAAAGTAGTCAGACCAAGTTCAGTCTCAGATTGAGCAATTGGTCCTGCAAGACAGGTTAACAATGTGATAAGTGATTATGAATACTTCACAACTTGTGTTGTAAAGTGACATTGAAGAAGACTTCATAAGATATTGAAATATAAATAAAATGTCATGAAATATTTAGATGTGACATGATCTGGTAACGGGTTTAAAACAGAAACAGCAATGCTGTTTTGAGACTGTTGGACTTATTTTGATAAGCTATCTCCAGTCTGTTCTCCCCATTTATATGAATGTTGAGTCATATCTTATAAAACAGTCATGAATGCTCTGTGAGATATTTAGGTCGTCTGTTATGAATGTGCTATGTTCTCACCTGTCAAGTTAAGTGTTGCCCAAAAGATTAATGCATTTCAGGAAAGATTGCATGACTGCACCAATGCAACTATTCTGTGTGTGAACTGAAAATTCTCAGAATGGAGGCATTCGTTAAAATTTCTGTCTTAACCATTGTATTAAACCGTGAATGGTCAGAAAACAGGGCTTTAAGTGTAAAAAAAATAAACTTGTCCCTAAAGATTGAATGGCAGGCAAGTAATTTGGACAAGTGTGGACAAATATGGACAAGTATTTAGCTTTCATGTGGCGTGTGGGAGCATGGAGCCACCTTAGTGTTTGCAGGTATCTTGCCCATATTAATAAAGTTAGAAATTTGTTTTATCTTAGATACTAAATTAGCTGTACTACTCAAGTCTGTACTTTGCCCTTACGGTCAAAAGATTATTTAAATATTATAATTGGTTGGCTGACTTTCTTGAAATCTTCACCTTGATCACATTAAATTAATTAAATGCTCAACATCAAACGTAAATAAATGTCACCTAAGGACAACAATGTAAATAAGCTTAAAGGCTTTCTTGTGTACTCCACACTTCTCTGTTTTAATAGATGGTGCAGTCTGTATAGAGCTGTATCATGTTCTTTTTTAGAATTGAGTTGGTCGAATAAATCAACTAAAATCAAAACCTGTGGAGCTGGCAGGGCTTTAAAAAAAAAAAAAAAACATCCTATCGTTCAAAACATGATCTGCATCAATCAAATGGACATATAATCTGAATCTCTGGGACATCTTCTCAAAAAGTGAACAAGCAAGTTGAGATCAGGCAAATGAGTTCTAAAAGAAGGAAATAGATCCTTTCTTGTTTTTTTTTTTTCCTTTTTTTTTTTAATTAGACTTGCTTGTACCATTTTCAAGAATGTCATATCCTTCCTTTAGGTTCAGCCTAGCTGATGGAGTATAAAGAATCACTGAGCCTAATGTCTTGCACTGGCACACAACAGACAAATGTACCGAAAATTTGAAGACATGCAGACATGTAGAATGCAGATTTACAATACAAAACGTTTTTGTTCAGCCCTGAGTTGCCTTCATGTTTTCACACATGGCACTAAAGACATGAATCACAGGCACTCTGCCCTTGAACACAAATGTAGAGAGCGCAAGGAGGTCAGGTGACCTGGTGTCTGTCGTTGGTTCATTATCTGTCAGTGAAGTGAGGGGGACTGTCACTCTAGTGGAGAGAATGATGTATTCAGTCTCTGTCCACCTCTTGATCTTAGTGAGACACATGCGGGGCTCGTTCACAGTCTGCTGCTGTTGTCCTCTATTGTGACAAAGGAGATAGAATCTTCAGACTGAAGAGGACATTGACACTTTTCATCTGTTTCTCTTTGACAAGTTACAGAGAAATTTTGCAGTCAGTTTCTGTCAGGTTTTTTAGTCTTCATACAAAACAAAATTAATTTGTTTCAATATGTCGCAGTAATTGTGCAAACAGGCTGTTAAGTAGGCAAAGTTGTATGTTATGTCAGAGGCTTTTTTTTATTCATGTAAAAGGAATATCTATCTTTCATGAACAAAGATTGGAATTTAGGGGTTAATCAGTGGCTAGAGTTTATGATTAAATATTGAGGACTCAAACAGCATTTTTAAGAGCATGTTCCTTTAATTTAAAAAATGCCCTCACATATTTACACTTCTTAATAGCTTGCCTTAAATAGAAAACAAGGACTTGGAGAAACAGATTGCGTAAACCAACACATTTATTTGATCATGGATGAATAAACTGAGTCTATGGTCATGGTAAAGCATTATCAAGAGCCATTCCTGGACCCTTCTCCATGTTCATCAGATGAGTCTCTTCAGTGTTAAACCCCCCTCCCCGGATGGGCAGCATCTGACAAAGGAAAAGGGGACGAATCAGGGACCACATCTCTGACCTTGTGAGGCTGACATTTGAAATGTCAAAAGCAACCCCTTCCCTCGAGCTGGACGCCAGCATGTGTATGGTGAAGCTACGACCGCTGGTCATGGTGACATCATTCAGATGGCTTACATCTCCTCAGTAAGGCAGCGGCACCTGACTTGAAATCTATACTTAATATTGTTTAGTCCAGGGGTTCTCAAACTTAATTCGACTGGGAGCAGACAATTTTCCAAGGAGCCCTCATAATCGCAACATGCATTTAACCATACAGGCTTACAACCATTTGTTCTGTTAAATGCTAGATGCTATTTTTTTGTAGCAAACATTTTCACAGACCCACAGGCAATGTAATGCGGACCCCCGGACCCCAGTTTGAGAACCAGTGTGTGTGCGTCCAAATCTACAAGTTGTAAGTGAAACACTCATCAGGCACACTGAGTGTATGGTCAGCAACTGTTTAACTGTCTGACTAGCAACTTTTTTTGTTCTTGCCTTAGCAGTGGGCAGGAAGCTATTAAATTACCAGAAAACGGTGAACTCGGCCGCAGGGGAGAGGGAAATTAATCTTACATCTCATGTGTCATCGCCTTAAAAATACCTCTGAAGAAGGACAAAGGACCTTGGCCTGGGGCGGTGACAACATTAGCTGACCTGGGGTCAGATTTGGTCTTGGCCCACATGTTTTGACACCGCTTTGTCTGAATCACTGGCCAGCACTCTCTTAACATATCAGTAATCAACGTGCCACGGCCCTCAAGGACACATGTAGAGTATAATAATGCCGTGCAGTTGGTGTGTCACAATATTGGACGCAAATTTAGACGCAGAAATGTATGACTGTGTAGGTGATGACATTTGCGATGCAGGTCAAGCCTGTGGGATTGGTAGGATCCAAGTCACATTGCAATAACACCTGAGGAGGTCGCGTCCTCAGTTGTTTTGCAAACAACGGGCACAGTTGGGCAGAGAAAGAGCTCTTGCACACACACACACACACACACATCTGTAGCCATTTGGCCGAATAGGTGCGGGGGGGTTGAGGGGAAGCGGGCAGACGAGCTCGAAGGCTGGACCCGACTGCCAACAGCTTCATTTGGCTGGCTAGGGAGGCAGATGGATGCCACTGTGTGTGGGCATGTGCGGCTATATTTCACAGTTGCTCATGTGCTCATTCAGTCACCCACTGCGCCCGCGGAAACCACACAGCTGCATTCTCTCCAGCCGTCGCCGGAGGCAACGGCACCTACTCTTAAGTGAACGAGACAGCCACAACCCCCTTGTATGAGAAGGTGGAATATTCACACATGCTGATCTTTACAGTCAACAGTCAGCGTGGTCACGCATTTTCCTACATTCAGGAGAGCATGGCATCATAAAGTGTCAGTTCAGCTCACTGTCTTGGGCAGCACCATATAAGTTAATTCAGCCAGGTTTCAACCCATGACATTTTTCTATTGTATGTCATCTAATATGAAGTCGCAACCTATTGCTATGGTGTATCTGATATATAGTATATAGTGATATACATAACGTCCAGGGTGGTTAATGCCCTTTTGTGTCTGAACAGTTTCAGTAAAGAATGTTTTTAAAGGTAGGGTGATGTATGAGTATGCTTGCACAGAAACTGGACAGTAATCTTAAATGGCAGACCCACCCCTCTTAATCCAATCCTATTACATCTTAGCTCTCCTCCATCAAAGCTGTAAATGTGAATACAGATCTTATGAAAGCCTGTCGTACAACAGAAGAAACAGATGATCTACTAACTATGAGAACGACTCAGTCATGTAGATCCACACTTGAGCTATAATGATCATTTATGCGTTATGATGATGTTAGGACAACTTCACGCCATCCACATGAGGGAGGTTTCACATGACTAATATACATCATGACAACTCATAAATGAAAGTCAAGTGAGGACACCAATGTGCATACCATATATGTATGCCTCACCATCTCCTCATGAAACATGGCAGCCTGTCTAACTCCTTCCATCCTCTCTCTCCCTCCCCTTTAAGATGGCCCGTTCCATAGAGCAAGGTGGATGATGAAAAGTGGCATTAAATATTGAGGTCCAGCGTTGCCATGTCAGCTCTCATTTTCCCCCTCATTTGTTTCCCCTCCTGGACAAAAAAAAAAAAAAACTTGTCCTCGTCCTCCACACCACAGCATCCTCAAGCCAAGCTGGGGTCCCGGCCTGTTCTTTGCACTGCAGTTGGGGGTCACAACCCCAGCTTGGCCTCACTCAGATGCGGGCTGGGCCCTTCGCTTCATGCAATCACACCCCGTTAAGATAAACAACTCAGCCTTGTGCCGAATTGTTTTTCCATATCCAGCTGCATGCATAATGAATTCCTGGCTCACCTGATCTTTGTTATTCTTCTGTTGGCAATTGCAGCTGTGGAAGTATATGCATACACATTAGCCTTCTCTTAAAATGTGTAATATGTATGTATCTTATGTACTGTAAATTGCACTCCTATTATAAAATGCATGTATGTACAATGCATTCCCCAAAAGCACAGCATTATGAGTGTGTGTATGTACAAGTATACACAAACCAGCGGTATTTCCTTCAGTGCAGCCTGCATGTTAGTATGCTTACATTATGCATTAAACATACCAACCGTCCTCTATGCGTACTGCATGAACAGCGCGATAACCTAGGGTTCAGCATGCTCAAGTGCCGAGTTCCAGGTATCCAGACGGCAAGAGCTGAGGTTATGCTCCTTCCTATTTGTCTTCATTTGCAAATCTGCAGCAGTCGACCCTGCAGCTCCAATTCATGATTCATAAATATGCTCTACTTGCACTAACAAAATCCCTCATCAGGCTTTTCAGAGGGACATGGTCATTTGTTGTTTCAGTATGTTGTTATAGGAACTGCCATTTTAAAAGGCAGCCTTTGATCTGATGTTTTGTAATTACACAAGAAATAGTCCTTTATTGTAAAACCAGCAATCTTTCAAAAAGCAATTTTTCAGGGTTGGTAAATTTGCTCTGTATTCTACCAATGTCTTCACATACAGCATACATTTCTAACTGCCTTGAAGAATGCAGTGACTTAGTGAAACTAATCAATAAGATTTTGCATTTTTGCACAATGCCTAATAGTACTATACACGAACTGTTCACCGTGCTTAGTGCACACTTTTTGAATTGACAGAAGCCTGGTTTTTCATTCTGAGACTGAAATTGAATTTGTTAGTAAGTGTGTGTGTGCGTGTGTGTGTCAGTGTATCAGATAATTGAAAATATGTCTAGATATTAATGCAACAAGCCTGCAAATGCAAAAGAGAAAACCGTTTAGATTGAGGTTTGAGGAATAGAAATAACAGCATAACGGTTTAAATAAAGTCCATTAAATAGCATACCTTCACAGAAAGCCCCAGGCAACCCACACACTGTGCTGTTGGAAAATTCTCATCAAGAACATTTGGAGGAGACTATTCATATGTCCTGCCAACTGATATATCAAATAATTGACAACACTGAGGAAGATAGAGAGTGTGTGTATGTGTGTGAGAGAGAGAGCTTAAAAAAATATTTAAATCCGTCCTGTTAATAATATTGCAGATCTGGTG
Organism: Tenualosa ilisha; assembly: GCA_015244755.2. NCBI lineage: Eukaryota > Metazoa > Chordata > Actinopteri > Clupeiformes > Clupeidae > Tenualosa > Tenualosa ilisha. Next base: position 1,242,682 of record PYXC01002284.1, on the reverse strand, counting down.
TGATTGTATCGCCAAAACTTGACTTCACAGTTGAAAAACGCTGACCATCATTAAGCTAATGTTCTGTTGTAAACTAAGCAATTGATTTACTGTTAGTTTTAACAGCTTTTTTCTTGCCAGCACAATTTCATTCAGACTTCTGCCGACTGCAGAGCAGTTAGGTCTTTTTTTACAGCCTCACCTCAGAGGACCCTTGTAATTGACTTATGTAAGCATCATCACTGAAGATTTTCTGGGCATTTGAAGCTGCACTATTCCAAAGGAGCACCATGTCGCCTAAGTGCAAAATGCTGCTCATCAGCTAAGACCAAACCTGTCACACAGAATTCCCATTAAATAACCCATTAAATGACTCCTTCTTACACAAGCATTCACTGATACATTGCAGTCGTTGATGGGATACACAAACCAGCATACTTGCTACTTCAGTCATTCAAGATTCAAAATCTCTTACTGTCTATTGCATAGTGATAGAACAATGGGGGTGGTAGAGTAAAAGTCATTCATCAGAGTAGCGTGCTCTGTGTCGACAGGGTAGCATTGTGATGTCACAGCCACTGACATCCGATAACATACTAATCCATTGCATAATCGTATTAACCAACAGTTAGATCTCTTCTGATTTTTAAAAAAATAAAATTCTAACATCACAGTGTTAACGGTTAGTATTCTGCAGCCGGTTGCTGAAGCTGAATGTAAGCTCCAAATTATTTTAGTTCTGGCGTAAATTGGCACTACGTCGGAGTTTACAAGCTGCAAAATTTTAACCTGTTGCGCCACACAAGTTCCAATGTAACAAGTTATGTCTTAAAACTTACATCACTGCAGCACTAGGTGAACGGCCCATCATGAGTAATTTGATAAAGTGTTTATCTAAATTAAATGGCAGGTACATTTAATTTGACACTACAAATTGAGAAGAGTTGCATATGCGACCAATACACATTCTTTAAATCATTTGATCAGTATTTGAATTCTATTTGTAGTCACTGGAAACTGTATGGGTCTAGCAGTACAAATACTAAACATCTACCTACCACTAGCACACAGATGCCACAGATTTTAATGTTGATAAAGTTGCCCATATTAAATGAAGAGAATCTCTAGTATTAACATGACTTTTACTTTACAGACAACAGTTTAACCACAACAGTAAACCTACAGCAGTGGCCAAAATATTCCCCGAACACTAATTCAGCAAAATAACATTTGTTTTTTAAAATTAACTGTAATTAACAAACAACTACAGAGAAGACCATGAACAGAGCATGCAGAGTTCTGTGACTTGCTTCCGAATCGATATCATCAAACGGCGACATTGAGTAAAGTATTTCATGTTGCATTTTCCCCCCTTAACGGTAGCTATAATAGGTTATTTTTTGTAGTGCATGAACATGATTCCTAAATATAAAGAAAGTTATAGATTAAATTATATCCTAAATACAAACGGGAAATAAGCAGGATAATGGCCTTCAAGGTGACCTAAACAATGACCTGACGGAGGCAATCCCTCCTTCGCCTCCAACTTAACTAGCGATGGAGCAACTGGAATAGAACGCAGCTCTAGTTTTAAACTAGTTTAGTTTCATCGTAAGGTTTAAGTGGTGACTTACACCAACCCTTACGATCAAACTTACACTCGACTGGTGCAACCGGCGGCTGTATTCCCATTCTCTAACTCTTACATGGTATCACACATGGTATCAGCTCTAAGAATTTCATTTTTTCTAGTCTTTTATTCCACTCTATCTAAGTCTTCCATTTGTGTTTTTCATTTGATGTGGTCTTTTGGTAATATGATTGTTATTGCTGTGTCCTTACACTTTGCAATGCAAATGAGAAGATGTGGAGGGGAGACAATATAATCAAAGCTTTCACATCAAGGCTGAGCTAGAGGGTGAGGTAGTGATGTCCAACAAATCTCAGCTGACCTTAAAATGACATGCGGCAACACGCCATGTTTTCTTCATCCAAGTGTGTGAGTGTGTGTGTGTGTGTTTGTGTGAGCAAGTGTGTATGTACCTGGGGGTCTGGATGTCATTGAATGGCATCACACAGTTGCTGAGATAATCCTGCTGAGAGGGAAAAAGAGGTTGAAAGGGGAGGAAGGGGTAGTTCAGGGATAGGTTTGTGTGTATGTGTATGTGTGTGTGTGTGTGTGTGTGTGTTTGTGTGTGTGTGTTGGGGGGGATGATCATGATTTATGATGCCCCTAACAGAGACATCCCTTTGATACCCCTCAATTAAGAGAGGGACCATAAAACAATGCCCTTCATTTGTTTCTCCCCTCTCCTCCCTCCTGCCAACCACACAACATAACACCATCACTGCCTCTCCACTGTAAACTAGTGAATACAAGCCCTGGCCTCTACACTTGTATCATGGCTCACTTACCGAACACTTAGTGGGATGAATGGCTAAATTTCAATGTTCCTCCTCCCTCTCCCCCTCCCCCACCCCCAACCCCAACCCCATGTCCTAAGCCCTAACATGAACGAGTCAATCATGTCAGTTGATTCATGTCAGTTAAAGCTAGAAACAGTCCTACCAATTATTAACCCTGATATTGATACAAACGTCGGGGCCAGTGATAGGTAATCCGAGGTAATCAACAGTAGTAGCAGTGTATCTTAACTGGTAATTTCTATGGTAACTCTGATACCGATATGACATTAATTGCCGACAACTTGATTGTTAGGTTTGTGCTCAATCTCGTTCTAATCGTAAAAGACTGAAAAATTCGGTCAAACTGTTTCTATAGCTGAAGTCCTATGCCCTAAACCCTCAAAGACTAAATTGGCATGAACCAGCCAATTGTGTCAGTTGATTCATGTCAGTTAAGTCTTGGAGAGAGGGTGGGAGGGAGAGCATTGGTATTCAGCCAATGTAACTGTCACTGAGTGGATCTAGGTCCTCCTGATGGTCCTCTAAAGTTCATGTATACTGAATGGCTGCAAGGCCAATTTAAGCAGTGATATCTTCCTGTAATCCACCAGTATAAAGCATGTCACTCGACCATGAAAGGCCTTGGGGTGGGTGGGGGGATAGCCCTCCTTGAGTGACTTCAAGGAAATGTTTTTCCTGGAGCTGAGGGCGGCTAGTACAATGCCTCTTCACATGCACCTGAGAATATTGATTTATTTTCCCACATTGTTTTTCACTGGAGTGTTGACAGACAGTTTGAAACAAATACAGTCCCTAAGTACCTAATTGTCTGAGATTTCCAATTATACTTTTGTAGGTTACAGAATTTGTGAAGATTCCAAGCTGGCCTATTTTGCAGGGCTTTGAAAGAATGAAGTTATGATAAAAACTGAAGGGGGGGGGTATTAAAAATCCATTTTAATTATTGTAAATGCAAGAGCTAATTAAATGACTGCCTCAGTGGTCTGAGAAATGTAACCAATCGAGCAAAATGATCCTTCACAGGGGTTCAACCACAGTGCGAAGACAAGGCCATGGCTGTTTGGAATACGTTTCAAACGGAGAAGTGAGCGGCTTTAGAATCACCGCCACATCAGTATCGTGCCTTCCACACTCTGGGCATGTACTCTGAGTCTAACTCAGTGTCACATGAAATTCATACCCTCTTCAGATTCTTTTTTGTCACAGATTATTATTTTTTCATTATTATTTCAGTATTTTAGTGTGGGTGACCACAGTGTGTAACTCGGAGCTGGAAGACTTTTTGGGCAGCATAAGCATCTGACTGTGCGAAGGTAATTTCACACAGCTAAACTGAATTGAACCTGTGATCACAGGTAGTTCGCTGCTCTCGCACCATCTTGTTTAATGTCTCTGATAGATTGCTTAGTATTCAGCCAAGCTTGTGGTTCAGGGTCAGAAATGCACACAGCCCAGTTAGCAGTGGCCCCATTATTCTCAGACCTGAATAATGGCCTCCAGCAAAAAAAAAAAAAAAAAACTGGCTCATCCTCCTCCCGACAACACCCTCTCCACACACACACACACACACACACACACATATACACACCACCTCAAAAAGTTATGAGCTAGAGATGGCAGTGTGATCCATCAGGACTGATGTTGCAACAAAATCTTTTAAACACCATTTATGGCCTCTGAGGACAAAAAGAGGCACACAAAAAAAGAAAGCAAACACTTTTTAAACATCACTTATTTACCGAGAATTACTTTTGGCTCACGTAAGTTGGCTACACTGACAAAACGTTTATTCAAATCGAATGGAGGGTGTTTAGGCACTCAGCCTATGAAACTTATTGCCAAAATATTGAGTCAGATTTTCAAAATTTTGTGTATATACTTTGATCGATTTATTGTACCTCTTACCTCACACTGTTGGTCCTCAGGATATCTCTTGGTCAGAACGGTGGTCCCTGAGTCACAATCAGTGGCAAACTCATGTCCTAGATCATTGCTACTGCAGACCCGTAGTACCATGACAGACTGACTGGGATTCTCTACTCACTGTGCTGCTCTTTAGGTGGTGTCGGTTCAGTAAAAAGCTACGGTCCTACTCATTAGCTTTGTGCCCAGATATTAGCCTTCCTCGTCATCTTCTTCCTGCAGTTCCATGCTTGTTGACTGGGAGAAATTGGATTTTCTGTCTCATACAAGAACATCTCTCTCTCTCTCTCTCTCTCTGAAGTCACGACAAGCAGTGTTGTCCTTCTAGATGTCCCACTAGGTGCCCTTGTCTTCACAAAGTCGACACTGCCACTTCACTTCGGACAAATGGGGTCAGTCAAAAACTAGAATCAGCAAGGTAATGGTGGTAAATTAACACATCAAGTCACAAGCCAAGTCAATGGCATCCATCTAACCTCAGATATCCATTATTATGACCACTAGGATAAAACAATGATTTATCTTCTGATGGCTGGTCTAAAGATAGAAGGTAACTTTAAACTATCTCAATAGAGGGACACATTTTATCTCATCATGGAAGTCAATATCATGGACATCCCTGAGCGAACAATTAGAAGACATTGACAGCAACCATTAGTAAAATGTTTGTCTCTTGTCCCTGATGCATCTGAGGATCTAATTTTGGAGGAGAGTGTTATTATGTAGGACAGGGCTATTCAATTACAAATTAATTCGGGCCAGATTTTAAAAGCAAGAACCTAACCTTTGCCGCATATTTTCTGCATGCACGCATCCATTTTGAATACTGTTTGATTTACAGTAGCTGACTGTATTTGTGAATAATTAATAATCCAATTAATTGCATCTTATCATCTAAACACTTCATGGTTTATATTTACATTAAGTGCGTAAATTCAGATTGACCTAGTGAGCTAGGTTATACTGTGTGGTAGCCTAAAATAGGTGCCTTTGTCTTTAAGAATGCGCGTAGCAGCAGAGGCCAGATTTGATTTTACTTGAGTAGGCCTATGGCCTTCAGACTGAACACGCATGTATAAGTATTATATTTAGGAGTACATTTAGCCATCACAAAACATTTCAGTACTAAGCAGATTTTAGCCTACCCAATAAAGATATTTACTACTCACCTAAATGTGGTTGATTTTTGGAGCTTTGGAACTTACTGCACCAGTTGAATAGGCCTGCTGCACAATAATGTATCATGGTTGCCTCCTTTGTGTTTTTTGCCAAATATATTACAGAGTGCCTTAAACATTACTCTGAAACTCTTTCTTTCTTAATTAGAGAAAGACATGGATTGTTTTTTTCTTTCTGCTTTAGTTTCACCAAGCTTTGCTATTCCATCCTGGCCAGGCTAGAGCCGCTGTAGTACCTCTGCCTAATATTGCATTTTCCTACAGCATGAGTCAAGGTACTTTCCAAAGACTTCGGTTTCTCTAAATAGATTTTCAATCAACGAACAGAAAATGGAAGCAGAACCATTCGGTTTAAACTTCAGCCAAAGTGACCACCCACTGCAAAGTAAATGTATGGTTATCGAGAGTGTCCAGACTCAGGTGAAGCACAAAGTGAAGGGAAGTGAAGGTGTCTCATCCAGCAGGCTAATTCCATCCCTTCATTCAGAAACAAAAGCACTCAGGGACAGGCTGGTTGAGAGAAAAATGGGCTAGCCCACTAGAGACAAACACATTGACTCGTCTTCTCCCCACCACCACCTGGTACCTCATCATCCCCTCAATGGCTAGTAATAGCTGTCAGCCATTTATCCCTGTCTTTGCGCGCCATTAATGAAGTTCCCTGTCACAAGCCCTTTGCTGGGCTGTCAGCCTCCACTGCTGGGACCAGGGTGACGAACCACGTGGGAGGATCAAGGTCTCGGACAGGCCGAACGACCGGCCAATTAAGCGACCCCATAAGCTCTGGTGTTAGGGAGAGAATGGAGTGATGGCGTTGCCCTGCCAACAAGACCTGCACTGGGAGAGAAGGAAAAAAAAACGAGAGCAAGAGGGGAAACAAAGATGAGAGGAAAAGAAAGAATGAAAAAGATCCCAAAAAGATTTTGAAGAAAAAGAGCAAAACAAAACACAATGCCTTAAATGGAGAAGGTTCTCTGGCTTTCAGGTGATCCTAAATTACCATGCAGCAGCTTTGAGAAGAGAAAAAAAAACACTCCCCTTCTGAATCTCCTTGACAGAGAAGGTATGTCAGGACTCTTCTGGCATTGGAGCTATTAATACCGTCATCTCTCTTTGTCCTGAGGCTTATGGGAATACTCAAACACACACACACATGCACATGTGGACGAACCACACATACACAACCCCCTCACCCCCTTACACACACACACACACACACACGCGCACGCGCACACACATGCGGACGAACCACATATACACAACCCCCTCACCCCCTTACACACACACACACACACACACACACACATACACACACGCGCGCGCGCACGCGCACACACATGCGGACGAACCACACATACACAACCCCCTCACCTCCTTCCCCACACACACACACACACACACACACACACCTAGTGATTTATGGGGCTGCAGACAGCAGAGTTGGGGTCCATGGAACACATGCTTTAGGTGGGAAAAGTGCTGTAAAGGAGTCTACCCTCAAGTGTGAAACATCTGTTTTTGCAGGACAAGCATGGAGTCACATCAAACATCTCTAGAGAGCTAGTATTATTTTTTGTTTTTCTTGTGTTGGAGAGACAGAGTAAGTGTGTGTGTGTGTGTGTGTATGTGTGTATGTGTATGAGTGAGAGAGAGAGAGAGGAACAGAGAGAGAGAGAATGTATGCATGCAGCATAGCCACTGGCTTGTACTAGCCCATAAAAAGGTGTCCGTTTTTTTCTATATGTTTATACTTGGTTGATTGGTGAAAGTGTGTGTACGTGTGTGTGCTTCCAAAACCCAAATCATACGCCCATGAAATGTAGAGCCAAGTTTATTATGAGGTCAACGTGAGTGAAAATTGGAAGCAATATTTGTGATGAACTGCCTCTGGATACGACAGGAAGTAAGCTTGCCCCATAAAATGAACAACAGTAGAGGATGGAGAGCATACTTTTTCCCCACTTAGTGCGAAAAGCATCACATCTTTTTTTCCCATATCCCAAGATATTACCATTTAATTTGTATGTGTGTGTGTGAGTGTGTGTGTGTTTGTAGGGGGGGGGGGGGGTATTTCGCCTTCTCCTGCTATTTCTTTATTTTTTTCTATCTCTCTCTCTCTCTCACACACACACACACACACACACACACATTCTGTAAACACCAGCACCCCAGAACCATAATCAACTTGATGTCTGCACACCCCAAGAAGTCATAATGCATGACAATTACTTATTAGTAAGCATGCAGTGTGTGGATGTGAATTGACCACATCCAAATCACAAACTAAATAAATAAATAAATAAACCTGCCTCAGAGGACCTCCAACCCTCCTTAGGTTTAGCATAAATGCTAAACATTAGACTTTGCCAGGCTTGCCATCTGAATACACAGATGTAATTTATGATCAATGTGAGGTGTGGAGAGGGCACTGTAGGAGGTGTCTCGGTGTGTGTGTGTGTATGTGTGTGTGTGTGTGTGTGTGTGGGAGAGAGAGAGAGAGAGAGAGAGAGAGAGAAAGAGAGAGAGAGAGAGAGAGAGCTTGGCAGCTTTCCTGAGCCCCACTGATGAGTATCAGAAGATAAAGGGAGCCAGGCCCAAGGAAGCAGGGAACCCCTGAATAACATCATATCAGCATCGCTCTTTACTTAAACCACTCCCAAGGACTCTGTCAAGGACACATACTTTTGGGTTAGACAGTGATGCTTACGATGCGTACGCTATGGTTGTGATTATTTACCTTTAGGTAGCCTTTAAATGGATTTTCCACCTACCCTAGAGTTAAACAATTGCGTTTTACCTTTCTTCAGTTCATCTCAGTCTAACGGTAGTTTTTTAGCTTCAGGTTAGCATATATCATTGAATCCTTTGGTTGGCACTAGCATCTTACCCATTAGCATCTTGCTTAAAAGTCTCCACAGAATTCTGGTATTTTGCCTTTTTAATACTTGACTCTTCTGTAGATCGAAGGTGTACTAAGACTGATGGAAAATTAAAATTTCTAAACCGATAGGACATGGAACTAAACTCTCATTCCAGCGTAATAATCAAGCAGAGCAAGTAGTTCAAGGAATAGATTAAGTAGTCTAAGCATAACTCAGTGAGTAAGATTAAGTAAGATACTAATCGGTGAAATGCTAATGGCCAGTTTTTACATGACTTGGTGTTATATAATCATCACCTCCTCCACTGGGTTAGTCTTGAACAACTTGAACGCTCAAAGCTAGCCTGGCCATGCCTTAGCACCACTTCTTGATTATCATCTCCCTACAGTGCTAGTCTGGATTTGCTCGTTGTCTCAGGTGGCATTTTAACCTGTCCAATCAGTGAACACAGGAAGGTGTTGTGAATGCAGAGCTAGAATGCTATCAATCAAGGTAAGCTATCAGTCAGGGGCTGATCCAATCATTTTAAATTTAAACACCCCAAGCAAGCAGTCAAAATTCACTACCGAATGTCGAGACCCTCTGTACGAAACAAAAGTGTAGAATGAGATTCTGGTTTTATTACCAAGATACTCTGCTAGGTTTGTCTTAAACAACATGAACGCTCACAGCATGTGTGTCCTTTTTTTGTTTGTTTTTTTAAAACCTGAACCACCATTCATGACTTATGCCCTGAAGTGTCTTACATCTTGTGCTGTCACAGTTTTTTTTTTCTTAAGAGTGGCTGCCTAGCTTGATCGACTAATTGGTTCATCATCCTTGCTTTTGGGCAGACGGGTGCTTCATTGGCCTCAAGACAAGACGACTGATGTTGCTGCGTGTTCTGGGTGAGTCAATGACTGAGTCACCTTTGAAGACACACAAACACCCTCACAAATCATGTTATTCAATAGAATGTTAATACCAACATTTTTTTTTAATGGATGTATTTGTTCCTTCAGCACAGTCTGACGACTTCACATTTAAAACAAAATTGTAAATGTTTTAACTAATATTTTAATCAGGAAACTTAAATGTTTATCACATCATGAATCACCAATGACAGCTGCTCACCAGCTACTTTACACAGATAACCAATGTCTGTACAAACAAGTACATAAGTGAGTCCAAAGCTAGTTACAATTCAAGTTGACATGGCGAGTCGGCTCAGGAACATACACTTCACATATCACCACAGAGACATCGGGGTGAAAAAGAAACCTCCTCAGGGACCAAGTGGCCCTAGCGTGTCCTACTGAGTGGACGGCGAGGGAACCGGTTGTGACAGTGCCCATTTGATTCTCTTGCAGAAGCTACACAGCTACCCAATGAGTCCCAGTATTCTCCCTCACATCTTGCCACTCCACTGCTCTCTGTTGCCCGATGTCATTCAAAATGGAGGTTTGTTTGTTTTTGTTCCTTTCATTCACAGAGAAAACAGTGTCCAACATTTTTGTAAACTAACAAATAAATAAACAAGTTAACAAACTCATAGTTGTAAATAGGACGGTTAAAAGCTAGACTGAGAACAGTTGCTCCTTTTTTGTCTCTTTCAGAAGCTGAGCAGTGGAAGTGGAGAGAGCTCACTGTACGTGTTCCCTGCGATTGTTCCCTTATCTCCGCTGTCACCGTGAAGACAATGCAAGTGAACCGGGGTAACATATTCCATTTACTCTGAGGCCACTTTCCCATAATTCCCTCTGATCTATAAATCCATGAGACACCCCCACTGTGGGGCTTTGCTGTAAGAGCACTTTCCCCCCATTTTTTCCCCTCCTCCTCTATTTATCTTCCGTATCTATTCCTTTTGTTCCCACTCTTGATCTTTTTTCTTTCTTTCTCTATCTTTTATTGCTCTTTCCTGTCTCTCTCTCTCTTCCTCTCAGTCACACATACAAAGACACATACACACACACAAACATATCCATAGACACAGTGTCCATGTCTTAATCGCTGTTACCACTGCTGTTCATCCCATTTCACATTCTGTCAGTACTCTGTTCGCCTGAGCAGGTATTACCAATGGTTCATTTCCAGATGCTCCATCTCGCTACCACACAAGGATGCAGTTCGTGCTTGATGATTAATGCAGTGGGCTGCACTCGGTCTATGGTGGCGTAGCTGATTTTTCAGTTATATCTAATGTACAGATTGCTGTCCTGTGCCTGCCCAATGTTCATGACCAACAGTTTTGGAAGGCTTTCTGGCTCTCTCTCAGGTTCACTTGATTGACTCAAAACATGTGGCCCGCATTTTGTTTCTTTTCCACACATCATTTCTCTTTTCTCCTGTATTCGTTCTTTTCTTTTCGTTTACCAGAAGTAACAGTCATCGACCCAACAGTATATGTTTTCTGACAGCAGCAGAAAAAGAAAGGACAGACCATAAAAGAAGAAAGAAAGAAAAAGCTTTAAAAAAATAGCGGAGCACTCTGCCAAGCTCTTGGTACGGGTGCTGCTGATGAAAGTGGAATTATCCCGGTTGCACGAGTGTCCTAGAGAGCTATGAGTCATCACCCCCTCCATTCTGGAGCAGGTGGCCAGCCATAACTGTAAATCATCGCTATACAACGGGGCAAAAAAAACGCCAAAAAACTCAAAAACGTAATTCAAGAAAACAGCATTCTCCTCGTGCCCACTGACACCCCAACATCTGAAGTAGTTGTGGGGGTTGTGCATGGGATGATTGAATGGCCATCTGCCATTGTCACAATGACAACAGCCGTGAAAGGCAACCGCGAAAGTCTCTCAGCTGTTTTCTAGCAATGCTAACCAATAATTAATCACTAGCAGCTATTAATAAGGCTCACACACTCCAGTTAGGCCAAAAAGCTTATAAAAGTACATCAAAAACCTACGAGCAAGCTGCCGTATAAGGATAGGAGTTTGGAGATGGGGGGAGGGTCTGTGGAAAGCAGGACCTGTTGAGAAACTGCTGGACTGGAAATCATGCAAAAGTTGAGATTGAACATTAAACATTACAGTCTGATTCAATGCTGTGTGTGTCTTTTGCTGGTGAATCATTAGGCTGAGGCCATGCATCTCTTTTACTTCAGAATAACTGCTTCAAACTCAGCCTGACTACGCTGTAAAGGATGAAGTGTCTGACATGGCCAATGCACACCCTTAATATCGCATTATTAATGCACTAATGGGTTAATAACACAATGCATTATTGCACTGATGATGCTCTTGATTGGGTAGGATCGTGACTGACAGGGTAATGTCTTAACATTGTAGTTCTTTTGTCTTTAACATCATACAACTACAAATTTCACCTTTAATGTTACTTACAAAAAGGTGATTGGCATTCACATTTACACACTGCTATTTACTGATACAGGCCTTTGCTTGTAAGATTTTGAGGCCCACTGTTGTGTTTCATTTTCTATAGCACCTTGAGCTGCCATTGGTATGAAATGTGCTTTAAAAATAAAACTGCCTTGTCTAGTGCTGTCACAATTCTTCCATAGTGTTGCTTTAAAACTTCCTCGATGTTAGTTACAAAGGAGCATTTCCTTAAAAAAGTAACAATTCAGTTTTGTGTCACTGATTCGTACACCCTATTTTTCTCCTTCCTTGCTGGAGTGGAGCCTCTGCTTCTTGCCCTTAAACACAACTGTTTGAGACACAGCACTTCAGAAAAACACAGGAACAGTCGAATAAACCCTTGTATGTACAACTGTGAGAATTGCCTTTGTAAGGCAAGCTTTACATATTCTTAGAAAAGATGTCCATGGTATCACATTCACTGTGTCCATGTAGTTCGGTATACACTTCATCTGAAGAAATCAAAACATCATTGTACTACCACCAGTGGGGAGGTACTGAATGGAACTAAATGCAATGGGACTACAACTAGCTACCCAGACACAACAAAATTAGTCAGGACACATGTGGTCTGGTATTTCGGTCACCATTAATAACGCCTATGTGCAGTTACTGATGCAAGGACACATTTTTGTGCATTGACTACACCTGACCTGGTTAAGCCAGACTAGAAAACGAACTTGCTCATAAATCACCATGCCACTGAGACCATGGTGCACAATGCGCTCATTCTTGAGCATTATACCCAGACATAATGCTCAGCACAGCAGGAGGCATGACAGCCTTAGGAGAAGGGAAAAGACTTAGGGAAGTAATAGGCCCCTTTGAGAGGACTGCTCATCCCTCATACCACCTTGGAGGCCCTCGGGACACTCTGCCAGACTGCCTGGTATTGCCCAGTCACGTGCGTTTGCCTCATGAATGCACCACAAAAAATAAAGTCCAATTTAGTGGCTGGCTGAGAGAGGGCCGTTCATTTTCCACTGTATGCTGTGTGTACTGAATGTGGTGCTGAAGTTGGTGAGCAACGTGAGAAAAGAGAGTTTGGTTTGTTCCTCCAAGCGTACGAAAGAGTGAGGAGGGAGGCTAAATTGATGCCCTATACACTTTACACTTCACTTCCCCCTGATGGGCAAATCCATAAGCATAGATCAGGAGGTATTGAGTGAATGTGGCGTCTAGGTGGTGAGTGGATGATGGATCGCTTCCCTCCTTAAGGTCCACGGCCACAAACCCATGAGCGTTACACAAGATCTACGACTCCTTCACACTTCTTTTTCTTTTCTTTTCTTTCCTTTTTTTTCCAAGCTGACTTGTGCGTGATATGAAAGCCAGTGCCAGCACACTCACACACACATACAGACACACACACACACACATACACACACATACTAGCCCCACAGCAAGCCGAAGTCTTCATGTCCTTTACTGACTGCCCATCCCAGCTTAATCCGACTAGTGCACCACATCTGGCTTTTCTGTCAGCTTGAGAGCCTCATGCATACTGGCTGCGGACAGCTTGCGGTTGATGTTGCGGTAGCGGCAGCGGATAAGGTTGTGGTAGGTGGTGCGCAGGTCGCGGTTGAAAAAGGCATAGATGAAGGGATTGACTAGAGAGTTGGTGTAGCCAAGCCAGAGGAGCGTTCGCTCCAGCCACAGTGGTACACAGCTGCACTCCACGCCGCAGACGAATGGCCGCGCCGTGGACAGCAAGAAGAACGGCAGCCAACACACGCTGAAAGCCCCCACCACCACACCCAGCGTGGCTGCAGCCTTCTGCTCGCGCCGGAAGATGGACAGCGTCTTGCGGTCGCTGCGGAGTAGCCGCGAGAAGCTGGCGCAGTCTTCCACCTCGCGCTGGAGCTTGAGGGCAGCCGCCGCGCACTCGGCACTGATTACGCCCGGCCGCCGGCCACACTTGCCTCCCGCTCCACCCTTCCCCTTCTCTTCCTCCTCCTCCTCGTCCTCGCCTGCCCTGACCGCTGACGATGCCACACGCGGGAAGCCAGCGATGGTGTGCTTGGCGGCACTGACTTTGGCCGCACGGTAAATGCGATAGTACATGTATAGCATTACTGACATGGGAATGTAGAAAGCCACAGCAGTGGAGTAGACAGTGTAGCCAAGGTCCTGGCTGATGAGGCACACATGGCCGTCGTTGACATTCTGGGCCCAGCCAAACAGAGGAGGGAGAGTGATTGACGCAGAGAGGAGCCAAACAGAGAGCACCATCTTGGCCATGCACCGCCCACTCTGACGCACAGGATAGGTTAAAGGCTTGGTTATTCCCATGTACCTGTGATAGGGTAAAAAAAGGTGAGAAAAAAATAACTTCTCAAATCTATTTGGCATTCCAGCAAAATTGGCATTCCAGCAAAATAAACTACTGCCCTAGAGCAATAATTTACAGCAGAGAGAAAGTAAAGCTCAGCCAACAATAAGCAATCAATCATAACTGTTTTGTTAGTTATAGCTGTGTTTGCTTTGTTGCTCTAAACCCATTTCTTATGCTGTGTTACTGTTGTGTATTACAGAGCACTTACAACCTCACAGGCTACAGTATACCAAGGTAGACTTGGGCATCACCAGTTTTTTGATCCACTGATTAATTACAATCTCAGTCAGTCTATTCTATTTCATCTCATTGTTTTTATATTAACTTTGTTTAATCCTAATCAGACTTTTTTCTCTCTCTTTGTGTAAAATGTAAATATTCACCCCATTCCTACTCACCGATCAATGCTGATCACACATAGGGTCATGATTGATGCGGTACAGCACATGACGTCCATGGCAATAAACACATTGCAGAAGACCCGGCCAAAAATCCACTGACCCCCAATGAGGTCGGTGATGCTGACGAACGGCATTACAGCCACGGCAACAGACAGGTCCGCGATGGCCAGAGACACGATAAGGTAATTAGAGGGCTGTTTAAGCTTCTTTACGAAACACACAGACATGACCACCAGTAAATTACCACAGATGGTAAGGAAAGTGAGCAACGTGAGAATGACGCCAATTACCATCTTTTCCATGTGCCCGTAGTTTAGGATGTGTTCCCCGCAACTTGTCTCATTTTCCATGGGACTTGAAGTTGTCAAAGTTGCCACGGTCGTGTCTTGCGCATGCAGTAGACGCAAGTCCATCACCTCCGAAGTCAATCCGGCCATGACGAGTTCCTTTATGGGGTCTTTAGTTAAAGATGGTTTCATGGTAACGTTGGTGACCTGTCCCTGGTCCTGAAAAGCACTCACTTTGCCAATTGGTTCGCTTTGGTTACCATCACCATCATCATCACCAAACCCCGTATAATTCTCTATTGCGCATTAAATTTTGGTTCATCCAAGTGTCACTTTTACAGCGAGGTAAAGACGCGCCATATCCATCATTTTTTTGGGTAGCACGACGTAAGATCTACTTTCACACTCAAACTCCGACTGAAGTGATTCTGGCGCGGATCGTGCATATATCGATGTGACGTCAGATAGACGCGGAAAAGCCAAAAGACGCATCTGAAGTAGCCTATAATGGTTTAAACCGATTTACTTAAAAAAAAAACATATATATATAAATATATATATTTACAATGTGAGATGATATATTTTTTTTCAAGGGAAGATGAAAAACTGGGAAAAAACACAGAGACCCTACCAGTGACTGCGGGTCCAAAATATATACTCCAACGCCAGTTACGCTACACTCGACCGCCATCGTGTGGTTGCACACAGCAGTCAGTCGAAGACGGAAATGCAGCTCTGAACGAGTTAAGAAATTCTTAAGAAAACTTCAGGTAGGCTCTGACTACTGTTTGAATTATTTGATTTCTCTCAGGTTGTCAGTTTATTAGTTCTTATGCTCAGTCAAATTAGCTACATTAGTAGATTATTTGCGCACGAAGAATTTAAAATATATCGATGCATCTGGGGAAAAACTGAGCCAACTAGAATTATTGGATTGAGTCAGGATTTGTTGATGATGTTAACCAATGGATGAGTGACTCACAATGTCACAATGTTATTTTATGGCTTTAAACCGCAATCGTGTGGTCAAGAATAGGCAAGTGCAATTGCTACTTAAACATTTGAGAAATACAAAGCACAGGACTATATACTGTACACAGTTATTTCAGCTTCTCCTTGCCCTTGAAACAATAGGTTCTACTATAGAAACACATAAATGTTTTTTACGAACCTATACGCCACAACTGATGTACTTACCTCACAAGCATGATCGAATGGGCGCACAGCCAACTAGACTGGTGGACAAGCCAACTTTACCCGCGAAAGTAGGTTAAATACTGAACAGCTGTGAGGCCATAGGTTTTATTATGTTGAATCAGTTCATGTTCAAGAGCAAAGTTTTGGGATATGTGACGTCCTTGAAGGGGGTGGATGTATGTTCTGTATGATGACGTAACATACCGGCTCTTACACTCGGAAACTAAGGAAGACGGGAGAGTAAAAGAAGTATGACCGACAGTGACCCCGAGCGAGTGTTTTAACTAGAACAGTACTTGCCATCGTTCTGTGTTGACTATTATTATTTTCATAAGGGACCCATAAAAGAGACACTATTTTACATCGTCTCAGGCCTAACCTAAATGATTTTTAGGTCGTCGAAGACCGTTCGAAGCGAATAGGAATAGTGTGCCACCGACGATCGTTCGGGCTTCCTATTTTCGCTCTCTTTGAAGAAATATGGAAAATGAGAGATCTAGTGATCCGAACGGAACAAATTCTCAGTACGTGAATGGTATAGTGAATGGCTTCCATCTACCACAACAGAACAACGGAGGAGGTGTTGAGCACAATCCGTCGAGAGGCAGTTGCAGTGGGGGCGAAAATAGTCTCAGCGGCGGTAGCCATAGCGGCATTGAAAATATCCACCATCTTCACCACCCGGACGTACACAATAATGGATCTCCTGCAAAACGATGCAGGCGTCGAAGGAGAATGGATTCTGGCAAGAAGAATAGACCTCGTAAGTTGTTATATTGCTACTGTCAATGCAAACATCACATCTCAGATTTTTATGGATATCAGTTATTGTAAGTGGACGATGTTTTGGATTTGGACTATTTTCAGCGTTGATAACATAAACCTAATAAAATGCAAAGACTCATTAAATACGCATAGGCCAAATATACCCAAGGCATTTAACATGAAATGACTCCTTTAATTAATCATTGCCATGGAATTAGATTATCATGTGTATATCTAAGCGAACAAGGCCACCTTACATTTTAACCACGATTATTCATTTTCTGTCCTTGAAAAGAAGGGCTCTCATTTTCATCCAGCCCATTGTTAATTTTTCCCCATCTATATGTTGAATTACAATGATATGATATACCACTAATGTAATTTTGCACTGTATCAAGCATCCCCAATAGGATAAAGATAGTCCTCTTCAAATGTGGACCAGAGATGCTGCTCGGGTTTAGAGATCTCGTAGCCCTCATTATCAGTCAGTTCCGGTGGTATTGATACACACTATCAAATTCCAGTCAAGGTTCGACATGCCATTCTTTCCTCAACACAATAAACTATAGATATGATAATCGTATAACCGAAGTCACATCTTGCCCCATTGGTCTTCAAGGACAGTTTCTTATGTTTAATCAAAAGCTACCAAGCGCTTCGGACGACAAAACAGACCTTGAGTCTTGGATGGTTTTTTATGGGGAAATAAATGGTGTTTTCAATAGTGTCGTTTAATTGGTCGGCTCATAGTCAGACGGTGTGTTAGCTCCCTGCTGATACGCTGAACGTGCGGCCAAAGCCAATGAGAGCAGCATATTTGTCCAAGAGGCTGGCCGAAGAAGCGCGAAGTCCCGTCCTCCTGTCAGATACGCTGTTGCATACTTCTGAGAGATTATGGCTCTTGAATAGTTGGTGCAACTTTGCCCATGAAGTTTATTTCATGTTTGTAACAGTAGTTACAACAGCCACCTCGGCGTGAAGGAACTGCAACAATGATACTGAAAATCTTAGATGTGAAGAAACCAGGTATGTTCCCTACACGCTCTTTGCTTGATAACCTGATCAATGATTGGATTTAGACTGTAGGTAGGGGCCTAGTGCTACCATAGATTTCTTAGTAGATTTCTGTGGGGGTGGGCGACGCAAATGTGCACCGACAAAAAAGTAGCCTAGTGTATCTGCCGACAGCCTCCACTTTTTGAATGCAGAGCGTCAGTCTATTGAAAGGTCTATTGTAACTTGCGTCTGAATCGTGTACTGTGTCGTAATTCTGTCAAGGGGTCACCATTCCACTTGTGTGAACTGACCGGTAGCCTGTTCTATTCTTTAGTAGCCTAGTAGACAGAGAATGCAAGGTCATCATGCCTTTCCAACTCTTGCAAATAAAAAGCAGATGTCTCCAGATTTGCCCAAATAAGCTATATTGGGATGATATACCCATGAAATCATTCTAATGATTCACCACTAATCTAACACACTGACACGTTTTTCCGATTTTATCTTTTGGAGAAAGCAAATACATACAAAACATATGACTTCAGAAGAGCAAACCTGTCCTGTTACATAATAGCATGCAGTTCAGATAGGTCACAGTGGAGATTATGTTGTGAATGATTATAAAAAGGTAAGTGCTTAGGCACAATCATTTTGACTACACCATTTCATGGGCCAGTTACATGAATCATTAGCTTATTGTAAGTCACTGCTAAGCACAAGATGTGGATACCACTGCTGTTCTGTTCACCCATCTGAGGTGATAACTCGTACATGCATACTATACAGTACAGAGACAAAGTAGAAAGAACAAGAGAGTTGGAGGAAGAGATCACAAAGTTGTCATCAGAAACATTGCCGTGGGGTCCAAATCTGGTAGTCTTTAGACATTGTTATGTTACAGGATTAAGAAACAAACAAGGTAAGATGCTCCCCCAAAGTGCAGTCGATGACTGAATGTGTAGGTAATAGGTGTAAACTGCTGTTGACTTTGTCCCGGTGAGGGCTAATACACACATCGAGTACAGAGACTGAGATGATGAGACTGAGAGATGTTGAGAGAGAATGAGGAAATGTAAATGATCAAAACAAGCAAAATGAGCAAAAAGTTGTAGATCGAAAGTGTTTTGCTTTACTTTAGCCACAAACAATGAGCTCGGATGCTTATTCAAAATGAAATTGATGAGCATGATTGCATGTGTGTGAGTGTGTGTGATGGGGCAGGTATAACAAACTATAGTGAATTTTGGCTCTGCCGGGCTACAATAGCATTTTCCTTGTCGCTACTGAGTGAGTAGAACTTTGCACTCTGAGCCTAACCACAAGGAGTAAACACACCTTTCACCTACATGTGCCGCCAGTTCAACATTTAATGAGTTATAAACTTATAATTTCTGCTGCTTTGATCTATGGGATCTGGTTGCTCCACGGTCACTGATAATTATAAATCTTACCTAGTTGACCAGGGAAAAAAATCTGTGCCATAGTGAATTTGCTTTGGTAAGTTTTAGTTAGAGATTTTTGAATGCAGCATTGTGCCTGGCAATAGTTTGTGTGTATGGCCATGTTGTTACAGGGTTGTGACATAGGTGTATAAATGCGTGTGTGGTGTTAAGCAATGTTTTCTACTGCCTGTGGTCAGTTATATTCTAAGAGATTGGAGCTTTACGCTTTGTAGGATTTACAACTGAAAAAAAAGTCAGGAAGTATTACATATTTGAGGTATGACAGATGATAAATAAGAAACACACTGTCACCCAAAAAAATGGCACTTTTACAGTGTCCATACGGCTACTGTTTCTATGGAGACAGAAATGCTCCACTTTTACAGGTGTCATTTCCCTCTTCCTCTCAGTTTACACACACACACACACACACACACACACACACACACACACGCATGCATGCACATGTGGCATGTTACGATACCCCGCCACCCCACCAACACCACCACTGAAGCCAGTCGTTACTGCACTCATACACCATACCACATCCATACACCATATGGACATTATGGCATATGGGTAGAGCACAATTAATTTTACACACATAAGTAATAAATAACAATTTTCAAAAGTGTTTTGGAGTAATTACTCTATTATGACAGTGAGAGTGATAAACCTTCCTTGTATCCTTGTGTCCTTGAGTCCTTGTTCTTGAAAGATGGTATTTAGACAGGACCCTGTTTATCGATATACAGAGCAGAGATGGTGGAGCTTCCTTACAGTTTCTTCGTCTTTGAGACATTAAGGTCAAGGAAGTTTGGTATACACCAGCCCACAATGGTGTCCATCTCACCCTGTAGTTGATCATTTGAGCTATTGGAATACATAATCACAGTGTCATCTGAGTAGTTGATGTATATTATACAAGGGTTTGTGTTTTTACAGTCATTTGTGTGTAGTGTAAACAAAACCTGAGAGATTCCAGAGCCGTGGAGCTTCTGTGATTGGGATTGCCTGAAATGAACTGAGGGGACTGTTGAGTTTGACCCTAAGATGTCAGAGCTGAATGAATGACCAAAAAACACCCCAACCCATACCTTCTCTCTTGCAGCCTTTCCCTGGTTTGGAATGGACATCGGTGGCACGCTGGTGAAGCTGGTCTACTTCGAGCCTAAGGACATCACAGCCGAGGAGGAGCAGGAGGAGGTGGAGAGCCTGAAGAGCATCCGACGTTACCTGACGTCCAATGTGGCCTATGGCAACACGGGCATCCGCGACGTGCACCTGGAACTATGCAACCTGACCATCTGCGGCCGCACGGGCAACCTACACTTCATCCGCTTCCCCACACAGGACATGCTGGGCTTCATCCACATGGGGCGGGACAAGAACTTCTCCAGCCTCCACACCACACTCTGTGCCACCGGTGGTGGTGCTTACAAATTCGAGGATGACTTTCGCATGGTGCGTTGCCATCTGTCCATTGTCTTTCTCATCGATGTTTGTGTGGTGTGTGCAGGTGTCTTTGTATTTGTGTGTATGTGGAGTGTTTGCAAGCGTGGTGTGTGTGTGTTGGAGTCTGTGATGTGTGTTGGGGATGGGTGGTGGGAAAAGCAAAGTTATGTTTGTTGTAGAGAAGTTCAAGGCATTGAGATAAGACTGTCGGGAAGGACTTACGAGGACAAGTTCTTAAACCAGACGAAACACTATTCCTAGGTAGGGCTGGGTACCGAAATACGGTACTACAACAGTGCCAGCATAAACAGTAGTAACCAGACCGAATGACAACGTGGATTTCGGTGCCTCATATCCGTGTCAATTAAATCCCTAGCTGTTTTTAATGCGCTCCGGTGTTCCTACATTATGCATCAAAAACATCCCTGCAGGTTGCGGCTCTGCAAGTTGGAAGTGCAGAAGGATGTGCCATGTGTAACAGCGTGTCCCCATGCCAAGTAATGCATTTTCTCATAGCTCTTGTTTAGTGAAATAGGCTACACTATGCTAAGTTTACCCTCTCTCGCTAAATACGCTGCAGACTGGTAGGGTTGTAATGAGAAAGCTTTCTTTCATTTTGACGATTTAATTTTAAATCACAAATAAACACATACCTTTACACAGTGATATTACCAAGCTGCCAGAGACATTTCACAGGTGTATCACCATGCTATTGCTAGTTCACTTACCCTGACAGAAGGTAGCCACATAAACAGAAATGCCTATAGCTCGCAGAACAGTCTGTAAACATTCAGACACCAGGTGTAACATTTAAAAACTTAAAGAAATAGGAGGAATATGTCCCATTTAATGATGAAGCCTGATGGGGTCATACTAACAACCTTGAAAGAGAAAAGTGTCTGTCTACCGTTGCTCGCTTTTGTCCATCTCCTAGAACTTGCCATGTGTGCCTCAATGGCAAGCCATTTTAACATAATATAGACAATGGCAAGCCATTCTGTGCTAATGCTGTTTCAGATAACACCGTTACTGAAAACATTGCAGTTGTAGATCTTGATAACAAGTGAATATATTGCTCAATACAGTTATTGTTCTCACTATTATTATTTATAACAACAACAATAATAAAAATAATAATAGTAATAATATTAAAAATAATAACCGTTTGGGATTTTTTTTCTTCAGGTACCAATTCAAGGACTGTTTAGGCACTGGTACCATTTCAGAAGTAAAGATTGAGCATTGGTATCGAATAAAGACCAATCAGTACCCAATGCGTAGCTAAATAGATGCATGAACATGCATATTCATACTCATTGCATGTTCATGCATATATTTAGCTGCTCAGGGGCGCCGCCAGGGGGGGAAAAGTTAGGTTGATTCCAAGGGCCTGGCACTGATAGGGGGCCCTAGAGAACATTTTAATAGTATAATCAATTTTTGGGAGGCCCAAAATAATTTTCTGTCATAGGGCCCCAAATTTTTAGCAGCGCCGCTGTAGCAGCTTAACTAGTGACTTAAACTTCAATCCACAATTCTGGCATTATGCATAGATTAAATGGAATTTGAATAGAATGGATAGATAAATGTATGCATGCAAAATATTCATTTTGTGCAAATCACAGGTTTGCTTTAAAACACTACTTACTGTCCTCTCCCCTCTGATGTCCTCCTCTTTGGCAGATTGCTAACTTGGAGCTGCAGAAGCTGGACGAGCTGGACTGCCTGATTCATGGCCTTCTCTATGTGGACTCAGTGGGTTTCAACGGCCACCCTGAGTGCTACTTCTTTGAGAACCCCTCGGACCCTGACAACTGCGTGAAGCGGCCGTGCTGCCTGGATAACCCGTTCCCCATGCTGCTGGTCAATATTGGCTCTGGGGTCAGCATCCTGGCTGTCTACTCCAAGGACAACTACAAGCGGGTCACTGGGACCAGGTGGGTCACTCCTGGTATTTTTAGCTCTGGGTTACCCAAACAAATAAATAGACCTAGGGTAACCTGTCCTCTTGCAACCTCATACAGTCATTGACCTAACCTCAGTGTGTGTGTGTTTGTGTGTGTGTTTTTTGTGTGTGTGTGTTTGCATCAGGTTATAACCCCAAATAGGTTCTTTGCCCTGATACAGAGTACAGACTTTACTCCCAATCCTTTTTTTTGCCAGTAATAAATCTGGTATTTTGCCAATAAACTGTATTTTTAAATTTACGTACTTACTGATTTTCACGTAGCTGAATATGTAAACCTTGATCCCCCATGATCCCATAGTAGTAACAGTAGTGGAAGAAACAGTTGTAGTAACAGTACTAGTAATTGACGCAGCAGTAGTTGTAGTCAGAGCAGGTTCATTAGGTTCATTTTCAGTTCATCACTTTGGATGAATGCATGAGAGAATCCTAAGCTCTAACCTGTGGCCTGTTTCCACAACAGTCTGGGCGGAGGGACATTCCTGGGCTTGTGCTGCCTGTTAACGGGCTGTGAGACGTTCGAAGAGGCTCTGGAAATGGCCGCCAAGGGAGACAGCACCAACGTAGACAAGCTTGTGAAGGACATATACGGAGGAGACTACGAGCGATTTGGTCTCCAGGGCACTGCTGTGGCCTCCAGGTAATGGCAAAACAGAAACGAGTTTACACTCCTTGGGCTTCATTTCATTTGTTTATTCTTTTCTTTTGGCAAATAGAATCATGCCCATATAACTTAGTTGTTGTGCTGAGCCGATATTTCAATATTGATAGAGCTAAGATAACAGTTACTTAAAAAGGTCACCTGTCCAACCATTTACCTTTTTTCCATCCAATTCTCTCTCATTTTCTCTCTCTCATTCTCTCTCTCTCTCTCTCTCCCTGTTTTACTCCCTCTCTGTCTCTTGTTTCCTTTTACACCTTCATCCACCTGCCCCCAGCTTTGGCCACATGATGAGCAAAGAGAAACGTGATAGCATCAGCAAAGAAGACCTGGCCAGGGCCACCCTCGTCACCATCACCAACAACATTGGCTCACTGGCGCGGATGTGCGCCGTCAATGAGGTACACGGACTGCCTGTTATTATCATGTGTGTTCCTCCAGTTCCATGTGACTTTTTACCCCACCATAACACTGTGGTAAATTAGACATGATAATGTCATGCAGCATACTGGAATTACCCGTCAAGTAGTACTTTTCAAAAAATATCTTGGAACTCCCACCCCCCTGCCACTTTGTTAATCCTGGGAGGAATCTGAATGTGAAACAATAGAGTAGACAGGCTAAAATCTTTAAAAAGTATATACAATAATAATAGTAATAATAATAATAAAATGTTGTCTGTGGAATCTCGCAAATTCTATGTAAAGTTTAGATGTATGTGCGTGTACCATTCTATTTTTTATTTCATATCTTTCTTTTTGAATTTCCTTGTGATCAGATAAGTAGACAACTTTACACTTACCATCCCCTCATTTAGACATAGCATTCAAGGTCTAATCTTTCAACAAAATTGGTGGCTGGGCAGCACTTTGGGAAAACAACCGGTTCACTCCGTCGCACTGGTGTTCAGACAATTGAGTCTGTGGTGGGGGCTCATATTTCCTTGAAAGGTGTCTACCTGGAAAAACAGGTTTGCTGTTCCATGTTCATGTGTTGTTGACGGGGGCCGAGGCCCAGGCAGACAGACACTCTGTGGGCTTTTAGCTTCTTTACAGTGTTGCCTTGTAGCCATGGAGATCAAGCAGCATTGTACAGGGCTATCAAAGCGCATAGAACCCACAACAGGAGACAAAAATGTACATTTATGCATTTAGCAGATGCTTTTATCCAATGCGACTTATAAAAGTGGGTAACATTCAAGCTACAGCACAGTGAAAAACTAACAAAGAGTGCATATTGCTAACATGAAATTTGCAGTATTTTGAGATGAAAGTGCAATAGTGTAATAAAAAGTGCTGTATAGAGAGAGATTAAGAGTAAGAGGTTAAGTGCTCCTGGTATTCAGAAATTCAATCTAGGAGATATTCTTAAAATTTCGTAAAGGTGGAGAGTGTAGCTCTTGATCTGGCAACACTTGGAAAGTCATTCCACCAGCGTGGAACAACACAAGAAGAGTCTGGATTGACTTGCGCACGGTGTTGGCCGTGCTAGATAACGTTCCTTGGAGGAGCGTAGTGGCCGGCGGGTGACATAGGGCTTAGGACAAACAACAACAACAATTTTTTTTTTTAAAAAGTAGTCTTAGCATGTACAGTTATGTTATAAGGATTGAGTTAAAAGCTTTAGAACTTAAAATGTGGTATGATCACACTCCTTGTAGGCAAGGGATATTTTACTGTATAAGTAACACCAGGGGGCAGCAACGCACTATTTACTTGCTGTGGTATTCTGCTGCATTAAACATCAGAACAGGCAGTACAATATGAAAATGTCATAACATTTCCCTTGATGAAATGTGGTATGCATGCAACATCAATACTGACACAGTGATATATTTCATTCCAGAATATTGAAAGAGTTGTTTTTGTGGGCAACTTCTTGCGAATCAATACTGTGTCAACCAAGCTGCTAGCCTATGCTATGGACTTCTGGTCAAAAGGACAGCTGAAAGCCCTCTTTTTGGAACATGAGGTAAGCCCAGCACAACTAGACGAGTTGCACTAGACTAGCATGAGTACTACTGTATGATAAATTGTCTTGATAAATTAACTCTGGAAATAAATAAATAAACAAATAAATCTTATCAGGCACTTTGCTCTGTATACTTTAATATACTCCTGGGTTGTATATTGTAGTTTCTGTCTTGTGTGCGGCACTGTGACGAAATTAAAATGCAACATACTGTATGTCTGAAATTCACCTGAGCTGAATGGATGTCTTTGTCTCCAGGGCTACTTTGGTGCTGTCGGTGCCTTCCTAGAGCTACTAAGGATGACTGACGACCTTTAAACATGAAGGAGAACCAGTGGGAACCTGGTTGTAAGGTTCCTCGCCCTAACATGACAAGCTGCTTCAATGGTGTCAGGAAAAGCCACTACTGGGGAGAAGCCATTTTTGAGAATGATGTAACTGTCTTAACATCATTGCCTCTTTCCCTCCTCACTTTTAGTCAGATTTGCTACTAATTAGTGTAAACGTGGCTCGGAGGAGACAAAACAAATATATTTTTATTTATTTTTTATTTTGCTGCTGAGAAGCATGCCTTCCTGGTACTGTCTGTAAAAAAAATTTACAATCCATGTGTTTCTTAACCAGTGTCCTTGCAAGCAGAACCTACTGATTGATTATGTTTGTTTTGTTTTGTTTGGTTTTGTTTGTTTGTTTGTTTTTCCTTTTGTGGTAACTCTGACCACTTTGTAGGAAACGGACCTAAAAATGTATATACAGTTGTAGGTTTTCGTTCTGCTTATGTGGTCTAATGCGCCGCCCATATGCAGGCAATTCAGAATCAGTTCATAGTACATGTCAGAGTTAAACACAGTGCTAACATCTCATCCTGGTCATCCGAACAGGAGACCCTCTTGCCTGTAAATACTTTCTGCATTTCTATTTAAAGGAAAAGAATGCCGTCTCTTGGCACACCCAATGATTGACATGGACCAAGCAGTGACTGTTGATAAGGAACCAAGTTCATACCCTGAGGTGTGTCCTCGGAGCAAATCTTGCAAATGCAGCTCTCCTGCATGCGGATCAGTATCCATTAACTCACTCGTCTTTTTTTGACTCTATGACCCGCTTCCAGGCGGTGAGACTGGTGAAAACCAGACTTAACTTTACATAACTGTACTTCCATGACCATATAATATATAGTTCCAGAACCATGTTATAGTTCCTGTCCATGTGGGGCTGGGTCTGTGTGGCAAAAACTGAAGGTTGTCATGCCTGATGCAAACACCTCGGCAAGAAGTGAGATACTGCTTGTTGCATGGTCTGTAAACATTTTTTATTTCTTTTTCCCCTTCTACACGAGGCTTTTCCTCTTCTTCTCAGCCACCTCCCCATCCCTTCTAGCCAAATGTATTCTATGCAGCATTAAATGCACTGCAGTGGGACACAGTCTTTAATTGATTTCAAAGTATTTAAGTGAATCAAAGTATTTAATTGAGAGCAGTGGCTTTTAGGTCTCAAGTAAGACTGTGCACAAAATATTTTATCATATAAACTGACAGCCCGAAATATTATATAAACATATAACCAACCAATGTTAAATCAACTGGAAAATCTCCAAGACAAATGAGTCTGCAAGTCATTGGTGCAGTGTATAAAATGTGCTTTTGCAAGTCTGGATTTGCAGAAACAAATCCTAGTTTCAGTGATCTTATAATCTGCCGAAATGCTTGAGGTTAAAAAAAAAAAACAAAAAAAAAACAGAAGACTGCATTATTCTTCTCCCTACCTCAGTCTCCTAAGGCCCAGAACTACACCCTTTAATGCTATGGGCTGACTCCAAGTTGTGTTCTCTGCCAGTCTATAACCACAATTTTGGTGACTAAACTGGCATTACATCTTTAAATCTGTTTAATGTACATAATATACATTGAACTGGTTGGCATGGAAGTCTTATCCTACAGCTTCCTTTTAACAAGGGGACGAATTCATGTAAATGTCCCAGTAGCTATTCTAAGTCACTGAATTTAAGTGTCTCCTTTCTGACGTAAATCAGAGAGCACTTCAGTCATCATGTAAATAGCTTCACCACATTAAGTCATTGTAATATAAACACACTTATGAAAAGCTAATACTCCTCATCTTAAGTCGTTCATTACCCCCATGCCAACAGAGTTGTTGATATGAAAACAACTTTCTTTGTTAGTATATTCCACATGAATTCATGAAAAAGTAATATATAAGAAAGATCTATAACTAATGAAACTTTAGCTGTCACCCAAGTGTTTTATGCTCCTTAAGGGATGTCTAAGTGACCATATTCGACTTGTGTACCGTTTTTCTTGACGCTAATTGGTGTCAAAGAACAACCATGCCAGTTTAACTCTAAATCTGTTGGAGTGAGACTAGCCAAACACTATAATCTGTCACGTATCAAGTTTTTTTTTTTTTTTTTGTCTTACTTGTATATAGAGCTGGGTTGGTCTTTTCCTTTGCTCTTTCTGGCTACCTCTATCTAACTAACTGTCTGCCTATCTGTCTGTTTCTCTTTCTTTACTATCTATCCATGTCTGTTATTCTGTCCATCTCATGCATTCATTAATTCTCCTTATGGCCAGTCCCCTTAATTGCCTTATGCAGGTTAATATGATGTTGATGTGTTTAATTGTGTAGCACACCATAATAACAGCAGTCGGTAAGACATTTTAGAGCTCTAGTTTCATAATTGTGATGCTATTTTTGTGACTTGAGTTATGATTTTCTTCAATCTAAAAATAACAGTAACTCACATTTGTAGCCTACAATCTTTCTTTATTTACAAATGTAGGTTAACTACTTGTAAATAGAGTTGTCATGCACTAGTCTTTGGCGATTTCGAAATATTGTCTAAAATGACAAAAGGTAACTTTTAAATTTGCGGGTGCATCTCTCAATTCTGCATGATCTGTATTTTTTATGAAGGAATATAACTTTTGAACTTCTTAGCGGCTGTTGTTGTTATGGAATGGTACAAATAATTGCATATATGCAACTGCATAGAGTCAAACATTATCTCTTTGAGACACTCTTCCAGCTTTTAAAATGGGGTGCCTTTGTTCATTCAGTATAGCTCTGCTTGAAGTGTATTTTTCTTCATGATGTCTCTTGTTCTTTTAAAAATGTCCCCATCTTTCTCTCCTGGCCACTATCCTAATGTCAGTTACTCATGTTGGTTTGCTGTCTTATTGTTGCATGTACTCCAACTGATAGTGATGGGTGATTCCAAACTATATCAGTGGGATCAGTATAAACAAAACCCTTCAGCATCAAAACATGGGGTTACATGTAATCGTGTCTGCTGAACATGGAAGCGGTTAGGAACGTGAACATACAGATGCTCTCTGCCTGTGGCCATGGTGTTTGCATTGTCCTTAATCACTGTCCAGGCTTTTAGTGAGCTTTTTTTCTCTCTCTCTCCCTGTCTCTCTCCTGAGAGACATCTGCAATATGGATAAAGCTCAGCTGACCAAAAGGCACTAGAAAGCTGACAGTGACTCTCAACTCTCGAGTCTTGACTGGGCTACCTTTGGCAAGCAGTTCCTTGTTTACTTTAGTCGGCATGAGTGAATGTGGCCACTCATCCTCGGGGCAAACATTTGCCTCAGAAATGCAGCGGCTTTGCAGTTTTTGTTCTGGTGGGGTTTATTCCAGTCACTTATCTCGTGTTTTTTTTTTTTTTCCAGCTGTGATCAGAGGTACTCTAACCCAGCTTCAGAAAGTAAAATTGTGTGCATTTCCTCTGCCTGTGCACTTTAGGGTCAGCTACCTAAGTGACTGGTTGAAACAAATAATAGTTGGTAAGAGTTTTATTTTCTCAAGCTGGGATGCACACCTCTGTTTTTGATTATCTGATGAACAGACATCACTGCATTTTGTCTGGTTACTGTATCTGAGAAAACTGCAGTGAAGCTGTGGTGGCCTCACACTGAGACCCGATTCAGCCCCCAATGTGCAGTACTGTATGACTTATGGTGTTTACCCTTCAATAGCCTGAAAGCCAGTCACCTTTCATTAAAACAACAATAAAAAAACTGTGCCTGAATTAAACAGTTGAAAAGAGGTGTTGGTTATAAAGCCCTTTAGTGTTGGAACACACTGGCCTACCTTACATCCCGATGTTTGATTGGTGTTTACATGTTAAAACAGATTTGTGGTGTAATACCACAAGCAGTGAAGTGTTTATTAATGTATTTTATAATACTCATGTCATGGTTCCTTTTTTAAAGTCCAAGTTCATCGCTCTGCTCTCCCTGTCTGTCTGAACATGTTGTATATTTTCATTAAATGCATCATGACTTACATCATGTCTGTTGCACCTGAATGTTTCTTTACACAATGAGACAGTGCAGTGTGGTAGTTGAATAAAGCACAGTATCCCCCTAATTTTGAAGGGCAAGGTGTCTAATGAATTATGAGTGATAGATTTAGGGATAATATTTGATTTGCTACCAAGGTGTGCCTAAGTGCTTAGGTATGACTTCAAAGTGCAGTGGGAGAACATGGTGGGTTTGATACCAGGAACTGATTCTGTTGTACAGAGCACGGCACTGAAGCTGAGACTGCTCATGGGGCTTAGCTTTCTGTAACTCATTCTGGATAACAGTGTCAGCTAAACACCTGAATATATTATGTATTATAAAATTTAGGCTTAAATGAAATGAACAGTGTTAGCAAAAACATCACACAACATAATTTTGTGATGATCTTACACTACTACCCTATACGCCTCAAGGATAAAATAAGCACCTTTTCCAGTTTATGGTGGGTTCACTGGTGAGTTCTGCTTTGATTGGTCTGTATACAGCAGGCGTGGCCAAACTTTTTTTGTTTGTGGGTCACACGCTGAATAATCGAAGTTGCCAAGGGCCAGTGCAAAACTAAGAGCACCAGTTTTAACCAGTTTCCAGAATGAA
Source organism: Tenualosa ilisha (assembly GCA_015244755.2). Classification (NCBI taxonomy): domain Eukaryota; kingdom Metazoa; phylum Chordata; class Actinopteri; order Clupeiformes; family Clupeidae; genus Tenualosa; species Tenualosa ilisha. The sequence goes on along the minus strand of PYXC01002284.1, from coordinate 1,212,521 downwards.
AGAGCGACTGCGTTTTAGATCAGAAAACCCCTAGGCTGTCTAATGCTACACTTTTTAATGATACTATTGACAAACATGTCATACCATTACTGAGACTGCGTTGTGTGATGGAAATATTATATTAATGTAACAATGGGCCACATTACATTTTATTTTTTTGACTTTATGGTGGGCCCCATGAAAGAGAGCAGAGGGCTGCAATTGGCCCCCGGGTCATAGTTTGGCCACCCCTAGTATACAACAAGGCTAGCGGAGATGTGGCAGCTTAGAGGGTAAAAATTGTATTAAAAAATCACTAAAACTCAAGACAGTTTAAGTATGAAGCATTTTGGCATATTTGAGTTTTAAGAGAAGATAACAAACAACCATATGCTTTCTGAATTTTTTATGTGAAGGTAATGAAGTTACAGTGGTAATTGTTTTCAGAGTTAACATCTACAGAAGTCAAATGTCAAATGTAAGCATACTTGGCCAAAAAAAGACTAAGACTAAGGATGAATTCTGAAACAAATATAGTCTATACTGTACATAAACAAGCCATGTGTGCTTTCCTGCCTCTCTCTACAAATGTCAGCTGGTGCTGAGTGGTCCATGGATACGTTGTTGTTGTCTTGGGATGCCTGGTATTGCATACATTTTTTAGTACGACTAGGAACATGACCATTTTTTGTACGAAATTGTTTTGTTGTTGATGAAGGTTGATTTGGTTTCTTTAATAAGTTAAAAAAGGGTGGAGGATCTTGCTTTTCAAGGCCAAGCTATAGAGTTGCAAATGGCGGATTATAACCACTCCTTGTTTGTAATTTAAGCTTTTTAATGCCTTGTTGCCTGGGTCGTTGGTGTAGTTACTGCTTCACACAATATCGGCTCAGGTGAGAATTGTCATTGTCCTATCAGGCTCTAGGTGAGTAGCACTATAGGTAATCCACCCACCCAAACCCCCTCCCCACAAATAAATACACACACAAACACACATCTTCTCGGTAAAGAAAACTGTTGATATCCTAGCTAAGAGATGTGTAAAATGTGTGTCCACTACCAACAGCTGAATAATAAGACAAGCTTTCTTATTGCCCTGCAACAAGAAGCATCCCAGAACACACTATGAGGGGCTCGCCGGTTTTCCAGAGCAGATTTGATTAGCAGGCTTATACTATAACCAAGTCCCTATGACTGAAAACACTATATAGGCAATTTTAGGGTCATGAATCAGTAGCCTAATGCCATTCTGTCCACCTTCACCATAATGACTTTGGTCAGCACACCTTGATGGACATTGAAAGTTAAAAAATGAGTCATGAAAGAAGGTGACAATGCAAATAAAAATGACACTGTGACCAATTGATATAGTCACACTTATTTCAACTTAATTAACTTCAACCATGTTTTGTCACGTAGCACATTATAATATTATATGAACACTTTCACATATGATTAATACACAAGTCTGTGAGCATGTCCTTTTTTATAATTGTTTTTGAAGTAATTTAATGATTAAGATAGATAATAGCTTCTGCAAAAAATAGTCCAACTGGAAGATCAGCTGGCTGGCTATGATGCTCTGTTTCTTTTCTTGACAGTGCTCTGTTATGCGGCCTGTTATCAAGAAATATGACTTTGGGAAGTCCCATAGAAGTGAATGGAACATTCTACAGTTCTAAGGGTTTGCATAAATTAAGTTTTGCATTATTTTACTATCTTGCATGATAGAAATGTAGGCCTATAAATTGTAACACTGCAGCTTTAACTGACAAAATGGCATAATCAGCCATAAATTTGCTTGGACATGAATTATGACATATCTCACCTTCCTCCATACCTTGCACCATAGCCTGTGCACAGTCCAGTGTCAGATTTGGTGTGTTGCTGATACATTTTGGTCCACCCTCTTAAAAATAAATTTTCCCATAGCATATAACTGCATGTGATGTAACATGAGTGGTGGCATGTCCCAACCACACCATAAGATGTGCCCAGTCCGGTACTGTATATTAGGTGAACCTCGCGTATGACTGATGCATTTGGTATGCAGCTTTAAAGGAAAACCTATTAAACCACCAAAAAGAATTTTCTTAAATCATGCGCCTTCTAGATGTGAAGTAACACCAGTTAATATGTTGCACCCTCCTCTGTACTTTGCTGTACAATACACAATACTGTACACTGGTTTTAGGTAAACCAGTTGTATGGTTGGTTTGGTCTGCAACTTTACAAGAAAAACCAGACCAACCACCAAGAAATTCTCTTCATTCTCCTCTCCACATTGTCTTAAAGTATACCTTCTAGATGTGATGTAACATGAGCTGTGACATATCCCACCTCCCTCCATACCTGAATCACACAATGCATTATATTTGTAGGTGACCCAGGCTGGAACATTTTCACCTCTACCATTAAAAGTAAACTAATTATAGATAGTAACTGCCTGACTAGCAATAGTTTGAATTATATATTTTCTTTTAAAAAGTGTGTAGATACGTAACAGGAATGGTGACATGTCCACCTTCCTGTTTTGTTCCACCATTATCTCTATGTAGTCCTTTAATTGATATGACAGGTCAGAAGTCCTTTGATATGCCGTGAACAGCTTTGACATTTGGTTTCTGGATACATTTCTTGCTGTAGAATTCAATGATGAGAAAGCTAAAGAATGTACTTAAAATAGATATAGGCTAACTGGTCTTAAGCTAGGCTAGGCTATCGCTCGGCTAATTTGGTTTCTAGAGGTACTTCCTGCTGTATAATTCAAAAGAGAAAGCCCAAAGAACGTACTTAAAAAAAGATATAGGTTAACTGGTGTTAAGCTAGCCTAGGCTAATGCTAAGACAAGGCTAATTTGTCTCATTTCTTTAATTCTTAAAAAGTAATCCAGGTTAGCATTATTCACTCTAAGGGGCCAACTAGCCTGGACGTGATTTATGATTTGAATCATGCTAAACTAAATTAAGCTATGCTAAGATATGCTATGGCAGGCTAGGTACTCATGGCAGGCTAGGTAAATTATTTTATCTTAGCATAGCAAAACTTAGAGCCTACAGACCCTGCATTTAGAGACCTAACACATGCCACTTCTTGACCATCTTTTCAAGCTTCAGTTTGTCCCAGTTTCATGAATAGTCTATGTATTATAAGCCACTGGATCACTTTTTCTGCAATTGCAGACATAGTGTCACTGGAACTAAATCAAGAATCTTTCTTTGCCTCCACTTGTTTCACCATCATCACTATGATTCTGCCAGTTAGAATTCTGTAGCCTATGGATAGAAATTGACCTTGACCTTTAATGTATGACCTCTAACCTTCCTGATCAACGTGGCACACTGAAGAGGGAAAAAAATGTGCCTTGAGGAGCAAGAACCTTAAACAGCACAGCAGAACAATATGGCTGAACAATATTTTGTACACAACCCCATGCCTACTGCAGTTGGGAAAACAATGCTCACTATCATAAGTGCAAGGGTGCACCCAAAAAGAGAACAAGCTCACGGTACACAGCCATGCATAATTGCATAATTTGGTTTCACGTGTTGGGGGGAGTGGAAAAAGAGGTAGGTAAATCCATTGGTTGTACGCTCGAATGCGTTCGTGAACCCCGGGGTCCGCACAACTTGTGCTTGCCAGGACGCCAACGGGAAATGTGCGGTGAAATTACTTCGGCAGAAACACTGTGGATAGAAAGTTTCCTTGGTGTCACCGAGGTCGCTCATTAAGACTACATGGGAGGCAGACTAAGGCTAATTAAAGAAAATGTGGGGACAACAGGGGGTTTGTAAGAGTAGGTGAAAATGGTAAGTTCCTTTAAATATCGTTCTCTCTTAAACTGTAGTCTTGACTGTGAGAATGAACCGGTTTGCAGTCTATGCGCTACTCGTAATTTAGACAAAAGAACAACGACTCAAAGCCTATTAGAAAGTAAACACTATGGAATGATATGTTGAAACATATATGGCCACATGTTTTGGTTTTAATATAAACTCAGTGGATTTGTTTGCAGAAAAATTACCGGAACTGTAGTTCTACGCGATAAGAGGCATCATAGCGCTACAAAGTTGCACATCTGTCGCAACTGGTTTGTTTTCCTTTGGTTCTCGGTACACGTTAGACTCAATTAAATAACTTAATCACCGTGGAACGCTGTAGATACCTTATTGTTATTATGGCTGCACCATGTTTTACACACAGGTGGTTAAAACATGATCTGCATCGTATCGTTTATGCTGTTTCATCGCGTTAGTTTGTGTTATTCCAGATCATAACAAGATTCAAGGTTCCAATTAAATTCATATCGCTGGTATTATGAAAAAAAGCGCCAAGTAGGAGGGATGTAGCACGTGTTGGACGGGACTTTTTGACTGAATGGACGACAGTAGAAGCTTCTCGTTATCATGGGCTACTCTTTTTAAAAGGGCTTATCATCTTTGGTTACTTGTCTAAAGTTTCTGACTTAGCCTATTTAAGACCAAGATTCTATTCTATCAGGATTGTCCAGTTGTCACTGAGACGACCAGTCAAAATAAATCTGAACATGATATTAAATTATTCTTACTTGCCCAAGCATTAAATCTTTATTATTTAAAGGCATAGCATCAATAAATCCACTAGTTTCACTGTTAACAATAGGCTGTTGTGGCATTATATTGTATTAACGTATTCAGCTAATGATAATAGTTATTGTGAGGGCAACTTCCCAAGTTTTCTGTGTAATGAACTGAAGAATAACCCCCTGCTGTGGACTCTTGTTTTTGGAATCTTCTTATGCAAATATGCTAGCTCAACCTCCAACCGAAATCATGTAGTCTGGCAGTTGAGCATTTAAAGCAGTCCTCTTTACTTAGATAGTATACTATCTCTCTCAGTGAACTATCTACAGTAGTATGCACCCTTTGTAAAAATGTCTGTTACTGTGAATGATTAACCAAGTGAAAGATAAAATGATTGTCAAAACACATGAATTTACGGGTGATGCATTCCCTTTACTTTTTCAAACAAAATCATGATTAATTTTCATCCTTTGCGTTGTAAAAGTAACAGAAAACAAAAAAATGGCACTGCAAAAGTTTGAGCACCCTGCATAGATAATACTTTGTAGCCAAGTCTCACAGTTAGCCAATCAATGTCTGTGAGCCCTTAATTAATCTTGTAGGCTCATGACTTGTTCACAATTATTGTTAGGAAAGACCAGGTGATGTGAGTTTCAATGCTTTTTTAGTGCCCAGACTCCCCTGGCCTTGTCCACGCAATCAGCAGCCATGAGTTCCTCCAAGGAGATTCCTAGAATGCTAAAACTGAAAATGTTTGATACTCACAAGCAAGGTGAAGGCTATAAGAAAATCTCAAAGCATTTTCGGGTGCCAGTTTCCTCTGTGCAATGTCATCAAAAAATGGCAACTAAACGGGACAGTGGAGGTCCAACCAAGGTCTGGAAGACCATCACAAATTGCAAGAAAGGCAAGAAAGAGCTCCTGCTTGACTGCAAGAGAACTACAGGACGACTTGGCAAGTACTGGATTTGTGGTACACCATTCAGCTATTCAGCGACTCCTGCACAAATATGACCTTCATCAAGTTCAAACAAATTCTGGAGACAAATGTGACCCCATCAGTTAAAAAGCGGAAGCTAAGTTGAGGATGGCTTTTACAAATGGATAATGATCCAAAGTACATCTCAAAATCTACTACCAAAATCCACTATCTCAAGAGGTGCAAAATGAAGATTAGCCATCAGTCCCCAGACCTAAATATTATTGAAAATGTGTGGATAGACCTCAAAAGAGCAGTGCGTGCAAGACAGCCCAGGATAAATCAAAGACTTTTCTAAAGAAGAATGGGCCAAAATCCCAGCAAGAAGAATTGAAAGACTTGGCTACATACAAGAAGCGTTTATAAGCTGCGATCTTTGCCAAAGGGGGTGCTACTAAGTATTAAGTATAGAGGGTGCCCAAACTTTTGTTGTGGTCCTTTTTTCTTTTTTGGTCGTTTTGAAAATGTGAAATCTGATGGAATATGTCCTCTGTAACTTGGTTGTTTTTTGGGAACACATTGGTAACAAATGTTTTTTGGGAATCATTTCATCTTTCACTTGCTTAAGTCTTCAAAATAACAGAAGTCTTGGCCAGGGGTGCCCAAACTTTTGCATACTACTTTATAGGTACATGAATGTACATGATCATACAGTATCTGCAACAGATCTGCATTCATTTACTTTGTACTTCTAACCTGAATTGCTTGTGAATTATATTTGTATTGCATTTTTTTTTGGTAGCCTAATATTGAAAATATGTTTATTTGTAGACCTTACATAATTTACAGTGCCAATTAGCCTATTGTCACTGCCTAATAGAAAGGCAAAGACAGGATGAAGACTGAAAAGTTAGGTAATTCCGTGTACAACTTCTTTCTCAAGCAAAGGGGGAAGAAGGGTAATTGAGAAGTGTCAGAGACATGTCAGTCTCTGAGAAGGAGGGGTGTAAGTTAACCTTTAGGCTATGGAGGTCAAGCCAGCTGTAAACGGCAGTAAACACCTTCTCCCTGACACTGTTTCCACTGACCACCCACCTTACCCATGCTATCACAGTACAGTATGACAATATTCAGTCTCCCTCCTCCTTTTCCTATGTAAATGTTAACTGATTGGATGTTGGTGCATAGTGAGGCATTAGCTTTGCTTACAGCATGTCCAGCCAACAAGGGCGGTAACTGCCTGTTCGCTGTGAGGACGGTTCAATCCATGGACGTATGTTACCTTATCCTGCCTCTGGATGTTATTTTACTCACCAAATTTTCTTTCTCCCTTATGGTTACCCCTCCCCTGCTTCCACTTCCCTATATACAGGAAAACCACTGACAGACAGTTGGTCAGTTGACAGTCGTTGCTTGTTCCTCCACTGACAGCATTGACAAACAGCTTCCTGTAATCTGGGCTGATCAGGTTTGGGTTGGAGGACCAGAGAAGAGAGGGTGCAACTTTGGAACGAGAGAAAACAGAGAAGACTGTCTGTGTGTGTGCATGCGCACGCTGTGTCTGTATATGTATGTGTGTGTATTTGAGTGTGTGTGTGTGTGTGTGTATGTGTGTGTGAGTGAGTGAGTGTGTGATTCTGTGTGTGTGTGTGAGAGAGAGAGAGAGAGAGAGAGGAACCACTATATCAGCCACTGGAGAGCCATGGCCCAGGAGAAGAGGAAACCAAGGTCAGTGGATGTGCTGCCACCGGACGGCGGCTGGGGCTGGATGATCGTGGCCGGCTGCTTCATGGTCACCATTTGCACACGTGCCGTGACCAGGTGAGCACACACAAACACAGGAGTTCATTAAACCAGCATTGCTTGATAAGAGCCTGTTTATGAACTGCCTTTTGGTTAGTCTGGAACACCACCATTGATCTTGAGTTTAACTTATGTAGACATCTGACATTCACCTTTGATAGACATCAGCCTTTCACATCTGTGTGATGATTTAAAAACTACAGAGTTGTCTTATATGCATGAAGCAAGGGTGGTCAAACAGGAGTGAGAACAATGTAGAGTGTTAGTGTAGTAAATGCAATGTTAACAGTCCTCTTAGTACACAAGTATTTTAAAGGTCTCATACCATGTCTGGTGAAAGTATGTCTAACCAGGTCAAAAACATATGACTATATTTAGGTGTTGCTTGACCCAGAACCATAGAAGAGTAGGACTGCTCTATGTGTTGTCACGGAATGTGCGACCTTGTCTGCTCAGGCTTTAGATCAAGTTTCACGTGCCATTCAGTAAACAACTTATGATTTCTGAATGAGTCAGAACAGAGAGCTGAGCACTAAAAGAACAACATCCTTCTTCTTTGTGCTTCAAAAATCTATCATCAACATTTTTTTTGTATGATCACAGAGTTAGTTATTTAGAAGTGCCCACTGCTCTCCAGCTACAATTTGTGAAGCATCATGTCTGTCAATAGCTTCCTGGCCACCAATTCGAGTGTAACGTCAGCATATGCCCTATCTTAAAGATAATGTAAGGCTTGTTGCCTTATTATAATTATTATTATGTAATTTTCTTTCTTAGCACCAGCTGTGCAGTGAGTTACCGCAATGTTATCTTCCAATAGTGGCCATAAAAATATGAAGGCAAAGAGATAAGTGGAGAAAGGGTCAGCAGGTTCTTTACACATTAGCTGTTAGCTTAGCTGCTTCTAAAGTAAGATCCTTTAATCTGGTGACATTTGAGTCCTTTGTTGTGGTGGTTTGACGAAGACAAACGGGTCAGTTTTCCTCTTTGAGGGTGTGAGGGATTCTGAAGTTGTGCTACTCCAGAACAAGTGTTATCAGTAACAGGTGTCAAATTGTGACACTCCCCACCACCCATCCCCCAAGGGTCAGTCTCAGGCTGCTGCTCAGACTGGCTGATCATTGCACTGTACATGTCTTAGGCCTGGTCACTGATCATCTTTCTTTCTGAGATAAGTGACCTGTTTTGAGAAGCCCACATCCACAGGGGAGATAGAAACTCTGAGGTGAATGAGAGAACAAGGAAAAGTCCAAACCTCAGTAGATTTGAAGCAGGGGGGAGAGTGCAGAACTTGTACGACTGGAATGCGAGTGTTGGGGGGTGTTAAAAAATCATGCAGTCGGTCACTTCTGAGCCCCTGTTATAGCAGCCTGTGGCAACTACACTCTTTCACTTTGGGTGTGTTGGAAACTGAGGAGTGGCACTTTGCTAAAACCTGCTTGTGTGGGCTTGTGTGACATTCTTCACAAAGTTCTTGAACTTCAAATGTGTGATTAATTGTGATTAATCATGATTAACTTAAATTATATTTAATCTATTGAATGTGTGGTTAATCAAATTGGTCATTAATCAGCTCATTTTTTTTAATCGAGTGACAGCATTAGTTTATAATGATCATTGCTGTTGCCTATGCTTTGGGTGCAAACAAATACACATGGATTGGTGAGAATGTACAATGCAGTTGCTATTTTTTTAAGTGGGTGCCTGTAATGTGAGCTCCAGAGGTACAAAATCAGAGAATTGCATGCTAGCTTTAAAGTCAATTAATGCTGAATGATGTCTCAAAAGGTGTACAAATGTGTGTGTGTGTGTGTCCGGCAAGAGAGAGAGAGAGAAATGTGTGCACATCACTCTTTCAGTACACATATGTGTAACATTGTGCCCATGTAAGCGCTTTCACAAACTTCTTAGGACATTTCTGTGGAATGTAACAGAACATGTGTTACCTAGAATGTGTGTGTGTGTGTGTGTGTGGTGGTGGTGGTGGGGGGGGGGTTGCGTGTATCCACTGACGTGGCAGGGTTATAAACTCAATGGAGGCAGGCTGTCTGTTCAAGCCGTGCGTTTGACCTCAGTGACCCCCCCCCCACACACACACACCCCTCCAGACACACACACATACACACCATGCTCCCCCTGGCCTGGCACTGATGCTCTTGTTTGCACAGGTGCAGAACCAGCACAGGACAGACACCCCCCCCCCCCCCCCAAAAAAAAAAACAGCAGTCAGCATTGGTCTTTAATCAGACTTGAAGCTGCTGCTGCATAGGTGCTAACTATGCCAGGATTTGGTCAGAACCACTCATGCCTCCATTGTAATCTATCAAAGTATATGGGAGTTGTGAAGAACTATGTGTTCAAATCTAAGATTGTCAGGACACCATGTTCTGCTGGATCAAGGATCAGAAATTGACATTATGTAATAACTAACATATAAGATATGTTGTGATATAATAATTTCTCTCATAGGATCCTTCTGTCTGGTCAAATTTGATGGGAACATAGCAGGTCACTGAATAGCTGACCTTGGCTTTGACACTATCTCACTAACAACCTTGGTGTTCTACTGGAAATGCATTTGAAGAGTTCAGATAATAATAATAATAATAATAATAACATTCAAACTACAGTTAGATAGAGATTACTTGGAAATGATTATAAATACAACTTCATTTTTGCATATTTCTGGGTTTTGCATCTGAACTCTTTAATTTATTTCACACACAAGCAAGGAATGCAGGTGTTTTGCCATGGCTTTAGAATGGCCCAGGACATCCTCATTCAGACCTTTAACTGCCAGTAATCACTCCACAATTTTCATTGAATTGTCTGTCTTATATAAGCATACAAAGTTATTTTGTTTGATAAACTTCAAAGTCATTCTGAACTTGAGTTTGCATAAACCTCTCTCTCTCTCTCTTTCTCTCTATCTTTTTTTGCAGGTGTGTGTCCATTTTTTTTGTGGAGTTTCAGATGCACTTTGGACATGACTACTCAGGGACCGCATGGATCCACTCCTTAGTGGACTGCACAACTATGCTTTGTGGTAAGAGAGAAAGTAAAATCATTTTTTTTGTTTTCTGTTTTGTTTGATTTTAATTGCGGAGACATTTGGAAGTGATGCTTTTTGCCCTATTTTATGTTATTCTGTTATTTTAATTATGTTTTTGAAGTTATTGAGATATCAATATGACACAGGTCATCTCTAGGTTATCAAGGACTTGCAACATGCAGAGTAAGTGTGTGAAGGAAAGATTGCTGAACAGGCAGACAAAAAAACAACAGTAAAAGAAAAGCCTCATAGGTCATTCTGCAGTGAGGTGTTTGGCTTTTAAACTAGTGTTAGAATGATAATAATTCAGACTTTCTTGATTTAATGAATCTAGAATCTAGAATTATCGTAGTCTCTGCCTTTATTAAACTGGTTTTGAATCAGTCCGTGCAATACGTTGATTACTGTAAAAAATGAGGTGTAGTTGTGAAGTAAACCTATTAGTGCTAGTACAACTACTGGTATCAACTGAATCAATGATGGTGACAAATTATGTTGACTAAAAGAATTATTGTGTGCCTTTTTTTAATAGATATTTCTATAATGTGGCATTTAAAATAGAATCTAGCTGTGTATCCTGGGATGTTGCTTACTGTTTGAGGAACCCTTCGGAATGCTTAGGCTACATAGGCAGAGGTCAGAGACCTTTTTTCATAGTAGCCGTAGAGTGGTGGTGTTTTAATACATGTGTCTTTACCACTACCTAATAAGACACTATCAGCTGAAAAAACGCTAACATTGACGCTAATCTTGATGTTATGCTTGAGGTTGTAACTCAAGGCTTAACATTTACATAATGTGTAGTTGTACCTTTTTCACTGGACTAAAAGCACTAATGTAATTGAACAGTTTCATCCAAGTCCGTCAATTGGAGCAGCCTTTGAAGTCATGCTCTTCCTGTTTTAGAATGTGTGTGTGTGTGCATCTATGTATGTGTGTGTGTGCATGCATGTGTGTGCATCTATGTGTGTGTGTGTGTGTGTGTGTGTGAGTGTGTGTGTGAGAGTATTAAATAAGACTTGCGAACGAGCTGGAGCTTGTGTACAGCTGGAAGCCAGGGTTCCCACTGCTCTACCTCTATGGCTCACACAGCGCACATCTTGAGAGAACATGTCCGTGTTACCACACAGTAACCTCTGGACAGCCAGCCTGTTTGACCTCTCATCTTTGTGCTTGCTGACCTTGGAGAGGACTAGAGAGGATGAGGAAAAGAATATATAAATATTTGAAAGACGTGTGGTTCTTCAAAGACAAGATAAGCCTAATTGGTTTACTTAACAACAGGATGAGAAGGGTGTGCGTGTGTGTGTGTGTGTCTGTGTATGCACACACACCCACATGTCATGGATGGAATGTGCTGTTTTGGTTTTAACCAGAAGTATTTTCCTGTGGGTTTTGCTTGTGGCTTAATGTTCTTAGGAACTGGCCCAGCCAGATCACTTAAAAGGGAATTTCAGTCATTTTCAACAAAGACCTTGATTGCTCAAACTGAAATTTATTAGTACCAATGACGCCAGAAATTTTTGTCCAACCTATATTGTCTCCTCATATGAGGAGAGTTGGCAAAAACAGCTAACCACTGGGGGCAGATTTTTAAGCTGTTTTTGATCATAACACGCTCAAAACCCCCAAAAGCTATGCAACATCACTTGACAGAAAGAAAAAAAAAGTGGTTAAAACAGTGTGTTTCTTCAAGCATCTGCATACCGTTTTGTTTACGTGGGGCTGGACTGTAACCAAACCGGTATGCGGCTGCTTCAAAAGACACTGTTTTAACAATTTGCATACATACAACCTACATTGCAGTGTTTTAAGGTGCCTGGTGATGTTACATAGCTTTTTGGATGACATTTTGAGTGTGTTAAGATGCTAAAAACACAGTTTAAAATTCTGCACCCAGGGGTTAGCTGTCTTTGTTAATTCTCTGTACAAGGAGACCATATAGGTTGGCCCAAAATGTCTTGTGTCTTCAGTACTGACAGGTCTCAGTGAGCTTGAGCAATAGAGGCGTATGTTGAAAATGACTGAAATTCTCCTTTAAGATGGGAAATGTACACAAAGAACTGTACTGTCAAAGTACTGTCAAACTGTCAAAGAACATCTCTGACATCTCTAACATCTTAGCTTTCATCAGATGCACTGTGACTGTTACAAAATATAATAAATAATAATGTAATTACACATAAATGTATGAAAGAATCTATAAACTAATAATGTTTATTAATATAACATCGCTATGGAGTGGTGTAGCCTGGTGGACCTGACTCACTGTCTGGACTCTCAGAATAGGCATACATTTACTTTGTGGTGGATGAACACTTTGTTTGATTATAAAACCTGTTGTTCCTGCCTTCAATTTCTGCTTGCTGATTGGATGCTAGGAAATTTAGTTAGGGAAACCAAAGCCTTCGGAGAAATGAGTGACCAATAACCGTTATCCATTACTGGTGTTTTATAAAAAAAAAAATATATATATATATATATATATATATATACATAATAATATATAACTTTATAAAGAATATGTTTGTGTTGTATAGTAAGTAACATTGAATAGAAAGTCTGCTAAGATGCATGAATTTAACGTTGTTATTCATTTTTCAGCTTTGAATATAAATCTTGATGTGATTTCTTCCTTTATATCTTTCTCTGGGCAGCACCTCTTGGCAGCTTTATTGGGAACAGGTTCTCATGTCGCACAGCTGTGATTCTTGGAGGGCTCCTAGCATCCACGGGGATGGTGCTTAGCTCCATGGCTACCAGCCTTGAGTACCTGTATCTAAGCCTGGGGGTCCTGACAGGTGAGTACTTGGAAATGCCTGTCCAAAAAAAAAAAGGGAGAAAAATGTAATGCAATGAAAAATGTAACCTCTTTTGTATGTGATTTGTCCTCCAAATGCATCTTTTGTGATAGGTGTTGGCTTTGCCTTGTGCTATACACCGGCCATCGCCATGGTGGGGGCATACTTCTCTGAGAGAAAAGCCTTGGCCTACGGCATTGCCATGTCTGGGAGCGGCATCGGCACATTCGTCCTGGCACCTGTTGTTCAGCTCCTGATCGACTACTACTCGTGGCGCGGCGCGCTGCTCATCCTCGGGGGCTTCGTGTCCAACCTGTGCGTCTGCGGTGCCCTGCTGCGGCCACTAGTCCTCAGAGAGGATGAGGAAGAGGCCTGCCCACTTGCCAGAGACTCTGAGTGCGGCTACAGCGTCAAAGCCCCGCTGGAGAAAGCTGCGCTTCACACCAAGACAGACAGTGAACGCTGCTCCTCTTCCTCTTCATCTTCATCCTCTTCTTCCTCATCCTTTTCTTGCTTCCAATCTCTTCATGAGTACAGTTTCCTGCTCATGCCAGACTTCCTGGTGCTAGCCGGCTCCTTCCTGTTCCTGGCCAATGGCTGCAGTCTGCCCTTCGTCTACCTGGTGCCCTATGCGCTGGACGTTGGAGTCAGCCATCACCAGGCAGCCTTCCTCATGTCCATCCTGGGCATTATTGACATTGTTGGGAACATCACTTTTGGATGGCTCACTGACCGGAGGTATGTTCCGTTTTGTTCTATTCTGTTAATGACTTTGTTAATGACTAATCCTCGATGTACATCAAATGCGGTACTTGAATGATGCCTGTAAGAATTATGGATGAACAGTATGGTCCGGTGTTCTAATACAGGCTCATACCTCTTGTGACAGCCTTCTCTTAGACCAGTCAGTGGCCGTCAGTCTCACATCACATTTTAGTATTAGCTTAGCACAGTTAGAACCTGGGCATAGCAGGCACAAAAGAAGAGCAGGGGGTACCAGATAAAACCCCCAGGGGAAAGCTGAAAAAAGTGAGTACAGTCAAGTCAAGTCAAACGAGTAGCCGTAACCCTCAAAGTTCCAAAAGTATTCATTTGCAATCAGTGACTAATATTATCTACTCAGCTATCACCTATCTTGAGTCAGCTATCTTGACATTTTGCATCTCATGCAAATTCACATTGTGTTCCCAGTCAGCTATCTGAAACTTGTGAACACCTATGAAGTAAGCTAGGGACAAAAGAAGTGGAAGAAGTTTATTACTCTCTCACACTTATGGTACAGAATGCATGGTGTTAATTAATGGTGATCTGATAATTAATGGTGGACTCAGTCAAATTAGTGTGCCAATGTGTGGATTTATTGTAGGCCTACCTTACCTGATCTGCTGTTTGAGCTTGTGTCTAACTCACCTGTCTCCACATGCATGGCTTTTACAGTCTCTCTACTACGCACATGCAGACAAGATGGCAGCCCTCTAGGCTATAAGCTGGAATCAACATGGTCATATTTAAATGCCGATTCAACAGGTTTTGTACAGGACTCATTATTACTGTTAGTAGTTGAGCGTCGCAGTACTAATGCCAATGCAAAAAAAAGATCAAAACTTGGACGCGAAATGCATCTTGAACATGTTTTTGAAGTTGTCCACTTCAAGAATTGCACACTTTTGTCATAGTATAAGGACGACAAAGTTTTTAGTTTTTTAAAAAAGCATATTTCAATATACATGGAGGAATGTTTTGTACACATGGAGAAACGAAGTTCTAAAAGTGGAAGAGGATGTGTTCTATGAATGCGTTTTGGATGGATGCATTTCTAATGAAGCGGAGGAGGATGTGTTTTCTGCCAAGATTTTATCTGTTTGCTGTAGAGTTCTCTCCGACCCTGTGCTGAATTCTGGCAGGTTAATCTCTTCCTTTGAAGTGAACAATTGTGAGGTTTCTCTTGTCTCAGAATCCTCACTGTTTATTTCCATTCACAGTCAGTAGGCTGTCAATGTGCTGTTTAGATAAGCATGGACTGAAACCTAGTTTTACCAGCCAAAATTGTTGACTGATTAGCCAGTATTGTGTGTGTGTATGTGTGTGTGAGTGAGAAAGAGAGAGACAGAGAGTGTGTGTCTCTGTTAAGAGTGCAGGTATTTGTAAAACATGTGGAATAACTACAGTAATCATCTGTAATGGCGTAAATTAATCAATTAAGTTACTGAATGTGTAATAACAGCAAACTGTAGTGAATACAAGGATAATAACAAGATAAATAGGAAGAACTGCAGAGGTAACCTTTCCAACCGTGTGTGTGTGTGTGTGTGTGTGCCCATATGGAAATATCCTATTGAAAACATATATGATTCTTATCCATCCTAAACAGAATCATGTAAGGACCACTATAATTTCTCTCGTCTTGACTATTGCAATGCACTCCTATATCAGGTATTTCAGCCTGTGCTGTGAGATTGTTACAAATGACCCAGAATGCAGCTGCACTTCTGGTTTTCAACCAGCCCAAAAGAGCATGTCACACCTCTGTTCATTGAACTCCACTGGCTACCCTTAGCTGCTGGCATCAAATTCAAAGCACTATACAGGGTGATTGATGGATCTGCTCCCATAATACCCTCTTAAAGGCTTATTTTGCCCCCCGGCCACTCCGCTCCTCCAAGGAATGTTGTCTATCATGGCCAACACCTTGTACAGGTCAATACACATTATTGTTATCTGACGTTTCACACTGGTGGAATGGGCTTCTAAGTACTACCAGAGCAGAACAGAACCAGGAACAGATATCCTCTTAACCTTCAAGACATTCTTAAAGAACCGGCTCTTCTGACTTGCAGTGCACAATTGTTTTTTGTTAGCAAGTTGCTCTCTTAGTTTTTAATTGTGCTTTAGCGTGAAAGTTTATCCTCTTTTTGTAAGTCGCTTTGAATAAAAGCGTCTACTAAATGCATAAATGTCAATGTAAATGTATCATTTGTATAACCCCAGACAACTTTTCTATGTGGGTGTGTTATGTGATTGTGTGTGTGGGTGTTTGTGTATTTGTTATATGTTCATATTTTTATGCATATGTGTGTGTGTATGTGTGTGTGACTGACTTCTTTGCTCTTCCTCTGTACTCTCCCTCAGATGGTTGAAGAGGCATCGTAAACTGTGCTACATCTTTGCCTTGGCCATGGAGGGTCTATGCTGTCTCTTCATTCCTCTGCTCCGCACCTTCGCCCTGCTGGTGCCCTTCTCTGTGCTCTATGGCTACTTTGACGGTGCCTACGTGGCGCTTATCCCCGTGGTGACCTCTGATGTGGTGGGCACAACATACCTCTCGTCGGCCCTGGGAGTCGTCTACTTCCTACACGCCATTCCATACCTCCTCAGCCCACCATTTGGAGGTAAGGGTCAATGAGGTCATTTGATAGTCACTGTAGCAGCGAAATACAGCACATGGTAAAGAGGTTGGTTTTCTAAGCCTGTTTGTTTTTGCCTCTCTTCACCAGAAGTGACCATCAACATTATAAATTATATATAGGAAAAGCAGATCTGTTGTAATTGTAGAAAAGAAAAAAAATCTGTAAATTATTCAGTTAGTAGACAGGATTTGCTGGGAAGGCTCATAATGAAGGCTGGTAAATGACTAACAGGTGTTTTCTTTCCCTAGGAATTATCAGGTAAATATTCACTGCAACGGCTGCAGAGTTTACCATGATAGCTGCGTAATCAATAAGCATGACATGACAGTGCACTCAAGCAGTTTTTTGAGCGTGGCACAGCTGTGGGTGATAAAAATGAGTGTTAAAATATGAACTCAAGGGTCGCAGGGTACAAGTGTGACACAGCTCAGTGTTAATGTTTAAAGCCAAATCAGGTCCTTTATTTCAGCACAAATCAGTCCTTATGTCAAGGGCAACTGCAACACAATAAAAATATTCCATCATTTAATAAAATAATTAAGATTAGCCCAGTTCTGAGGTCAAAGAATCACACTGAAATATGATAAGGCTTGAAATTACCAACTAATATTTATTACACTGTGCTGTACTATTTCAGAACACTTAAGAGCATGGTGTTAAAGGTACAGTCCGTAATAATGGATTGTTTTGTCAGACTCAGCAAGTATCATCTCACCTGTCTTCCTTCAGCTATTTTACTGCCCACTCTCTGGTGTTAGGACACAATATGGACTCCATAAATAAGAACAAGATCTGGGGGCTGTGCTCTAAAAATCAGTGTTTAATCTGTGTTTTGATGCAATATTATTTAGCTATGACTTGAACTGTGATAAAATTGCTTGAAATGACTCTTCTGCCCTCTAGTGGATGAAAGGTTACAGTACTCCTTTAATGCCTTTTGTTTCTTTAATAACAAAGGATTTACATTTTTGTGTGTTTTCCTTTCTCTCAAACACTGTCTTTCCATTCATCACTCTTCCTTTCTTGCCTTTTCTCTACCTCCTTCAATGCCACACCTCCCTCCCTCTCTCTCTCTCTCTCCCTCTCTTTCTTCTATTATGTCCTCTTACTCTCTCCTTCTTTCACTGTCTTCCTTCATCCCTCTCTCCCTTTCTCTCTTTTTCACTCCTCCCCATCCCAGGTTGGCTGGTGGACACCACAGGCAGCTACACGGCCACTTTCTTCATGAGTGGTTTCTCCCTCATCTCCAGCTCGCTGTTGGTCTGCACTGCCACCATTGTCCGTCACTGCCTCCGGAGACACCACCGGAACGCTTGCGGAGCACAGACACCCCCTACAGTAGACCTCTGCTGTGAGAGCAAGCAGGCAGACTTTTATATCACCAAAAACAAGGACCTGATGATCTCAAACATGGCAGCCACCACCTCCTAGCATTGTGGCCATACTGTGGCCATTGTAGCTTTTGTCATATGTTGTTTTTAATTATTTTAAAATCAAGAAAATCAAGAAAAGTTTATTTCTGACACTCTTGTCTATGGAATTAGGCATATAGCTTTTGAAATGGAAAAAAAATGAAATTGTTTAATGTAGTACATTCAGATGTCACCAAAGTAATCCTTACTCAACCTGGCCTACTCAGAAAATGGACGTTACTCTGGAATGAAAAAAAACTCCAAAGAAGGGTTTTGTATTTATAAAAGACAGACATTGATGCACATTGCATCAAAGGACATTAGTTCTCATGTATCATATCACATGAATAATGAATTCAGTTTCACTTTTGCCAGTAAAATCTATTGCTGACTATACTGACTGTTGCCATTGCATTAAATGAACAATGATGTTCAGTGATGTTTGCCTGCTCTGTAATTGGGAAAGCACAGTGTTTCTGCACAAATATGTCCTTGTGCACCTCAGGGTACAAATGGAAGTCTTCTGCTGATATGTAATGTAGAATTGCAACTTCAACTTCTTAAGGATAAGATTACCATGTGCAGTCGCCTTCCTTCTTGAAACCAAATGCATGCAATACCAAACCTTTACGTCTGCATAATACCAACACCTGGCATTTCAGATAATGCAGATATGACATTTTAATGCAATGCATTTGCAGTTTCTATGTTGGTCTAAGACCAGCACATCTGTCACTGCTGGACTGGACTAAGCATGTAGATGTCATGATGAATTCACATGGTAACTTCATTTTAAAATGACAATTTGTAATTCACGTGCAGGGGAGCTTGCAGACAGGACATGTCAAAGCAGTAAATGTAAATTAAATTTTCTACATTTTCTATTTGTAATATAGCATCTTCATATGTTGGATATTGTTTTTCAATTTGAAAAAATAAATTACTGGAAACATCCACCCATCTTTTATTTATTCTTACTATTATATATTTAGTTGAACCTATGTATTGGACTTGCTGTTCCTCCTTTGCTTGAAGTTAGTGGGGATACTGCACACAGACACATTTTTAGAGCTGGGAACTCAATGGAACCACACACGCACACTCACACACACACACACACACACACACACACACAGCATGAACAACCCTTAACCGGTTTCCCATGAAGAGCTAGGAGTTAGATGCCTTTCTCAAAAGCACCTTATCCATGGAGGTGAATACGTGAGACCGCTGTACAATTACAATCACTCTTCCTCCCCACACACATTTTCCTAGCAGCCAGCCAAATATCAAACCTACCATCCTTTGGTCACTGATCCGTTTCCCTAATTAGAAGGCCACAGACGTCCAACGTAAACAAAAGGGAGGAAAGAAGACAGGTAGCTTTATTATTCATTTTGTCAGAGTCATTTGCTAGAACCGTAAATTGCATTTTTTTTGGCAACAGACTGATCAAAGCTACACAACTTCTTGCTTGCTTAAGGTTCCTCAAGAGGTAGAGTCTGCTCTGTTCTGCTTCTGTTCAAATTCAGCATTTGACTTCCAGCCTCCACCACCTACAGTACTTTCAATTCAGTTCTGGCCCTCCAACATTTCCACAACAATCTCTTTCTTGTCTTGGTAAGATTTGATGAGAAGGTGGCAATTAATTCCCACACCACACCTAAAGCCCAGCTCATCAGCAGCTCACCAAAAAATCCAGGAACCAATCACAGCAGCTTATCCAGCATCAGCTGCATTGTATGATTCACAACCAATGAAGGCATTACTGCCTGTGTTTAAACCCGTTTACTGTACCTCCGAAGAAATTATTGACTAATTTCTTTATTCGTTTAAACTTCAAATCTCTCATCAGTATCTACTTTCATGTGTTTTGTGGGTCCACTCCCAGGCTACTCTCAGGTTGTATTGATAGTTTGTATGAAAGATTAGAGTACAGTCCTTTTCGAGTGCTCCTCCTCCTCCTACCTGCTCTAACAGATGCTTTCAATCACACCAGAGAGAGAGAGTATTCAATGATCTTTGGTCACACTGTCAGGGAGTTGTGGAAGTTGTGAGGACCAGCTGACCACATACACCTTCTGAGGCTTCACTCAAAGCAATACAGGCTGGATTCCCATACAAAGCCAGCTTTGCTCAGGGCTTACTGAATCTGGTAGACAGCGCCAACCTCAGAAGCAACGCCTTGCATTTATATAATGCTTTTCAATGTACTCCTGTGTGCTTTAGAGTCAATAGGGAACCTCACTAACCACTACCAATGTGTAGTAGCCACCTGGATGACACACCACAGCCATTACATTGCACCAGAACACTCACCACATTGCAAATCTAGGTGGACAGTGATGGAAAAAGCACACCAGATCCAGGGAGGTGATCAGCTACAATCTGTGGTGACCAAAAGAAGGTGCAGGACCCCAATGTAATAATGTGTGAAATGAAGAGCAGATACTATTGTCTTTACCTTCATACACAGCATGTGTATGTATACTGAAGGAGCAAAATGGACTTCTATGGGTCGAGGTGAGTGGACTGCAGTTACACTACACTTCAGCTTTCACTTACATTGTACTTACTGTAACACAGAGGCTCCATGTGGTAGAATGCTATTGCTACTACTTTAGTGACTATCTGGACAATGCAAAGCTTAGGTGTCTTATAGGCTATATGACATCAATATGGTTGTTTCTTCACATCCTCCCACATTACCTCTTTTACATGGTGGCAGAGGTACCAGAAGCTGTGCTACATCTTTGCCTTGGCCTTGGGTAGTATTTTCTTTTGCCCTGTACCTTTGACCTCCTGCTCAACACACCACGTCAGGTCGTATCTGGTCATATCATCTCCGTCCAGCATGGCATCCCATGCATCCTTTGACCACCAATTGGAGGTGAGGTTCCATAACATGGCATAGCGAAGAAAAAAAAAAAACAGCACAAGCATCAAGATGTTCTAAGTCTATTTGTTCTCAGCTGTTTTTACCAGAGGTCACCATCAACAGTAAGTGAGTAATAGTGTAGGAAGGAAAAAAGACTTTATAGGTAACTAATTCAATGGCATAACCTGATCTGCCTGGAATTCTTTAAAATCATGCTGGTAAATGACTGACGACTATTTTCTTCCCAGTAGGTTCATCATGAAAATTTTACTGGAGTAATCAGAGATCTTTCCGGTACTCATCAATCAATCACTTGGTCTGTAAAAATTAATCAGATTAATAAATTTTTTTGGAGTGCAGCTGAGAAAGCATTTGCTTGCAGTGTAATAGAACATCAAAGGTCAAAGGTCACAAGCAAACCACCTCAGGTTCTTTATTTCACCCCATATTAAACCTCAAAGTCAGTCGCAGAATCGTACACAATATACAATATCTAATAAATGGTACGGCTTATGTAATATTAAGGCCAAATTACTGACAGGTAAGACACGCCGTGTAATAGGGCAACTACCATAGTCACCATTTAACTTTTCACTGATGTCACAGTAGTGTCCTTGTGTAGAATAGGGTACATGAAGTCTACTCAGTATTTCACAGTAGTGTCCTTGTGTAGATTAGAGTACATAAAGTCTATTCAGTATTTCATTTTTGCTTTTTATTTCAAAATGTCTCAAGAATGAGTCAATGTACAATCTTTCTTAGAATCATATTCACACAAAACCAAATCTGATTGTCTCTATAAAATAAAAGCAATGACTTGTATTTCGCTGATATTGACAAAACTCTTAAGTAACTCATAAGTCCTTAATTTTGAAGAATATTAATACACGTGAAGAGGAAATGGTTGTGCCTCCACCAGAACACACTTTATCAACTCCTAGTTCTGTCTCCTCTGCACCACTGAAACACCCATAGACCAAGATGAGCATACAGTCCCATATATCTGTGCCTCATGGTCACCTCCTAGACACCATATCCGCTCAGTCACAACAAACAAGTCTGTTATGAATTCACCTGAAATTACTCTTTTTTTTAAAGCCCTTTATTTTGACAAACATCTGTTTAACATTTCTGTCTATTGGAAAACAAAATACATAAAAAATGATATAAAAATGATCATTTGTTTCCATATGTCAGTCATTGAATCATTTTTATCACTTTTAACATCAAATGTCCAATGGAAGACAACACTAAGATATCAATTGCGCAACATATATAAAGGTTAGTAAGCCTAGAGAGTTATCTTTCAGAAATTAAATAATCTGATGAAATTATTTAGGCCACAAGAATACATTTACAGTACAATTAATGAACTGGTGTGATGTTAAAAAAATGTAAAATAAGATCATGGTCAAAAGATGGCAGTGTTGCACTCTTCTGAGCAGCACACACAATTTCACCCCATAAAATAGCATTAGAGGTGCACATATTATAATGGGCTTTACTTGGAAACACCACTAAAATATCTGTTTTCAAGAATAGCAAATCTTTATTCAAGCACAACTATTCTAATGCTTGTAAAGTGCAGTTTGCATGAAGCTTTTGCAATAATCATTAAAAATAGCTTTACTCATAGAAGGAAAAGACAATGCATAGTAATCCACTCGTCCTCAAGTGTGAAAGACGCTTATGATGTTTTGAAGCTAGGTGCCACACAGGCATGCGAGCACCAGTTACTGTATTGAGTGGAGTAATTTTCAAAACACTGTCAGCAAAACTCAGTTTTTTCATGTGTGAGAGAGGTAATGAAATGAAAGGACAGGGAGTGTAACATTAAACTCCTGGGCAAAAAGCATGAAGCAGAGTTGATCACACCTGTGTACTGTTAGACAACTTACACAGATTGCTGAGTTTTCTAAAGAGAAACAAGGGAAATGTCATGCCCTTCTAAAATTTTAGGCTGGCTACAATTCATACACTCCTGTGAAACACTGTTAGGCTATTCGACCAGCATTTGATAAAAAAAGAAAAGTAATCACAAAACATAAAAAATCATGTTTGCCTCATTATTTTGGGATGTAATGACAGTAATATCAGGAGCATGTTCTCATAATATGCTGTATGTCATGTTTGATGCTACATAAAATGTCTGTGCCCAGCAACCCCTGAAATTCCCTTAAAGGAACTGTAAGAATGAACCCGAACATAGAAAAGGAATATACCATCTAAATTCAAAACATTTCTGAGCGTTCTTTCTCCCTCAGATGATGCTCTCATAGGTTGCCAGTTGTAGGCTGGAGGTTCCGACAACTATGCTACTTTCCAAGCAGCTAAACACTTCTAGACTGTCCTGCTTTGGAATCATGCATGTGTGAAAAGAATACTAACAATGTACTGATGGCACTGAACGTAGCAAAAAAATTTGATTACAAAAATCTGATAACAAAATTCATTCAATAAAGCAAAGAATACCTTAATTGTACTTAAATGTACATGAAATGTTTCATGTTTGCATTTCTAAGCCACCCCATGTTTCAGTGATACATCCTCACTTATTCTGCACTTTCTCATTTAGTTCACCTGCAAAGTACAACAGTCCGTCTCAGCTTTCATAACATTAGGCCTACTCGGATAAGGATTTTAAGTGGACAGACTTCATTGCAGTGAAGTCAACACTAACTATTAATTTTGTATTTTGTTGCAATGTAGAATTTATTTTGGTTTTCCATTGGCCACAGTGGGAAGTCCGAAACCAACTACACACCTTTTTCTGTGTATAGCAACTAAAATGAATGTGACAAGGGGGGTTTTCAAAGGAAGTGGTTAAAAGTGGTAAACCTGCATAAGTTAAGCTGGAGGTAGTGATAAACCTTTTAATAGAAGAGCCTGGAGTCCTCATTCTGTTAACAACAAAAAGCCAGCAGACTACTCTATTAGTAAATTTACCACTTTCTCTAAGCTAATTTAGCCACCTACAACTGGAATATACCCAAGGGTCTAAATCTAGAATTACTGCAAAGACAACTTAAGTTCAAAAAGAGCATTTATATATTCCTCATTTTTGGGATCAAACTGTTGGGCTTTCTCATAGTGCTCAATCGCCTCACGTTTTTTCCCTTTTACCTTATAGACTAAACCCAATATCCCATGGGCCTCTCCATCATTGGGATCTTTGTCGAGGCGTTTACTTCCTATTTTCTTCAACTTTTGGATACTTTCTCTCCCATTATTTGTGTCATGCCCAAGCCTCAAGCACTCTGTGTAGTGTTGGAGAGCCTTTTCCTCAGATTTGTTGTGGTACTGCTGAAATTCGCCATAGTAATAGTGTAAGAGCTGTAGTGTTTTATTTTCCTCTTTGGCTTCTTTGAACATGACTCTGAACATCCTCTCAGCCTTCTCCATATATTTATTTTCCCCATACACAAGTGCAAGTTCAGCCTTGGCTAAAAAGAAATTTGGCTTCAGAGTGACAGCCATGTGCAGGTGACTCATGCACTGGTCAGTAAACTGTTTGATCTCACGTCCTCTACCCCTGCCACCTTCTTTGCTGTATAAATCAGTCTTCTTCCTCTTGTAGCACAAAGCTAGCTGATGATGTAGAGAGGCAGATTTTTCTGTACGATCTATGGCCCTCTTCAGCAGTAGAATGGCGCGATCCAAGTAGCCACATTTGCGAAAGTTTTTACTGACATAGCGAATAACATGCGGGTTGGTGGGATCCATGTCCAGAGCATCCTCAACCAGACTCTCAGCCTCATCATATTTGCCAAAGTCGAACGTCTCAGACCAAGCAACACAGTTAAAACAGCATCATCTGGGTTTTTGTCTTTGGCCAGTCTCAGCTGCTTCACTGCCAAGGAGTCTTTTGCATTTGACTTCTTCACATTTTCCATGCGATAGAGAGTGATGGCATAGCCAGCATTCCACTCGGTATCATCTGGTTCCAACTTCAAGGCATTTTCAAAGCACTTCTTTGCATTTTCATAGCACTTATGGGCGAACTTCAGGAAGGCCCAGCCCTTCTCACCATACACCTCTGCATGTAGTATCGTTGGGGTCCCAGTGGGGAACTTCTCTTTTATAGCCACAAGCTTCTCCAAGTAGCTCTCGCACTGAGAGTAATCTCCCCGATGATAGTGTAACCAAGCAAGGTTGCCATAGGTGACAATGAGAAACCGCTCACAATTGTCACCGTGGTGCTCCCGTGTAAGTTCTTCTGACTTTAGCATTTTTGCGAGGGCATCATCTCGGGATCCCTGCAGGTATCTGACATAAGCCAAAAAACAATACGACCGAGCCACCCCAGCTCCCTTTCCTAGGTCCAGCTTTATTTGGTCCTCCAACCTGGCCTGAAGTTCCGATAGATCTACGTTTTCTTTGGGTAGATGCCAGGTAAAGTGACACTGCAGCTGCAGTAGTTTAGTTTTCAAAGCTACGTCATGAGAAGAACTGAAAACACAAAAGACAACACCAATTAAAAAGTCATTTCCAATGGGAAAGTCAAATAGACCTAATCTAGCATTATGGAGCATAAAACAGGCAACTGAAAGCTTGCATAGCCATAACCGTAATGTGACAGAAGCATATAGCCTAACGTTAGCCTACTTTCACCACAGCAGGCTACCTACTCCAATCGAACCTTTTCTCTGCCACAAATGGTAGGCTATGACCAAGATCATGCATGGAAAGATTACTGATGTCTTAATATTTTCCACCACAAAAAGTGACATTAAAACATGACGCGTCACATCATCGTTATAATTGGAGATAGACTCTGAATGGAATTACTGTAGATAGTAAGCTGAATCAAGTGAAATTGGTCGGCTGTCAACAAGTCGACGCCATTGCGATTGTTGACAGGCATCAGACCTATTTCTTATAGAAGGTCGAATCTGCAATGAAATTATGGCTAACATTATTTCATTTGAATGAACCCAAACGCTCGAACATACTCACTTCATTATTAAAATTCTGCTTGTCTTAGACTGTCTCAAGCAAAACCAGTCACTTCTTTAAGTTTACAGCTTTTCATTCGGTGTAAGCATCCATCCACGCCTAAGATTGCTTGCTCCGACGATTTAGACCGAAATGAAAATGAAACTCGGCGGCGTCACTTATCGATTGTTTTCAGTTCATCTCCAATCACTGGGGACTGATAGTGTTGCTTAAGATGACTCATAGAGACGTTTTCACCACCTCATAAACATTTGTCATTTCCCCCGTCATATCTATGTGTGTATATGTACTTGCTATAGCCTATATATTATGTGTCAAACAAACTGATCTGATTGGGTATTACTATCCTACTAACATTTTCTCTCTTCTGCCTTTATGCTTTGAATGAATTGTCTTAAAATACCATCTCCAACAAGGTAGTTTTATCCTCTCACAAAACGTTCACCAGTCTACAAAAGTGCATCGTGACTCACCTAGGCGCAGGTGGCGGAGGGTCGCAGGTTGGAGCCCCGCACTGCCTGACCCCATCGATGTATCCTTGAGCAAGATACTGAACCCCAAGTTGCTCCCAGTGGCAGGTTGGCACCTTGCATGGCAGCCTCCACCGGCGTGTGATTGCAAGTGTGTGAATGGGCGAATCTGAGGCACACATTTGAGTGCTTATAGGAGTAGATTTTTCTTTAAAAAATCCATTTGCTCAGGCTTACCAATTGGCAGAAGTAAAGATGAGATGATGCCTAAAACTGCTCATGATTTCAGGACACCATTAGGACAAGGGCCTTTTTACTGAAAAGGTCTGTTTTTTTTTATAGCCTTTCAGACCCAACATTTTAACAACACCCCTGCATTTAAAATGTAATGTTTACTGTTGGGAGAGTGCACTAGGCATAGAATTATCAGAATAGAAAGTGTTCAATTTAGTCCTGGCCCTCTACAAACATGCACCCATAAACCAAAGAAGAGTGTACAGTCAACTGAGATATTTCTTGTTGATGTCCACATCTTGCTGATGTTTAAACATCCATCCCTTCAGCCACACAAGTAGTTGTTTGGTCTGGTAAAAATTCATTAACTCATTACCACTGTCTCATTCATTAACACTGTCTCAACTTGGCCTACCAAGATGTTTGTTTTTGATATAAAACTGGCTCAACATGTTTTGTGTCTAGGAACAAAGGTTGATAAAGGACATAATCAAAGTCACATTTGAAGAAGTATTTTTTTTTTATTTCATATTTACCAAACACCGTTTAAAGGCTAAAAGATGACAGTATGTGATACTGTGCTAATATTCAGTACGAAGCACTGAGTGGACTTATAATGCATAAAACATATTTTGGAATGTATCACTAGAGTGTACAAACTATATTAACCACTAAATAAACCCACGGCCATTTGTTGTTAGTACTAAACAGGAAGGCTACCTGTGAATTGTAACTAATCATAACAAGTCATGTCATGGACAGAAAAGGGCAGTATTGTACTTTTCTGGCACAAACTTCTTACAGTGACTCCAAGAAGCATCATTTGCACATTTCGAACTGGCATACCAAATATTCAGTTCAATTCAATTCAATTATATTTATACAGCACCTTTTACAATACTATTGTTTCATTGCACTTTACAGCAAGGAGCACCCAAGAGCAACAGGGGCAAGAAAAAAACTCAACAAGGAAAAACAAGGAAAAAATAAAACCATTTGAAGCACTAAACAGACTATCAACTTTCAATAGCATCTAGGCAAACCTTATTTAAGCAAAGCTATTTAAATGCTATTACAGTGCAGCATACAATTGAAATTGTCAACAACAATAAATCAACAACTAAAATTTACAAATTAGAGCATTACTTACAGAAAGAAACGCTATGACAAACAATATGCACAAGCGAAATGTGTAAGGTAAAATGAGGATGCCAGTTACCACATATGCATGCATACTAGTTGAAATAAATATTACTTTAAAGCAAAATTCTGGCACATTTCAGGTCATTGTTTGGGCTCAAAAACTTGTTTAAGGTCACCAAAAAGAATGACGAAACTTAGTACAACACAAACCGAATAGCAGAACAGCAGCTAAAGTTAAACAATGGGGGCAACCAAACTGAAACTAAATCTGAGTTTGCTTTAGCTGTCGGTCTGCTATTCAGTGTACCAAATTTCTTCATATTTTTCCCCTTTTCACAACACTCAGTGGCCGTAAACAACTGGGCTATGAGTGAAAATGTGCAGAAGTTTTCCTTTACAAACACTGTAAACAAAAACAGTTCATCTCATGTGTAAGATTAAAATAACATGAAATTGCTACATAAGGAATGGAACAGTTTAAAGTGCTCATATCCCAAAGTTGAAAGCTGACAGTAATGAATTATGCAATATGACAAATACTTTGTCATGCCATGTATGTTACTCCATGAAAGTACCACATAAATGCACATAAATCCACATAAATATTAGTAATGTGGGTGCTGGTGCAAAAACTGCTGGTGTCCATCCAGACACTTTAAAATGAGATATGCTACAGAGAATGGAAATGTAAACAGGAACTGAAGTGCTAATGCTACACACTTGCCCTAGGTGATGTAAACCATGGAAGTACGCCTTAAAATCTGTGTGTATAAGTATGTGTGTGTGTGTGTGTGTGTGTGTGTGTGTGTGCTTGCTAAGGCCTCAGAGCGTGGCCCCAACCAGGATGCACTTCGGCTGGCACACTCCAGTCCAGACTTAATAAAATCATTTACAAATTAGAGCATCACAAGACCTCCAAATAAAGGACACAAAACAGCAATCCTGAAAGTGAATGTGTTCAGAGAATGCACTCTGACTATTAAGAGAAATATCATGTATGTGCATCCATTCTTTGCCTTTTGTGAGTGACATCATGACTACTGCAATGACAACTGCTGAAGTTCTGAAAGGGCTTTCATGTACTCCTCGTTGTTGAGGTCAAACTCCAGGGCTTTTTTGTAGGATTCAATAGCCTCACTATTCTTGCCTTTAGCCTTGTGAGCTAATCCCAAAATCCCATGGGCTTCTGCGTCACTGGCATTCCTGTTAATGCGTTTCAGCGCTATCTTCTTCAACGCGTAGGCACTCTGCTTCCCATAATGCGTGTCTTCTCCAAGTCTCAAAGACATTGTGTAGTGCTGGACAGCTAGTGTCTCTGAGTTGTTGTTGTACTGCTGGAATTCGCCACAGTAATGGTGTGCAATCTGGAGCATTTCATTTTTCTCCTCAGCTTCTTTGAATGCTGTCTTGAACATCTCCTCAGCCTTAACATTCTCAGTGTCCTTATCTTGCCCATAAATGAGTGCAAGTTCAATCTTGGCTAAAAGGAAGTTTGATTTCAATGTTGTGGCCAATTCCAGGTGGTGGATGGACTGATGGACGAGCTGCCTAACCTCATGTCCTTTGCCTTTGGCGTCTCCACGGAGTAGGTCCGTCTTCTTCCTCTTGTAGCACAGAGCTAGCTGATGGTGAAGAAAAGCAGCGTTTTCAGTACGATCTATGGCTCGCTTTAGCAGGGCAATGGAGCGGTCCACAGAGCCACTTTGGCGGAAAAATTTCCCAGCATAGCGGATCACATGTGGATTACTGGGGTCCATGTCAAGAGCTTCCTCGACCAACCTCTCAGCCTCATCACATTTGTCAGATGCAAAGAGTCTCAGACCAAGCAACACTATTACCTTGGCATCATCTGGGCATTTCTCTTTAGCCAATCTGAGCTGCTTTATGGCCAGAGAGTCTTCTGCGTTTAACATTTTGATGTCTTCAGTGCGACAGAGAACGATGGCGTAACCACTGTTCCATTCACTTTCCTCTGGCTCTAGTTCCAAGGCATTTTTGAAGCACTCCTTTGCTTTTTCATAGTATTTGCGGCCAAACTTGAGGTATGTCCAGCCCTTCTGACCATAGACTTCTGGATGAAGCTCAGTTGGAGACCCAGCAGGGCACCTCTCTTTCATGCCGTCAAGCTCCTCCAGGTAGCTCTCACACTGTTTGTATGATCCAAGGTGGTAGTGTAGCCAGGCAAGGTTGCCATAAGTGACAATAAGAAATCGATCACAAACGTCACCATGGTGTTCCCTTGTAAGTTCTTCTGATTTAAGTTGGTTTGTTAGGGCATCATCTGTGTATCCTTGCAGGTACCGTACGTAGGACAA
Organism: Tenualosa ilisha; assembly: GCA_015244755.2. Lineage (NCBI taxonomy): Eukaryota > Metazoa > Chordata > Actinopteri > Clupeiformes > Clupeidae > Tenualosa > Tenualosa ilisha. The sequence continues at coordinate 1,182,590 of PYXC01002284.1, read as the reverse complement.
AAGGCGATATGATCGAGCCACCCCAGCTTTCTTGCCTAGGCCCAGTTCTATTTCGTCCCTCAGCCTTGTCTGAAGATCTGACAGGTCTGCGCTTTCTTTGTTCAGGTCCCATGTAAAGTGACACTCCAGCTCTTGAAGTTTAGTTTCCAAAAGTAAACAGTTAGAATGGCTGAAAGGAGTTAAAGACAGCAACTTAGTGTTATGACAGATGGTGACTGATCATTTTAACTAGTTATATGTAGGTCTGTGTTTTTATTTATCTGATGATTCATTTATCTGTCTAATTTGCCCAATACAATGCAAAACAGTGTAGGTCTATTTATCACAGTAAGCCTGCTGGATTCTTTCAACTGGATTCTTGCTTCCTGATAGCTATCAGCCTTGTTGGGCAACAGATATTTGTTTTTACCAAATGGCACTGAACTATTTTAAGTTTGTTACCAGTGAGATTAACTTTAAGCATGAACTTAACTTGGTCTGAGAAATGGCGAGTAGGCTAACAGGTGCTTCATTCACGTCACAATAACTGTGCGTTCGCGGTAAGGACATTGTTTTGGCCCGTTTTCGTTTAGAATGCCTGTTAACAGATTGCATGTTAACTATTACACCGCACCTGTGTTTCGCACTGCGTCGTAACGCGACGACGATTCAGCCACGAAAATAGGTAGGCTAGGCTATGACAGAAAACTTGGAACAGGCTACTCACCTCATCTTTAGAATGAACTGTGTCTCTTGTATTCCCCAAACAAGTATTCCGCATTCACACCTTCGCACCAAGAGCCTTCCGACTACACTAGAGCGAAACGAAACTGAAACTATGACTAGTTTTCAATTCTTCTCTTCTCAGTTCAGGCACTAGAGCTGCTGCCAAACACCCCACGTTTGGCGAGTTAATTGTCAAATGTTACCCAGCTTACGTTATCATTTCTCTATCCCAGTCTGCACACCACGTCATCCTACAGAAGGGTAAGAAGCAAAATGGAGCAGAATAGGATAAATAAAATACGACAGACACAAGGAAAGTTTATTGTCACATGCATATAGTTACAGGGTGTAAAAAAGGATACAGTTCACATGTTCACATGTTCACAGTTCACAGAAAGGACATGTATACATCCTCTATCTTGACTTGGTATGCCCTAACAGTATGCCACCAGACACCACCACGCATCACTGACCCGTTCCATCTTGCACATCACCATCTTCTCCCATTTGGCAAATGATACAGGACATCACAGTTTATCAGCCACCAAGCTATTCTCTACTATTCTCCCTTACAGTAATACACTTTCACACAGGTACTGCTCTGTACTCTGATATGGTGCACTACTGTTGCAAAGACAAACGCTGCCGAACGAAGCCTGACAGAGGTAAATAAACAGGAAGTAAACAACCCTGGAGACGAGGGTATGGGCTGGTTTGGAGCAATGACGCAAAGAGTGAAAAAGAAGAGAGAGAATTGGCAGCCAGTTTTTGACACTGAAATGGAGAAAGTGATGGACCGAGGCTGAGTGACCTTAGTCATCGAAACCATCAAAGGAAGTGTGAGGACACACAATTGGTGTAAAAGAGAGACAAGTGGCTAAACAACGGGGGCCAGTGATACAGGCAGAGCATATAGCCAGAGAGAGAGAGGGAGAGGTGAGACACTGGAGGGACGAAGAAGATGCTGTAGAACAGTGTTTCCCAACCTTTTTTGTCTTGTTTTCCCCTGAGCCTTTTTGATATACTATGAGTACCCCCTCACTCATACATTCTCTAGAAGTAGAACGTAACACAACTGATTATTACTGGCGCGAAGTGCCACAGGTTATTGTCTCCCTGGGGAAACTAGTTGTAGCCAGTGTCAACCATTTTATTGACGGGCTTAATATAAAATGACTGAGAATATTTATTTATCATCTCGGAAATAAATGATTATTAAATATTTACACATACCCCCTGCAGCGTGCTTGCATACTCCTAAATGCACACCAGAAAGAGCGGAGACACAGACTGCTACAGCAACAGAGAGAGACACACGAGAGAGAAATACAGAAAGAGAGAGAAGCACAGCTTGAACTAGAAAAGAGTTGAGGCAGCAAAGGGAGATGAAGAGAGAGAGAAAGAGATCGAAAAACAGAAAGAGAAGAGGAAAATGGAGAGACGATGGAGAGACAGAAAAAGATGCAGATGAGAACAAGACTGAAAAGCAGAAACAAGACAGAAACAAATAGAAATAGACAGACAGCTTGAAGCCCAAAAGCAAAAAGAGCTTGAAAGACAAAGAGAGATGGAGAGAGAAAAAGACTGATACTAACAAAGAGATAGACAGATAAATTTGTTTAGGGTACTTGGATGCCCCAATTTCTCAAGCAGAGAGAGAACAGCAAAAGACAGATGGAACTCCTGAAGGCCAATGAGAAATGCAAACGATGGGAAGATATAAAGCAGAGCGGAGGATGAAGATGAGGATACAATGCATTATTATTTACTAAATCATTCTCAGGGACAAACTAAGCTTATGTTGAAAGACTTAACAAGATCAGTTTTTGTCATCCATTCATTTCATAGTTGAGAAATTTATATTTCTTAGGAATTTATATGTCTTCATATATTTCAGTGAGGAGTTCAAAAAGACAAGCTCATCTTCAGAAAGGATCGATGAAGTCTTCAAATGAGACAACTACAATTTTGTTACTTTATTTTTCTTTATTTTTTTTTTACCACATTATTAGCGTTTGGCTATTGAATAAAACATTCATACATTTTCATTTCTATTAGTTGTTGTTTCCTCAACTCATTCATTCATCATTTATAACATGATTGCTGCTCATTGCAGCATGTGCCATCTAAACAAACTGAATCTACTCACTTTTTACCTTTCTTATGAACCACAACTGTTTGCCCTTATGAGTTATACATATATGTCAACACACAGCCATAGGTGTATACAACCACGTCAAAGTAAAAAGTTTGTGAACCCCTCAGAATTCAACGGTTTTGTGTGTGAATTGGTCACTAAATTTGATCATGTAACCCACCAGTATGACTAACACAATGTGCTGAAGCTATAACCACAAAAGAAATCGTTGTATTTGGATGGTTGATAAACTTGAAATTTATTTTTTCCTTGCAGTGCTGACAAGCTGTCCAATACCTGAGACATCAAAACAGCCACAAATCAGAATGGTACCCGAGCTGCATTTTTGAATAGAGAGGGCACATTAATGGTGTCATTGGAATGCTAGTCAGGGTAGTGTGTCGTTTACACACAATTCATTTTATGTAGCCATTCATTTTGTATGCACTCTCTCTGTTCTGAACTGCAACTGAAAGAATTTCATGATTTGTGCCTGTTTTGATGTCCCAGCCAGGTACTGTAAACTGTTACAGGTGTGTATATGTGTGTTCTATTCCATGGTGAGTGAATTGCCAATGTGTTGTGCGGTGTGTGTGATTGTGTGTGTGTGTGTTAGAACTGATGAGTTGATTGATCTGACTGAGTTGATTGATTTGATCAATATTTAATATCATTAATATGAGGAATATCTAGGAATTCCCCCATTAGTTTAGAGCAGTGTACTTTTCTGTTGGTATTTGGAATTAATGTGCTTGTGCATGTGCTTTTATTAGGTCTCACAATTTGTCTGTCTGTGTCCATCATGTCTACTTTTTTTTAAGTCCATTCCAATAAACAGCAAAAAAGCCAAAGACTGACTCTGACTCTGAGAGATCACCAGATAGGGCAGATAGATGCCAAAGGAACAGTAGGCCTATGTAAACTGTGGTTTAGTTACTTTGACTTATTAGTTAGTGTATGTGTGTATATATATATATATATATATATATATATATATATATATATATATATATAATTAGTTATTTAATAGTATATGGAGTACATACCAACATGCTTTACAAACATTGTTTTCTATACATGGTAAAGAAGAGAAACTACTGCAAAGACAAACGCAAGTCACACAGGGCACTGAGATACTCATCGTTGTTAAAATCAAATTGCAGTGCTTTCTCGTAGCACTCCAACGCCTGCTGCTTCTCTCCCTTTGCCCTGTGGACGAATCCCAGGATTCCAAAGGCTTCTCCATCTTTAGGGTTCCTGGCTAGTCGTTTCTCAGCCATCTTCTTCAGGGAGCTGGCGCTCCGCTTCCCCTCAGCTGTGTTGTGCCCAAGTGTCAAACACTCTGTGTAGTGTTCGATAGCTAGTGTTTCAGACTTGTTGCGGTACTGCTGGAACTCACCATAGGAAAAGTGTATTGCCTGCAAATTCTCGTGATTCTCCTTTGCTGCTGCAAATGTGGCCTGGAACATCTCCTCAGCTCGGCTGATATCGTTAGTCTCCCCATAGTGCAGGGCCAGATCAGTCATGGCAAAAATGAAATTAGACTTCAATGTCGTGGCTAATTCCAGGTGATGGATGCACTGGTGGATGAGCTGCCTTACCTCACGTCCTTTGCCTTTGGCACCTCCATCACGAAACAGGTCTGTCTTCTTCTTCTTGTAGCACAGAGCTAGCTGATGGTGAAGGAAGGCTGAATTATTGGTACGCTCCACTGCCCTCTTGAGCAGTGCAATAGAGCGGTCCACAGAGCCACTTTGGCGGAAATATTTCCCCACGTAGCGGATCACATGTGGATTACCTGGATCCATCTCGAGAGCCTCCTCAACCAGCGTCTCAGCCTCGTCGTGCCTTTTGAACACGATCAGCCTAAGGCCTAGTAACACCATTAGAACAGCGTCTTCTGGGTTTTTCTCAATGGCTCGCCTGAGTTGCTTTACTGCCAATGAGTCTTCTAACCTTGACTCATTGACCTCTGTGCGATAGAGGGCGATGGCATAGCCAGCATTGTACTCACTGTCATCTGGATCCAGCTCCAAGGCTTTTTTGAAGCACTGTTTTGCTCGCTCGTAGTACTTGTGGGCAAACTTGAGGTACGTCCAGCCCTTCTGACCATAGACTTCTGGGTGAAGCTCAGTTGGTGATCCTGTAGGGAACTTCTCTTTTATAACCACAAGCTTCTCCAAGTAGCTCTCACACTGGGAGCGATCTCCACGATGATAGTGGAGCCAAGCAAAGTTGCCATAGGTGACAATGAGAAATTGCTCACAATCATCACCATGGTATTCCCTTGTGACTTCTTCTGACCTGAGCAGGTTTGCAAGGGCATCATCTGGGAATCCTTGCAGGTATCTGACATAAGCCAAAAAACAATACGACCGAGCCATCCCAGCTCCCTTTCCTAGGTCCAGCTTTATTTGGTCCTCCAGCCTAGTTTTAAGGTCTGTCAGGTCTGCATTTTCTTTGGTTAGAGCCCAGGTAAAGTGACACTCCAGCCGCAGTAGTTTAGTCTTCAAAGCTCTATCAGAAGGGCTGAAAACAGACATAACAGACGTAACAGAGAGATTCATTAACAACATAACACAACTGATTCATTAAAATTGTATTTTATAAAAAGTCTACAGAATTAAAGTAAAATGAAACCCCAAAGTAAATACTGTACATGGAATAGCTAAATATTATGATGAACTAAATAACTGAAATATAAAATAACACTAACATATGATTTCAACATATTTGTGGAAGACCGTGGTCACTGCATGAGCAGCTGCTGTTATGTGAGGACTGTTCCATACTCTGGCAGTCCGGATTTTCTGCATTGTTTGGGAGGTTTAAATTAGATATTAACTAAACTAAATTACTTTCAAAACTTTATATTTTACATGTATGATGAGCAGAATAATTATCAATAAAAACGGCATTCATGGGACAAACGTAACAGTTTTCACAGGTTTGGGTCAGGGTGAAATCTGGCTTTTGCATTCGATATAGCCTTATGCTTAGGGGAAATAGGCCTATGGATGTACATGGAATTATGCGTACATAAAACACGTCAGGAGGCAAAAATGTTCGACCTTTCAATGAAGGTACTTTCATCAAACAAACAATCGTACAGTACGTGCTGTCAACGCCTGCTATTTTTGCTAACGTGACAAAACATTAAGCACAGCCTGTAAAATTTTAAAAACTCGCATTGCTCTAACCCCACTGTAAAATTGGTACTCACTTCATTCTGAAAATTCAGTTCGGTTGCAGTTTTGTGGTTTGCACGGAGGATACAGAACAGCCCTATATTCCACAACACTGAGAGCCATTTAAGTTTCGATTTTTTGTGAAAGGAAATCGAAACTTTGACTTGGCTTTTAGCTTGCTATTTTACCTTTCCACACTCTTAGAAGTGTAGATGGGACTTTGTCTTTTAATAACTGGAGTACGCCGACCCTCTAAGCCCCCTTATGTGTTTATATAAAATGCAGTGAGCTCCACATCATAGCTATTATTGTAACTTGGGCTGACAATCAAACGTGACTAAAACTAAAAGTTTAATCAACGTTAACGCGTTTTATTTTAACGCCGTTTAATCTTCTCGCCGATTCCAAACTACCTGCCATAATATTTTCCTAGTTTATGGTCTAACATGTGGCAACAAGCAACATGCTACTCTATGCCAAAAAAAACACAGAAACATCTGATCCGTCTTTCGCTATCACGACGCAGTACAGGCCCAGGAAGAGGCATAATACATACGCCTCTGATTCATAGCCTACGTCGAAAGCACAGGCAGCCCATATGAGAAATCACTGAAACACAACAAAAATAAAACGTGTGAAATTACGAGGGAAAGCTGACGGCATGATAGTGTGCAAGAATTAGACCACTTTTAAGAATGCAAACTCATATTTTACCTAACGTGTCTATTGTGACTCACCATGACTTGGATTATCATGTATTGGACACCAGCACAATCATCTTAAAAAGATTGTCTGCAGACAAGTTCTCAATGTCTCCAGCTTCAGATAGACGTAATCATCATTTCATCTTAGGTAACACATCCATCTTGTTTATTGGTTTATTGTAATATACTGTGATGACTTAACATAACACCTACATGTAGCTTAGCTAACACTTTTGGTAAAACTTGCATAACTTGCAGCATTTATTTTGAACATAACATTCAAATGTGGCCTACACAGTAACAGCATGAGCTTTTCAAATTTAATACTGTAATCTGGGTGCTACACTTACAAGCTTCCAGGCAAGCTCTTTGTGTTTAAGGCCTACGTGCACTTTTGCAGTAGACCGTGTCATTGAATCATTTGTGTTTTTGTCTGCAAGACTTTACGGATGTTGTTGCGATAATTGGAATCACAATCATATCTATCACATTAACAAAGATAAGCCCACACATCAAGTAATATTGTGTAAAAATAAGCATTTTGGGGAAAAAAAGGCAGATATAAAAGACCAAGAGCTAGGTGGTTAAGCAAACTTTGCATCTTTTATTTAAGTACATTTCATACTGTCATCTTTGGTTTCAAGTTGTTACCAAGAGCACTGACAGTTGCAGCTCTGGTCAGCTGCCCATCCTGATTGTCCACAGTGGACAGAAAGGCCAAAATGTGGTCATGCTCCCGGTGTCTCCATTGAGGGTTAGATATCCAGAGAGGGTTTTGATGTCATTCAAATGTCATTTTTCACCTCATATCCTTTTGAGGATGCAGAAAAATGTATAAATGCATTTGTTACCTCCAGCCTTGATTATTGTAATGCTCTGTACTCTGGGTGTAATACCTCTATAGTATAGTAATACCTCTATTAAAAACCTACAGCTAATAATGCCACAGCACTCACTAGGACTAGAAAATATGAACATATCTCTCCTACCCTTGCTTCCTTACACTGGCTCCCTAAAAGTCGATTTTAAAATACTTCTCCGAACCTATAAGACCCCTAAGATCCCAGAATGCTGGTCTCCTTGTAATCCTGAGAATATCAAAATCTACGATAGGAGGAAGAGCCCCCCCCCCCACACACACATTCAACAAGTGGACACTCTCAATACATTTAAGTATAAACTTAAAACCTTCTTCTTTACTGCTCCCCATAGTTAGGGATGGTGCACGGTAATTCATTACTCCTAATGGGTCTTGGGAAGGACCCCAAGTCCCTACTCGTTACAGTTTGTGAGTGTGTTGCTTTGACCCAAAATATTTTGCCCACTTCAAATAATTATTTAATTATTAATGCATTGTGCATACTGTGTCCAACAAGTTTAATCACATATATGGCAAATGCATGGTTCCTATGAAATAATGCTAGTCTGGTTGACACCCATACTAATCTGCGAGCTCGATTTGATTTTTCTTTTCAGCTCAATACGACTTCGAGACCTTTTGAGTTTGTTTTGTTTGCCTGAAACAGGCTTTTACCCCTTACAGGATGGAGGTGGGCTTATTCCATGTTTTGTTTCAATTTATGATGCGCCCCGCTCTTTCTTGCCTCTGGAAATGTCATTTGAGTCATTGAATGGCTGTAGGCAGTGATGGGGACAAGACCATTAGAAACCAGTCTGATAGACCATGACTGATAGACTATATGACTTAATCTGTACACAAGATGGCAGTATAGGCTACAAGTATGTAATAGTACCTGTCCAAATAGTCCATGAGGCTTTCATTGTACCATACCTTATCATGGTGGGCAAATTCAAATTGTTATGATGTATAGTTCAGTTTGGCACGAATGACAGAAATCTGTACAGGCAGCCACTCAGCAGTCAGCGTACTATAGTGTATAATTAGTTTAGTTTATGTGTTTACTGTTGAAAGTCTAGTAAATACAACATAAGTGGTATGTTGTGATGTGTGGTGTGAGCAAATTTAGTCTTATATTTATTACGTATATATTTTTTTATTGAAACACTGTTCTTGAGTACACTGAATTTCATCGTAGCCTATTAGTGTCCTTATGTATGATCTGTGCAGTGGCAATGTGACACTGGGCTACACCAGTATCATACACCAGCAGTTGCTTAAGTATTCAAAGCCAATACATTAATCAGATACAAACAAGACTAAAGCTTAAGAAACTTTTGTTGAATAAGCCTGGCTATATGCTATGGAAGAAGAATCCATCAAGACAAACTACAGTCTTCTATGGGCTGAAATGTGCTAAAAACACCACAAGCTGTTGACTCACTTCATTTTAATAATGTGAACACAGTCTACTGAATTCAGTTGCAGGGTCAAATCCCTACCTGAATCCACTAGAAAATAGGAGTCTGGGGTAGGGTTCACTTTGGTGTGAATGCTATGCGATGCAAAACTAAAAGGTAAATGATAAGCATTGCCAAGCAATATTGGTAAACATAAGTTTGTGTTTGCTTGCTATTTTACAGCAAGTTTAGTATGTAGAGCTAACTTTACATCATCAGCTTTCTTTTAAAGAACTCATTTAACTCATCAACGCTTTCTCCAGCTGTGGCTGCTCTAGCCAGCTGTCTGTCCAGCTGGTCTTGTTCAGACAGAAAAGCCAAAATATCATCATCCCCCCGGTCTCTCCATGATCTTTTGTTGATTGCTATCTGCTTCAGCTTTTCTCGAGCCTCACTCCGGTCTTTGCTGTTGATCCTGATCTTGTATCCCTCTTTGAGTTGTTGTGTGGCCTTTGTGTTATTCTTCCTCTGGTGCATGAGGAACAGCCCGTACTTGATGTGACAATGCTGTCGTTCCGCATCGCTCAGGGAGACGTTTGAAAGCAGCTTTTTGTAAATGTCCTCGGCATTCTCCAGCTGCTGGTCTTCTCCGTAAGCTTGTGCCAGGTACACATAGGCATATGTGTTTGATGGCTTCAGCTCCACGGTCTTCTTGAAACATTCAATGCTTTTTTTGGTTGCAGCCTTGACCTGCGGAGAATCGGCCGGCATTTTGTCAACTTTCTTCATCGTGACCATGTCCCTCCAGTGGCAGACACCCATGTGATGGTGGAGGAAAGAGGAGTTGGGAGCTCTCTTTAAAGCTGTCTCAAGGATTTTTAATGCTTCGGCAGTGGAGCCCTCTCGTCTGAAATATGTACCGGCATACCTGATAACATGGGGCACATCTGGACACTCCAGAAGTGCCTGGCTGATCAGCTCTCTGCACTTTAAATGGTCAAGGCCTTGGAGTTTTAGGGCTAGGAGGACCATCACCTCACCGTCAGTGGGGTCGAGTTCCAAGGCTTTCTGCAACTGTTGGGTTGCTGAGCTCTTTTCTGGCCTGATCTTAACCTTCTCCCTATCAAGCTCCTCCAACCGGTAAAGAGCCATGGCATATCCTACAGTATAGTACATACTATCAGGTTTGGCTTTCAGGGCTTTCTTAAAGCACTCCGAGGCCCTTTGATAGAACTTTGCCCCAAATCTTATGAAGCTCCACCCTTTCTCTGCTTCAATGGCAAAGTCTCTAACCTCACCTATGCTCTTCACCTTGCCCAGGTAAGTTTCCATGTCTTCTATGTTACCCAGGTGATGGTACAGCCAGGCAAAGCTGGAGTAGGTGGCCAGGTAGTCCGCCTCATCTCGTTTCTCCTCCTTCAGCACAGCCTCAGCCTTGGTCAGGTATTCAAGGGCCACGTCAGTTTTCTCCTCCGAGTGACTCACAAAGGCCAGGATGTTGTAGTAAGTGGCATGGTACCTGCGAGGACAGTACTTGATTCGGTCCAGAAGCTTCTCTGGGATGCCATTCAGGTCATTAATGTCGTCTGTTTTCACCTCCCATGTGAAGAGGCACTCCAGATCCTTTAGTTCGCTATCACTTGTCACTCGGTGGGCACTTTGGAAAAACACAGGCACATACAGCATGATTGCATGTATTACACTTCTCATAAGATTAAAGGATAAGTTTGTTTTTTTACACTTAAAGCCTTGTTTTCTGATTGTTTTATGATGAAATACAATGGTTAAAATTTAAATTGTGACGAATGCTTCAGTTCCAAGAATTTTCAATTGTTGCTGTAGAACCCTCCCTGTTCACTGATACGCTGTCAGAAAACGAGGCTTAAAGACCTACCTCATTTTTGTCTTGTGTTCAACTCAAACAGCTTTCTCTAGAAGACACACAGTGGCACAGGAAGGAGCTCACATCAGTGTCTGTGCCAGGAAGTCAAATTAGGTAACTCAGGAAGTCCAAATCGAAATTCACTTCAGTCCCTTTCAGGCCCACCCACGACTGTGCCATTGTAGCAAGACCAAGCAGGGCAAGGGAATATATATATATATATATATATACACACACACACATATATATATATATATACATATATATACACATATATATATATATATGTGTGTGTGTGTGTGTATGTCAGGGCATATGCTTGACATTTCCATTTTACTCTGAAAAAGAATAATGCAAAAAGGATCCAAGTTGAGATACCCCTTTGGATGGGATATAGTATTTCCCTGGCTCTGGCAGTGCACTTGCTCAACCTGCTCTGGTGTATCTCGAGTACTGATATGAACAGACATGTCAACACAGAAGAACAGGAAAAGTGAACAGGGAACAGGGTCTTGACACACTATTCCTGACTCAGTTCCCCTTTCTTCCCTACCTTCTTCTCCCTGGTCAAATACCTTTGCTTGCCCTATTCACATTGCATCAAAATAAATGTATCTATTCATTTTTATGAAGTACATAGCTCTGTTGGTCTTATCAATTCCATTGGTTATCATATAAGCTAATTGTAATTGTTTAAGCATACGCAGTACAAAGGTAATTTTTCACCCAGTGTAGGCCTTTTTGTTACGGTAGTGATCCAGCAATTACGAATCCTCCTGTGTTTTGGACGTGTCGTGTCATTTCAAATTTCAGTTAGCTGCTCCACACTGCTCTTGACTGGTTGATTTCTACTGCACAAGCACGACGCTCTGCTTTCATTGGCTAACGTTTGATGGATTCATTTGCAAAAAGTTGAGCAGAGCCCAACTTCTGACGCGACGGAGCTACTCTAATGCCGGTGATCCACTAGCAAGTGACGCAAACTCCACCGCAAAACATCGCTACGCATGGTCAATGTTCCTCGAGATGTATGTTTGCTGCTGAGTGGTTGAATCATGATAGCCCTCCCCTGTGTTGGTCTGTCATTGGATAATCACAGCGCATTGGACACACATTTGTTAAATAAAATTGCACATGGAATCTAGAGTCCTTGTTTGCATGGACTTAAATGAGTCCTTGACTTGCAGATAAAAAAACAATCACCCTTATCCATGTAAACCACTAAGGATTTGTATTTATTATTTTATTCACATTACAATATGATCTCACTTCACATACACAAAATACAGGCATTAACAAAACTACAAAGAGCATTGGTGTGCGTACATGTGTGTAATGACCATAATGTGTACTTTATAGAGTTGTAAGTGTATGTGTCACACAAGGTACTGGATGTCTACATTTTTCTCTGAGATTCATAAAGTGTGCATGCATGCATGCATGTATTGTATGACTGCAGAATAAATTAAACTGCAGAATATGACAATAGTGCACAAGCCTTATTACAGTAACCAAGGATATACCAGGTAATTACTGTATCTGAAATTTGGCAATCATCGAAAAAAAGATATGCAGATTTAAAGCATTAAAAGTTAATAAAACTCTTTTTGAGACCCTTAAAATGTCATCTTTGTTTTGAAGCTATCAGCAAGCAAACTGACATCTGCTCGCGCTGTTGCAGTCCCAGCTGGGCTGTCCTGCTTGTCCTCTGCGTCTATAGCAGACAGGAAGGTCAAGATGTCACTCTCTCGGCCTCTCCATCCGGACCTACGACTTGCTATCTTCTTGAGTTTGTCTTTAGCCTGACTACGGTCTTTGCTGTCGATCCTGATCCTGTATGCCCTCTTGAACTGCTCCACGGCTCTGGCATCATCCTTCCTCTGGTACATCAGGAAGATCCCGTACTTGGTATGGCAGTGTTGCCGTTCCACGTCCCTCAGAGATCCATTTGAGAGCAGTCTGGTAAAAATCGGCTCGGCTTTATCCGGCTGGCGGTTCTCTGCGTACGCCTCTGCCAGGTGGACCCAGGCGTGCGTGTTCGACGGCTTCAGCTCTACAGTCTTGCGGAACAGGCGGATGCTTTCGGCAATGGCAGTCTTGACTTGTGAGGAGCTGGCTGTCCACATGCCGGATCTCTTCATGTTGATCATATTCTGCCAGTAGCATAGACCCATCTGGTGGTAGACAAAAGAAGAGTTGGGAGCTCTCTTGGCCGCCTCCTCAAGGATCGCCAACGATTCTGCGGTGGAGTTGTCTCTCCTGAAGTATGTGCCAGCGTACCTGATGACCTGAGGCATGTCTGGACACTTTGTGAGAGCCTTGCGGATCAACTCTCTGCTTCTTGTGTCATAAAACTTTTGGTATTTCAAGGCTAGGAGGACCATCACTTCAGCATCAGTGGGATCGAGGTCCAAAGCTCTCTGTAAGTGTTTAGCGGCAAGGCTGTCTTTTGGACTGGTCTGACTATCTTTTCTGACAAGCTCCTCTAACCGGTATAGCACTATGGCATAACCTACGTTGTAGGGCACGCTGTCAGGCTTGGCTTCCAGAGCCCTCTGGAAGCTTTCCTTGGCCCTTGGATAAAACTTAACCCCCAACCGTAAGAAGCTCCACCCTTTTTCTGCTTCCACAGCAGTGCCTCTACCCTCACCTATACTCTTTACCTTGCCCAGGTAAGTCTCCATGTCTTCCAGGTTACCCAGATGATGGTACAGCCAAGCAAAGCTGGAGTAGGTGACCAGGAAGTCCACCTCATCTCGTTTCTCCTCCTTCAGCACGGCCTCAGCCTTGGCCAGGTATTCAAGAGCCATATCAGTTTTCTTCTCCAAGTGACTCACAAAGGCCAGGATGTTGTAGTAAGTGGCATGGTACCTGCGAGGACAGTACTTGACGCGGTCCAGAAGCTTCTCTGGGATGCCATTCAGGTCATTAATGCTATCTTTGTCTACCTCCCATGTGAAGAGACACTCCAGATCCTTTAGTTTGTCACTTGTCACTTTGTAGGCACTATAAAAGTAAGGCACACATTATTACAACTAGCCTATTAGGTTATAAATATATTATTATTATTATTATCATTATTATTATTATTATTATTATTATTATGTACGCTCGTCTATTCTTGATACATAATTCTAAACAGGCTTCGGCTACTTGGATAGGATAAACTTAATGTTACACAGCAACCAAAGCAAAGTAAATCGTGCAACAAACATGTTACAATTTACCTCATTTCGTCCTGGTTCTTGTTTTCAGTGTAAACGACACTCTGGTAGCTGATACAGTGGCGTGGGTGTTATTTCTGCAACGCCAGTGCCGTTTATTCGGGAAATCACAACCGAAACCTAACTTCACCGTCTGGCTCTGGGTCAGTTTCGTACCCACCTACTAATGCACCGTCATGAGCCGAACCCAAAGAATAAGTGATACAACAGAGCAGGCCAAAAAAACCTTCTGTGGATACGGATAATGTGTCTTTGTAGCTTTCAAAGAAGCCTTTCACCTGCTCCGATTTTGCGTTTGCGTCTGCCACTGTTTTTCTCGTTAACAATAAACTTGAAACGCATAGATTAGACCACATGACATATACCAAAACTATGCAACACAGACAAAAAAAGGAAATCACTTCTGTTTACCTATTATAATTGCCGTCATTGCTTCTTATATTCCGTTCTTGAGCCAGGACGGAAACTTGTAATTACATGGTATACCCATAAGATGGCAGCCTTAGTCAGAGCGTCCCGGGAGGACATTCCCTAAAAACTCGTCATTACTCTTCCTTATATTCACCAAAGGTTGACTTTAGCTCACTTCAGCGTCAGGCGTTTACGATATGCTCTTCAGGGGAGGTGCCTTGATAAAATCATGTAATATCTAATGTAATATCACAGTGATGTCTAACTACACCATGTTTATTCTTTATCTTAGACTGCAAAACAAAGTAGCTGTCATTCAGGTTTCTTGCATTGGAAATGAATAAGACGCTTCATTAGCTTTGCTTTTTTCCTTTGTTATAGTGTTTCAGGGTCTATGTTGTAATATCCTCTAGCACATTTCAGTTTGATTCTCTTGTCTTATCAGTTTGGGTTTCATACAATATTCAGTTTGTTTGATCCTGGTGAATTGTCCAACATTTATAAATATATAAAAATGTTTGACAATGTTTGACAATGCTTTCACAAAGTTAGAATTTAAATGTCTATTATACTGAAACTATATATAAGTATTATACTTACAGTTGCACACACAGAGAGAGAGAGAGAGAGAGAGATACGACACACACACACGTACACACATCGTGAATGGAACGGGAAAGTCCCACCGGACAAGAGCCTCATGAGCAAAGTGGAGGCGGCTCTTGGCAAAGCATAATGGCATGCTCAAACTGAGCAAGTCTCATTCTTCTCCAGAACACTGACACGAAGACATGTCAACACGGGTACTCCAAAGCCTCTGGGACTGGGTCCTGACATACGATTCTTGGCTACGATCTCCCTTCTTTCCTGTGCTCTTCTCCCTGAGCACCTACCTGCTCTGCTGCCTGCCCTACGTGCTCTTAGACCTCCTGTCGCCTCACGTGCCGTTGATCCGCCGCTACAAGATCCAGCAAAAGAGCCATGTCTCATGGAAGGTGATGTGGAGCTGCCTGGTACACTCGCTGTACATCCATGTGATGTTCCTCTTCCCACTAACAGTCCTGCACTGGTACTGGCGGAGGGTGACAATGCCGGCTGACGCGCCTGAACTGCTGAAGGTGGCTGGAGACCTGATTGCCTGCCTGCTGCTGTTTGACTTCCAGTACTTCGTATGGCACATGCTACACCACAAGGTGCCCTGGCTGTACCGCACTTTCCACAAGGTGCACCACAAGTACACGTCCACGTTCGTGCTGACCACGGAGTACTCGGGCGCGTGGGAGACGCTTTCGTTGGGCTTCTTCGCCGCCATCAACCCCATGCTACTGGGCTGCCACCCCCTCACCGAGCTGCTCTTCTTCATCCTGAACATCGCGCTGTCCGTGGAGGACCACTGCGGATACGACTTCCCCTGGGCTACGCACCGGTTGGTGCCGTTTGGACTTTATGGAGGTGCACCACACCATGATCTCCATCACCTCAAGTTCAAGTCCAATTATGCCCCATATTTCACGCACTGGGACAGGCTGTTTGGGACTCTGCATGAGGACTAAATGGGATCAAAAGCCTAAATGGACTAAAGTCCAACAAGTCTTGAAAAGAAGAAGGGCATGCATGGACTCCTAGTGAGTCCAGTAACATTTACTCTTTTACATTAAAAGGAATTTGAAAGTGGTGGCACAATTATTAATTCTATGAATTTAAATCTCACACACTAACCAAAACCTCTATTTATTAAAAATAATGTTTGACTGTTTGTTGTTTTTGTTAAATTAACTAATTTTTATATGCTTTTAAAATTGCTCATTTAATATATTATAACATTCTGCAGATGTGTCCAAGGTTGTTAATGGCCAATGGCATTACAGGCAGTGTGATTGTAAAGAGATGTTTTTATTCAACCTGCACATGAATGAAGTATACCTGCCTTGAATGTAATAAACAATGCCTACACAGTTTACAACGTTTTGTGTGTATTGTGTTCAAAACTGCATGGGTGACATGGGGAATTTTCTGCAGATAAACTTTAGTGAGTTCACGAATGATTGACACATAGAAAGGGTTTGGCCGCAGGGCAGGGCATGAAGGTGAGTGCATAGTTTTTATTACATCATGTAGTAATTTAAGTAGTGTGAAATTTTATTGTCACTGTTCAAAACCCTAGAAACTATGGGTAATATGACCTTAGTTGGTCTTGAAGGCGTGACTAATTATTGAAGTGATAAGAGGAGACCAGGATGTACTATAAAGCAAGCTACCGGCTTACTACCCATGGCCTATTTTGCTTTTTGTTGATAAAGGATACCACCCATATTGCATCTTGCCATATCATTATTAAATCATTATTTCACACTGAGTCAAATGTCGACACTTGTGGAAGGTTGTGGGATCAAGGATTTGAAGTTCACCTCTACATGCTACAGCCCATGGTATCACGTGACTAATGGAAAGTGGAGGTCTGAGTAGGTCATCCTAAAGTCACCACCAGCAATTAGTCATGATTCTGACAGCATTCGTTTGTCAGCATAAGTCCAGCACAGCTCATGAGGTCACTGTAGTGTGTCCTGGTTTAAATTACAGCACAGCATCTTCACCCTTAGCCTACTGAGCCACTGCCCCCTCTTTGACATCCTATTTTAACTGAAATAAGTGAATGTGTTTTGTTACCTGGCTGAAATGAGACCTGGTGCCTTGCTCAAGGTCACCTCAGCCGTGGATGTGCTCATTTTGTCTACTGGTATTGAACCAGCTACCCTTTCCAAGTCCATAGCCCTAACTAATAGTTGAATTATTGCTGAATAGTTGAATAGCTGAATAGTTCTCACTAAAGCACAAAATCATACAAGAACAGCATAGCTAAGTGTTTTCCAAAAGCCTGGTTCTCATCCAGAGACTTCAATGAGCCATTCAGCTGCCAATCAAGCGCTGCAGAACTGGAAACTGCTGTTACGTCACAAATACCAAACATGCTCATGTGTAAGAGCCAAACGGCAAAATAATAATGGTTATTATTGTTCTATTTATTATTTACTGTAGTTAGACAGACATTCAGACAAATGTGTTGCTGCCACTTAAGGTGTTGTTTCAGATATGGACTTACTTTACTGTAAGTCTAAATGTTAAACTAGTGTTGTAAAGTTGTAACTAACTTTGTGTTGTAACTATAACTACTATTACTTTAAGCATTGCTCCATATATGATGTGTGATGGACATAATAATTGATTAATGTAACAATGGGCCACTACATCTTATATTTTGACTTCATGGTGGGCCGCATGAAAGAGAGCAGAGGGCCACAATTGGTCCCCGGGCCACCCCTGTCAATTGTATTCAATTTGGCTGCAAAAGTAAATATTGACCCCAACATTTCCCAGAATTGGCTTGAATAATTTAATAATTCCCAGAATTATTGCCAAGGCTGGCGTGTGAGACAGACCGGCAGCTGCAGGGGAAGTTGTTTTAATTATCTATTTTATTTTAGCCTGGAAAGCCCAGTGGGCTGGGCAGTGAGGAAGGAAAAGGGGAAAAGTAAACAGACCGAGTGGCAAGGGGCGCTAGATGCTAATTCATAAAGATCAAAGCATCTAGGGGGTCAACATTTTTTAGTTTCTCAAATAAACCTCTCTGGGTAATAGTGCCTGACAGGGGGATTTCTGACGGATGTGCCCTTTCAAGAAAGAGAAAGTGAACTTTATTCAGATGGTGAGGCAGACGTTTCCTGTGTCTGCCAGAAAAGAGGAAGTCACTCTCCTCCTGGATTACTGTGCTGGGAAGTAACATCCATTTGTTCTCCCCTTGTGCGGTCAATAAACATCCTAAATTTTGTGAACATTCAAACCTGCAAACATCATATTTTTACAAAAGGAAAACCATTTGTTTTTCAATAAAAATTAAAAAAAATATATATATGGCAATACTGTAGATAGGTCTATCAAGGAGAGCTGATAGAGAGGAAATAGACAAGAACAGGTCAGCATTGTTTATCAATACGTGAAACGGGACCACCCAGTTCTAAAAGACTAAATTTTAAGGACACATGCAAAGTATGCAGTACACAAATTGGACCGAAGCAAAATTTACACGACCAAAAGTAAATATTTGTATTCATTGATACATTCATATATGAAGGCAATGCTGTTTTTAATTAACCTTTTGCATGTGACTTTTGTTTTTTTTCTGCACCATGCCGTTCCTCCCATCTGTCAGCACTCCTGTGCTCCTGCTCTCCTGTGTAAAACTGGCCTTGTTTTGGGGAAAAGTTTGGGATGGCAAAGGCCTGAATTGACAGACAATCTGTACTGAAAGTACAGAGGGCCATGGGTCAGGAAGCTGAAGTCTCTTGTTTTTCTGTTCTTTTATTTTCCTTTTCTTTTTTTTCACTTTTCCGAACTTTCCTCTTTGCCTTTTCACTCTTACTGGGCTTGTGTCTCACTGGGGCTTGACCCACTCACACACAACAATCACAACCCACAACAGGAGAGAGTGCTGGTGTGCTTCAGGCTTCAGACTTTACTCAGACTCCCCTGCAGGAAGCCAAGTCATCCGGAGCAAATACTGCACAATAGGCCAGGCTTTCAACAGTTCCTTGTGTTCTCGTAAATGTCTCCCAGTTAAAGTGACTCCCTCTGCCTTGCCTTATTTTCATTTCACTGGAACTGCTCCTTGAACATGCTATGACGCTAGGACCTTTTCATTTATGACCAAGAGCTCATTGACTGATATCAAGATGAGATAACATAAGAAGCTTTCAACATCAGAGATTTGTCTTCTGGTAAATTGTATTAGACAGATGTACATACAGTAGAATGCATAAACATACACTTGGGGTGCAGCAGTACTCATGGGCCGCAGAAGGGTTCAAGGTTGGATGTTTACATAATGACCTTTTTCTGAATAGTCACAGCAGAGGGCACAAATGTTTTGTTGTTGTTGTTGTTGTTGTTGTACCCAGTTTTCTTGGCAGAAGTAACCTTAAGTCCCCTGTCAGTAGACAAGTGCTGGCACAATGAGTGAAGGGAGTGGGATAATCATAGACCTGAACTGACGTGTTCTCTGTTAGATCAAGTGAGTGGGGTATCACACCTGCAAGGTGTGAATCAAGGAGTGGCATTTTATTTTTAAGGGGCCACATAATCTCAGTTGTCATGACATACTCTCTCTCTCTCCCACTGTCTCTCACACACATGTGCACACACACACACAAACACACACACAAACACAAAAAAACAGTGATAACATATAATGTGAAGTATCACATCATGAAAATAAACATATGATGTGAAAATATCACATCATGAAAATAATACGATGCCATTATAATGCTGAAACATTATTCTTCACTACTTTCACAGTGTGATCATTTTTATACAAAAAAATTAAAACATGAAAAGATTTTATGCAGCTTCATTCGAGCATTCAAACAGACCCACACCTTAGATAACAATCATGCTCTGTAACAGACCATGATAAGAAAGTACATGAATAACACTGAAAGGAGTGGCTGCAGAATAATCCAAACCCTCTACCTTGAAAATAAAGGGAGTGGATGATTTAAGACACACACACACACACACACACACACACACACACACACGATTACAAAGCCTTGTGATCAAAGATGTCATTTCCCTATGTCAGTTCTTGCTTGGATCCTTGATCCTTGAAATGTTGCCTTTTCTAGACTTTTATTCTTATCTTGGTTTATTAGAAACAAACAAACAAACAAACACACAAACAGATGAAAATGTTTGCTCTTATTATCCTTTAGTAAACACAGCATTTGATTATCTTATCGTTCACTCGACTGATAATGCACTCATTTTGTTTGTGCTTCTTTGTGGACCTTTTCTAAAATGAGCGTCTTCAGATTGTATCATTCCCACAGTGTTTTAAGTTTTGACTGTGGTCACTGGGACTGTGGTGTAGTCAAATAGGATTCCCCCAGTTCCTCCACCCTTCACTCATCGCAGGGGAATATCAGGCACAGTCTACCTTGTGAAATAGCTACAGATTCAAGATAGTGATAAGTGGTGAACCAATCATGTCAGCGATAGCGTTTCGTTCTCTTCATAGTGATCTGCCTAGCCCATATATTGTTACTAATATGCTGTTGTTCAAACCACTTGGAGCAAAGCTGTCTTGGGTATAATTACCACTTCTATTTAAGTTAGAGAACAACAGGAAACACCCAATAAAAACTCTGTACAGTTTCTCTGGAGCAAAACAGCAAAGAATCACTGCTGGCTTTGACTTTATGGGCTTCCACTTGTACTATACTTAATCTGCAATGGTCCTTATCCCATAGTCACTATTTATCTCTTTTCAAAATACAAAGCAAAGCATGATGGATGTTTTGGTTTTTAGTGCATCACAATGTTAATTTCATTGTGGGACAGCTCTGGCCTACTCAGGAAGTGGCTGAACATCGCTGTCTCATCCACTGAGCATCCGCAGCAGCTGACTGGGCTCCCCACTGCTCTGGGTCAGTGTGTTTCACTTCACTGTGTGCTCACTGTGCGCTTTGTTTGTGTGTGTGTGTGTGTGTGTGTGTGTGTGTGTGTGTGTGTGTGTCACTAATTCACTGATGGGTTAAATGAGAAAAAATAGAGTGTATTGTATTTACGTATACTCATATACTTTTTAACGCATCACAAATGAATATGAAATAAATTCCAGAATGTCAGCAGCAGAAAAAGGCTTGGAATGCTTGATAGATTAAAATGGGGAATGCTTGATAGATGAGCCCGGCCACGTGGCACTCTTTAGAGGAATTGTCGATAGACGCTAGACATAATACTGGAAACTTGTGCTCTAAAAACAAAGAGTAAGCAAACAAGCAAATTTAGGTTCCTCTTCTATAGGGAAGAAATTAAACTTTAGTCTCTACCACCAGAAATAAAGATCTCCTCAGTGAAGAGGAAGAAAGACCGGACAGAATTTTAGGGCACAAAAACTTGATATTTTGGAGCTTCACATTTTGATCAGATGACACACGAGACAGATAATTTAAAATTTAAAATGACAGCATTTCTGCACTGCTGAAACATTACTTAAAATCTCCCTCTGACTTATGATCTTAAACCAACACCAAACTTTTTGTACCTTAAAATGTTTCCAAAATCATTTTGATGGTGCATCAACTCTAAGCAGGAAGAAATGGGACTTCTGCCAAATGTGTTACAGCCCCTAGCACCTAGAACAGTGCTAAGCAACTTTGCATGGTTGAATCTGAATGTTGATGAGCTTTTGACAAATCGAAAAAAAAAAAAATCAAATACTACAATGTGCGTGTGGATATGTACACTGGAGCAGCTTGTGTGGTGGAAAAACCCATAAGTACAAGATTTGTTTAATGTAATGAAACAACATGCAAAGCCAGACACACACACACACACACACACACACACACACACACACACACACACACAAGCCCTTCCACTCATCATGTACACACACATGTACAAATGAACACTTAGCTGCTCACACACACACACACACACACACACACACACACACAGATTTGGATTAAGCAGGAGCCTTCTTTGCGGATATGATCCATAACAGGTGTAATGTTAAGTTAAGACAGGATTCATTTGGAGCTAAGTGCTTCTCTTATCACAGCCAGTGGATTTTCAGGAAACTTTTAGAATTGATTTTTATTGACTATTTGATTATTAAATCCTGTTTGGATAAGTATTAAATATACTGTATAGATATGGCTAAGAGGGTAATTCTTCACTGGCAGAAAATATTTTTTCTCTTCTTTTCTTTTTTTTCCAGATATAATCTTTGGCTTTTTGCCTTTATTCAGATAGAACAGTGATGCAATTTGGGTAATTTACTGAATATACAGGTGCTGAAACTAGTTGTGCCCTTTTAAAGTTTAATTACACTCTATTAAATTTGACTCGATTAAAGTTGAGACATATTTGTTTGCGCTGTCATATGACATATTTTTGCGCTTTGAAAAGCAATGGAAATCAGGTGATGTTACAGCTCAGACCTGTTCTCTGATGTTGTCCTATATCCCATCTGGTTATTGTCCTATGGCATCATCATGTGGTTATAATCATTCCATTTCTCCTGTTCCATTCTCCTCTCCTTGGCCACACCACGAAACTCCCAGCCCTATCTGCAGCTGCAGTTCACAAAAGACCAGGAAGTAAACAAGGGCGGAAAGAAAGATTTCTTTTGCCAAGTTTTACATCATCTGAATGATGTCTTTTTGTCTCATGCTGTTGACTATGTCTGACAGGTGTGAATCTTTCTTGGATCGAAACCACAATGAAGTTACTCATTTTTTAATGATAGAAATCTAGACTGGTGATAGGCATATATTTCATTAGTCACTGATACTGGCTACATTTCTGGACAGATGAAAAACAGGCAATTTTAAGCCTTTCATGCTGTGCTCATCTTAGTTTCAGAACATGATAGAATGTTAAAGGTGTCCTGCCACACTAAACCATTTTTACCTGTTGTTTTTCAAATATAATAGGTGTGTACGAGTTAGTGTTATATGGTGCATGTGAAAATGTAATACTTTCTTCGCTGTCTGCAATAGCCAATGAAAAGAAATAAATGGAGAAATCAAGCCAATACAAAAAGTTTGTCTGTGTTACATTATCCTGCCTATCTTTAAGCCATTGACGAATAGCACTGAATTATCACCCAACCCATGCTCTCCTGTATTTGATTAGTGCCCGCCCCACAGAATCCTAACTATGCCAGATCATCGAATATACGTGAAATGAAGATATCAGGCAAAACAGCAGTGGTCTCGTTTTTAGTTTAGTTTAAGCTCATTATTATTTCTGTTTCCAGCGCATTTAAAAAATAATGACTCATCAACTTTGGCAAATACAACAGGCTTCATGTTTTCACTGGTGGTCGTAACAGTAACATTGCGATAACAAAGCAGTTATCTGGTTATGTTGGCAAGTATGATGCGCCAACATATATTAAGGACTTGTCCCTTACCACCCTCCTAGAACCCTAAGGTCCTAAAATGCTAGTTTCCTTGTAATCCCAAGAATATCAAAATCTACGACAGGAGGAAGAGCATTTGCACCCCTCCTGTGGAATAATCCCCCCCTCACATTTGACAAGTGGACACTCTCAATACCTTTAAGTCTAGACTTAAAACCTTCCTCTTTACTGTTTCCCATAGTTAGGCATGGTGCATGGCAAATCATCACTTCTAATGGGTCTTTTGGGAGGGACTGCCTCTGCTGTGCCCCCAGTTGCGAGGCATGGCAGCCACTGACCATCCCTGCAGTGGTGCTGGGTTGCCATGCATCATGCCGTAGTTATGCTGCTATAGCCTAGTGCCGCCACAAAAGCTTCATGTGTCATGCCATACAACTCTCTCTCTCTCTCTTTTTCTCTCTCTCTCTCTCTTTCAGCTCTCTCAATATTTATGTATATATATATATATATATATATATATATATATACATGTATGTATGCCCAAATTACATATTTGCTCTCTGATGTGTGAGCCTGGCCTAATTCACTTTCTTCCACTGTCCACAATTATCTCTGCCGAGTGTCATCCCTGCCTCATTCCAGCGGACTTCTCTCACCCTCCCCTCCTGAGTGGACTACAACCAACACTACAGGAGGCCCATGTCAGAACCGACTCTCCATCATAGAGGCCCTTCCTGGACACCCATGCTAGGCCCGACTCCCCTTCCTTGAGACTTTGTAATTGACCCCCCCTCACAATGGCACTGTCAAATAGACCCTTATTGTTACCCCCATGACCTCACTCCTTTGAGTTTGACACTATGTCTGGCCGCTGCTACATTGTCCAGCCATAATTCCTGATAATCACCTATGGACTGACTACCAAGTAATGTAAAGTGGGATAATACTCTATTATGAACCATTATGAACCTTAGCTAAAACCATAGGCAACTTGTAGTCTGTCATGGTTACTACTGATTGTAATTTTTCTGCATGACCCCTGGCAGTTGGGTTAGCCCACTGAGTCGTGGATCTGCCCATGGTTTCTTCCTAGATTAACTGAACATAAGGGAGTTTGTCCTTGCCCCTGTTGCTCTTGGGTGCTACTTCTGTGAAGCGCCACAAGACAATACTATTGTAAAAGGCGCTGTATAAATAAAACTGAATTGAATTGAATTGAATAGTATGAAACCCTTAAAGGGCACCTCTAATGATGGGATGAAATTTCCAAACTTCTCAGTTAGGCTCTCAAACACAAAATGTTTTCTGAGCACAAAAGGAGCACGACCAAGAAAATCTTTTTTAAGCTTTGGCAGGTGTGTCTAGGAGTGTGTTTATGTGTGTGTGTGCTTGTGTGTGTGTGTGTGTGTGTGCAGAGCAGCAGACAGAGGTGAGCAGAAGGTGAGAGGTGAACCAACTGTTGACATTTAGTTTGAGAATGAGGGAGAGTGAGTGAGAGAGAGAGACTGAGAGAAAGAATGAATGAAAGAGAGAATGAGTGAGAGAGAAAGAGAGGCAGAGATCATCTCTGCCAGCATCTGTCAGCACAGCTACTGTATATGTACTGAAGACTTTGGAAAGATAAAATCATGAAACATTGGAAAGAGAAAGATTGGAAAAAATCTTACTTCGTCATGTAGGGAGACAGTCACCTGGATTAACTCAGACAAATGTGTCAGTACATTTGAATTTTCTCTGCAGATCCAGGTGGTGAACTAGCAGCCAGCGCTAACTGAATGGGGCACAGAAAATCACTTTCACTTTTTACTTTTCTTGACCCGTTCAGTCAGCATTATTTTCCAGTTCAACATTCTGTCTTTGTTGTACCAAATTTTGCTTTTATTTTCTCAAACAAACTGATCTCAAACAACAGGGCTGTGGGTCGAAACCCTTAAAGGAATTTTCCTTTAACCACAAGTTGCTGCAAACAGGATGGCAAGTTGCTTTGAAGAAAAAAAACACCTGAATAAATACAACAAATCAATTGAACTGGGCCTCTTCCCTGTGTCTGCACCACTGGGGAAGATAATACAAGTTTACTGCCTCCCCGTTTCTCTCATCTCATCTACTATTTTTTCTGTGTTCAGTGTGGGCAGCAATCGGACACCACTTCTCATTTACGACGGTGATCTCCTAACCACTGTATTTGTGTTGTGGCTGTCTGTAGGTTGATGTTTAATCATGGCTACCCGTGCTAGTCACCCCACGCTGAGATGATTAGCAGATTCCTGACCACCAGCGGCTTTTGGTTCAACATAATTTCAGCATGATTTACAATAGGCTAACTAGAAT
This sequence comes from Tenualosa ilisha, assembly GCA_015244755.2. Classification (NCBI taxonomy): domain Eukaryota; kingdom Metazoa; phylum Chordata; class Actinopteri; order Clupeiformes; family Clupeidae; genus Tenualosa; species Tenualosa ilisha. Next base: position 1,156,820 of record PYXC01002284.1, on the reverse strand, counting down.
CAAATAGAATGAAAAAATAGTCTTTCAGTTCTTTCAGTAGAATTCTATGAATGAATGGAATGATGGGCAAATGAATGACTGAATGAATGAATAAATAAATGAATGGATGAACTCACACAACATTTTGTATACATACATTTTAAAGCCTCTTTACACCAATCTGTATAACACAGTGGGCGCCATTTTGGTGCACTACACATGAGCTACATTAGTATATAGAAACGGTTATCTGAATGGATTCAGAAACTATTTGATGGCAAAAATGAAACAATCCCTGTTTTGAGGAAGCACATTCCTGCATTTTACATTCACTCTGCATTCACTCATCAGCCCCTGATCTGCCTAACCTTTTCTATTTACTATTACAGTACAGGAATATTGCTAAATATAGCTAGGACACGATGAAATTTTACCGACACCTGCATGTACTTACTGGGTGTAAGAAGTGCAGTGAAATTGTATATGTTAGTAACAATAGATTACATTTCTAGTGCTTGTCAAGTTACCCAAAGCCTTGTCAGTGGAAGGGGGACCTCACTAACCACACTAACCATGTGTAGCACCTACCTGGATGAGGTTTTATGCATCAGAATGTTCACCACACACTATCTTGAGGTTAAGAGTGAGGAAATTAATGAATGAAGCAATTACAGTGGGTGATAATCCACTAGGAGCTGTGGATTATGCTGGGTTAACTAAGGCTAAGAGGAGTTGTTAGACGTTAAACCTCCTTAGCCATGGTAAAACCAGCATAACCCACATCTCAAGCAACACATCAACCAAGGACCAGAACTATCAGTTTTAGAATGGAACTTCATGAACTTCAGGGACATTGCTGAGACTATAGCCAGGACTACAGGGAAACAACTTAAAGCAGCTCGGTTGTGCCAGGAGGTCTTCCATTGAAGTACTAACCAAGCCCACACCTGTTTGGCTTCAGAGATTTGGCTGCGACAGGGTGCCATTGGTCTGGCTGCTGACTATGCTTATCCATTTGATAATACACTGATCAGCTCAACTGATGAAGGCATCATTGAATATCACTATTATGAGTTGCTGTAATATGATAGATCTGTAGAGATTATAATAAAACAAGAAAGGCAAAGAAAAGACAGGATGGAAAAAAAACCACAATAGAATCACTTTCAAAGAAAAGGTTAATCATTCTTGATTCGCTGTAACCATAACTGTCATGGCTGGAGCCATCACTTATAAACAAGCCTGAACTACCAATTCCTAAATGTCACTGTCAGTAACAGGCCACTCAACAGTTTTGGAGCAGTTGTGGCAGTAGCTTTTGTAAATTCAGACTTGTGCCATGCCTTGTTCAAAATGAGTTGAGGCATGCCTTAATTTGTCCAAAAGATCCCAATCATCAAATAAAGACAAGAAGCACATTTTTTCTTCCTGTCAGACAGAGTGCATTAACCTCTTAGCCAATGGTCTGTCTTATCTTTTTCCTGTCTTTGTGAAGCAGAGTTACTACTGTCCTTACTACTTTCTATTTTTGGGACATGTTTTGGCTATTTTGGGAAGTGTTGGGAATGTGCTATTGAGGTTCATGTGTGTCTGACCATGTCAGAAAATAAAAAAGGTCCAGCTGTTTTTATTTCTTCCTCTCTCTGACTGTCTTTTTTTTTGGAAGCAGACAGCTAAATGATCTGCAGATACTGTCCATCCTCCAATGTGTGTGTGTGTGTGTGTGTGTGTGTGTGTGTGTGTGTGTGTGTGTGTGTGTGCGTGTGCGTGTGTGTGTTGTTAGATACGGTTGCATGAGTGTTTGCACTCTAATCCTCTAGTGTTTTGATATTGTCTCCATGGCCTCCTATTGCAGTGGAGCTTAAATGGCACTCCTGTACACACACACACACACGCACACGCACACACACACATTCCTGTAAGTTACTTTGGATAAAAGCATCAGGCAAATCTTCACGGAAATAAGAACTGATCTATACAGATGTCATATTGCGTGACTAACGTGCATATCTGATCTTGCTGACTTTGATATAATTTCAGGCGATATCATATCAGATAGACCAGCTTAAACCTGTCCAAAGACCTGCTGCCTTGTGTCCTGTTTGGCATTCACCTTCACCTCTGTCAAATACTGTCACCTCTCTCTCCAAGATTCACTTTATTCTTCTGCGCATTTGTAAAAGCACTAGCAAAAGATCTAAAAATATATTCTGTGCTTTGTACAGAAAAAGTCGATTTTCAATGCTGTGCTTACTCACATGTCTAGAATAAAAATAAAGAAACACAAAACAAAAATGAAGAAAATTAGGCCAGACTTTCTGTAGGGAAAAGACACTGAATTCTTCAAAGTCTTTGAGATGCAATGACCATTTTATGACTCTATGACACTGATAGTTTGAACACCACTAGCTGATGACCAAGCATGTGCATGTGGGTTGATTTTGGTTATAATTCCATTCCCTGGAAACCCAACCAATTATGACATTTTGACCCTGCAACCCTGCATAAAAAGACGATGAGTAACTTTCATTTCTCAGTCAAAAAGCCAGCAAAACCACCACATCAAGGCAGCTGACATTCATGGGTGCTACACAACAGCTGGAAATTCTCAGTAAAATAATGATGTAAAGTTGATTGATTAAAGCATATTTGTAAAGTGCCTCAACTAAAATCTGAGTTGAAAATTCCTCATTGAAATAACAAATACTTTTCCAGTGAGACTGGAGAAAATCTGGACTATTTTGTTTATCTTTTCCCGAACTGGCCATCATCTTTCTTCAACTGTTCTGTTCTGTTCTGGACTCTCACTCTGTAAATTCACAAGCTATCCAGGGTAATCATCCCTACACTTCTTTTGAAGTCTGAACCTGGCCTCCCTCTGGTTTAAGGGGTGGTTTTAAAGGTTGAAAAGCACTTTGCCTTGGTCTTAAATGCATTGGGACAGCCTACCCATACACGTGGACACACAAAACCGAGTGCTAGGACCAAAAACGAGTTGAAGTGGTAGACTTGTGTAAGACTTGTGTTTTGACTTCAGCAATAAAAACTAACAAGAAATTTAATGGATTATAATCATAGCAAGTGAGTGAGTGGTGTGAGGATGTGTGAGGTGTGTACATGAGCGTGTACATTCAAGTTTGATTTTGTGTGTGTGTGTGTGCAATATTGTATATGATATATTCCTGAGTGTGTATGATATATTCCTGTTTGAATGATATATCTGTGTCCTAGCCTGGTAATAGAACCAGACCCTCGTTCTACACTTTCGTTTCATGCCTGGACTGGGTCTGGACCTTTGATAGTGAGATTTGATTACTTGCTTGAGGTGTTTAAAACATTGGATCAGCCCCTGACTGATATGTGCATGTGTGTGTATGTGTGTGTGTGTGTGTGCGTGTGCATGCACATGTTTGTGTGTGTACGTGTGTGGCCTACGCTGCCATCTGACTCAAAGCAGAGAAAGAGAAGACTAAGCCAGCTCGCCTGTGAGTTATAGGCGAGAATGTCGAGAGTGGGTTGAGAAATATCTCCTTAAGATGACAAATCCTTTTCCAAACTTTCCGAAACTTACAAAAGTCTAGAACAATTTCGGTTTACATTTGACACATGTGAACAGGCTACGTAACTGATAGTATAGAATGCAAATGAAAGCATTTACCCAAAATTCAGTGAAACTATCTGTGCTTTGTGTCGCGTAAAATAAAAACAATAACAATAACAATAAAACCCTATAATGATAAAGAAAAACAAATAGTGATAATAATAAAACTCACGGTAAGTCTGGGATGCAAAGGCTTAGCAGAGGGAGGATATGGAGGATGGGGCTAAGGCATATGGCTGGGTTCCAGCAAAGTCCAATTACATCCTCATGGGTAAAATGAGGACTGCTTTCAACAGACGTGTTTTTACCTGCCATTAACCAGGTGTGATTCTTTTTTGATTCCCAGCACTGCTTTCTTTAATCCATGTTTTATTTCATGCCTGAAACCTGCATTTTCTGACAGAGTGAAAAACTGAAAATGTATAAACTGCCTTACTTGTCGTCACTGCCTTTGACAAAGTTTAACCAGTTGCCAGGTGTGTTGCCAGGTAGTCTTCTGTTTTAAGCATTGTTATTATTATAAATATTATTATGACTATCTGCAGTTCAGAGTATACCTTTTAAATGATTCTGGGTGTTACAGCTATGACTAAACACCGCTTTTGTTTTGTCTATCAGGGATCTGACAGTCTGCATCCATAAAGCATTGTAACAAATTCATAATGACTAAAGTGTTCACAATGTCATGAAATGACCGCTTTTTACAAATAACAAACAGACTTAGTACAATGTTTTCCAAGAAAAAGGTGTATAAGTTTAAAAAGATTGGATCAGCCCCTGATATGTGCATGTGTGTGTGTGCGTGTGTGTGCGTGTGTGTGTGTGTGCGTGCGTGCGTGTGTGTGTGTGTGCCTGTGTGTATGCATATGTTTGTGTGTGACCTACGCTGCAATTTAACTCAAAGCAGAGAAAGAGGAAGAGAAGACTAAGCCAGCTCACCTGTGAGTTATAGGCGAGAAGTGGGTTGAGAAATATCTCCTTAAGATGACAAATCCTTTTCAAAAGAAACTTACAAAAGTCTAGAACAATTTGGGGATGAAAAGTTTACATTTCACACATGTGAACAGGCTAAGTAACTGACAGTATAGAATGCAAATGAAAGCATTTACTTGTTATAACTCACAATGTCATACAGTGCTGCATTGCAAGACTTGTTATAATAGCCTGTTATATTTTAATGCTTCATAAAGCTTCTTGACCTCTACATAATGGCAATGATGTCAATAATCATGACATTACCAGTTAAAGAAGCTTATGTAATTACGATACAATAAGCAGTCACCGGTTTTTACAAATACAGACTTGGTACAATGTTTTCAAGAAAAAGTCAGAAAGAGTGAGAGAGACAGAGAGAGAGAGAGGGAGAGAGAGAGAGAAAGAGAGAGAGGCAGCAGTTCTTCGTCATCTGTTACGCAATTTGGTGTGGGTGCAGGAAGGAATGCACTAAGGGCTGACTACACTGCAAATTCTAATAAGTTGACTTTACTTAGAAAACGTGAGGAAACCGATTGCCTAAGTAAAGTAGCTCATAACGTTAAAGTGTGAGAAACTTAAAACTATTAGTGCAGACTACTAACTGTTTAGTAACATCAACTGAAAATTGCTAGCTGGCCTAACTACTAAAATCAGTTTAAGCAACTAAAGTATTTATGTTTTGCCAACTCAACTGATCACAGTAATGTATACTCAAAAAAATCTGTGTTTTTTACAAAACTAAATGTTGATATTACTTGAAAAAATTGAGGAAACTGATTGCCTCAAAATTTTCCAGTATACTGAACTTAAAATTATCAAGTAGACATCTAGGCAAGAAATGTTTGATGCCAAAACCAATGTGTATTTGAACAGTATGCACTATAACTGTTACACTGAGCAGTGCCATGGTTAAAAATGAAAACAAAAAGAAAGAAATCTTGTTAGGTAAGAAAAGAAGATTCTTTTGCAGTTGTTTTACTTTTACACATCGACCCTTAATGGCCTCTTTACAAACAAACACTATCAAAGTCTGTCTTCTACAAGATTTGTTTTTACTTTGTTGTATATTTCTGTTACATAAACTGTTTCCTACTTTTAAATATATGACCTTAACAAATTGCATAAAGCTGTTTTTCTAACAAGAAAACAATCAATTAAAATATTTTTGTAAAGTGTCATACATTTGACCCTAATTATTAAACACAATGTTAATGTCCACTTTTCTTTCACAATCTTTTAAACTTTGTTGTTGTCAGGTCTGCATCAGACCTGGCCACAACCACGCCCCCTCACTCCGTCTCACAGACTCACAGCTTGTTTCCCCGGTCACGGCCACGCCCCCTCACTCAACGTCACAGACTCACAGCTCGTCTCCTCGTTTGCATTCACCTCCTCGTGCACGATCACCTTCACCTGAGTTCTAATTGGTGTCACCTGGTCACCACCCTATTTAAGCCTCCCTTCTGCTTCACATGGTGTCTGGCCTCGTCGATGTTACCTAGGACTGCTACGTGTTCGTTGTGCTCCCCTCGTCTCCTGCGATCTCCCGTGTCTCCTGTCCCGCGAGCCTAGACTTCTCTGTGGTATTGCTACTCCCTGTGTTTCCTAGTCACCTGCCCCTGTACGCTTGTATTAGCCTGTTTGTTTAACCTTCTGTGCGTTATAGTTTTCCTTTCTCTCCGTTATAGTAACGGACGTGGCCTTTGTTATTCCCCTCGTTACCTTTATCTCTTGTGTGTTAGTTTACCTCCCACATTCTGTGTGTTATAGTTTTCAGTTTTCTCCGTCAAAGTGACGGACACGACTTTTGTTATTCCCTCATTGCTTTGTTTGAATAAAACTCCGTGCTTGAACTTCTGCCTCCGCCTGTCTGTGCCTGACAGTTGTACTATGTTTAGACATAAACTTCTATTTAAGGCAACCTATATTTCAAAAACTAAAGCAGTATGAAATCTGTGTAAAAACAAGAGGGTTAAATGTGTTTGTTAAAAAGACTCTCCAAGCCAGGAAAAAAACAATAATGCTCTCCTATTGAGAGCATCACTGTCTGAATAAAATCGAAGGTTCCTGAGCTGTGGGGATACTCTAAATTCAAGGCATATATCAGTCCAAAAATTAGGCACATAGCTTTTGGAAGATCAAGCTCATCCATGGTGACTGCTCCTTCCAAGATGATTGCTGTGATGGAGGCCTCAAGGTGAAGTGAGTGGGGTGAGACCGATGCGTCTTCAGGTATGACTGTTAAAATCCCAATGGGCACAGCAGACATATCCTGGCAGTCTGAAAAAAAGAAACACTCTGCGTGATTATGTTAGAGTGTGTGTGTGTGTGTGTGTGTGTGTGTGTTTGAGAGAGAGAGAGATTGTGTGTGTGTGTGTGTGTGTGTGTGTGTGTGATGAGCAATTGCTATGTAGTATACATGCACTTATGTACAGTACCATATCATCACTGACCTCCCTAATAGGAGCAGTGAACTGAAGGGCCAAAGGGAACCACAGTTACTCTTTACTCTGGGAAAGTACATCCAAATACATACAGTTACTCTTTGCCCTACTCAGGGACAGTACATCCAGTACAAGTCAGAAAGAGTGAGAGAGACAGAGAGAGAGAGAGGGAGAGAGAGAGAGAAAGAGAGAGAGGCAGCAGTTCTTCGTCATCTGTTACGCAATTTGGTGTGGGTGCAGGAAGGAATGCACTAAGGGCTGACTACACTGCAAATTCTAATAAGTTGACTTTACTTAGAAAACGTGAGGAAACCGATTGCCTAAGTAAAGTAGCTCATAACGTTAAAGTGTGAGAAACTTAAAACTATTAGTGCAGACTACTAACTGTTTAGTAACATCAACTGAAAATTGCTAGCTGGCCTAACTACTAAAATCAGTTTAAGCAACTAAAGTATTTATGTTTTGCCAACTCAACTGATCACAGTAATGTATACTCAAAAAAATCTGTGTTTTTTACAAAACTAAATGTTGATATTACTTGAAAAAATTGAGGAAACTGATTGCCTCAAAATTTTCCAGTATACTGAACTTAAAATTATCAAGTAGACATCTAGGCAAGAAATGTTTGATGCCAAAACCAATGTGTATTTGAACAGTATGCACTATAACTGTTACACTGAGCAGTGCCATGGTTAAAAATGAAAACAAAAAAGAAAGAAATCTTGTTAGGTAAGAAAAGAAGATTCTTTTGCAGTTGTTTTACTTTTACACATCGACCCTTAATGGCCTCTTTACAAACAAACACTATCAAAGTCTGTCTTCTACAAGATTTGTTTTTACTTTGTGGTATATTTCTGTTACATAAACTGTTTCCTACTTTTAAATATATGACCTTAACAAATTGCATAAAGCTGTTTTTCTAACAAGAAAACAATCAATTAAAATATTTTTGTAAAGTGTCATACATTTGACCCTAATTATTAAACACAATGTTAATGTCCACTTTTCTTTCACAATCTTTTAAACTTTGTTGTTGTCAGGTCTGCATCAGACCTGGCCACAACCACGCCCCCTCACTCCGTCTCACAGACTCACAGCTTGTTTCCCCGGTCACGGCCACGCCCCCTCACTCAACGTCACAGACTCACAGCTCGTCTCCTCGTTTGCATTCACCTCCTCGTGCACGATCACCTTCACCTGAGTTCTAATTGGTGTCACCTGGTCACCACCCTATTTAAGCCTCCCTTCTGCTTCACATGGTGTCTGGCCTCGTCGATGTTACCTAGGACTGCTACGTGTTCGTTGTGCTCCCCTCGTCTCCTGCGATCTCCCGTGTCTCCTGTCCCGCGAGCCTAGACTTCTCTGTGGTATTGCTACTCCCTGTGTTTCCTAGTCACCTGCCCCTGTACGCTTGTATTAGCCTGTTTGTTTAACCTTCTGTGCGTTATAGTTTTCCTTTCTCTCCGTTATAGTAACGGACGTGGCCTTTGTTATTCCCCTCGTTACCTTTATCTCTTGTGTGTTAGTTTACCTCCCACATTCTGTGTGTTATAGTTTTCAGTTTTCTCCGTCAAAGTGACGGACACGACTTTTGTTATTCCCTCATTGCTTTGTTTGAATAAAACTCCGTGCTTGAACTTCTGCCTCCGCCTGTCTGTGCCTGACAGTTGTACTATGTTTAGACATAAACTTCTATTTAAGGCAACCTATATTTCAAAAACTAAAGCAGTATGAAATCTGTGTAAAAACAAGAGGGTTAAATGTGTTTGTTAAAAAGACTCTCCAAGCCAGGAAAAAAACAATAATGCTCTCCTATTGAGAGCATCACTGTCTGAATAAAATCGAAGGTTCCTGAGCTGTGGGGGATACTCTAAATTCAAGGCATATATCAGTCCAAAAATTAGGCACATAGCTTTTGGAAGATCAAGCTCATCCATGGTGACTGCTCCTTCCAAGATGATTGCTGTGATGGAGGCCTCAAGGTGAAGTGAGTGGGGTGAGACCGATGCGTCTTCAGGTATGACTGTTAAAATCCCAATGGGCACAGCAGACATATCCTGGCAGTCTGAAAAAAAGAAACACTCTGCGTGATTATGTTAGAGTGTGTGTGTGTGTGTGTGTGTGTGTGTGTTTGAGAGAGAGAGAGATTGTGTGTGTGTGTGTGTGTGTGTGTGTGTGTGTGATGAGCAATTGCTATGTAGTATACATGCACTTATGTACAGTACCATATCATCACTGACCTCCCTAATAGGAGCAGTGAACTGAAGGGCCAAAGGGAACCACAGTTACTCTTTACTCTGGGAAAGTACATCCAAATACATACAGTTACTCTTTGCCCTACTCAGGGACAGTACATCCAGTACAAGTCAGAAAGAGTGAGAGAGACAGAGAGAGAGAGAGGGAGAGAGAGAGAGAAAGAGAGAGAGGCAGCAGTTCTTCGTCATCTGTTACGCAATTTGGTGTGGGTGCAGGAAGGAATGCACTAAGGGCTGACTACACTGCAAATTCTAATAAGTTGACTTTACTTAGAAAACGTGAGGAAACCGATTGCCTAAGTAAAGTAGCTCATAACGTTAAAGTGTGAGAAACTTAAAACTATTAGTGCAGACTACTAACTGTTTAGTAACATCAACTGAAAATTGCTAGCTGGCCTAACTACTAAAATCAGTTTAAGCAACTAAAGTATTTATGTTTTGCCAACTCAACTGATCACAGTAATGTATACTCAAAAAAATCTGTGTTTTTTACAAAACTAAATGTTGATATTACTTGAAAAAATTGAGGAAACTGATTGCCTCAAAATTTTCCAGTATACTGAACTTAAAATTATCAAGTAGACATCTAGGCAAGAAATGTTTGATGCCAAAACCAATGTGTATTTGAACAGTATGCACTATAACTGTTACACTGAGCAGTGCCATGGTTAAAAATGAAAACAAAAAAGAAAGAAATCTTGTTAGGTAAGAAAAGAAGATTCTTTTGCAGTTGTTTTACTTTTACACATCGACCCTTAATGGCCTCTTTACAAACAAACACTATCAAAGTCTGTCTTCTACAAGATTTGTTTTTACTTTGTGGTATATTTCTGTTACATAAACTGTTTCCTACTTTTAAATATATGACCTTAACAAATTGCATAAAGCTGTTTTTCTAACAAGAAAACAATCAATTAAAATATTTTTGTAAAGTGTCATACATTTGACCCTAATTATTAAACACAATGTTAATGTCCACTTTTCTTTCACAATCTTTTAAACTTTGTTGTTGTCAGGTCTGCATCAGACCTGGCCACAACCACGCCCCCTCACTCCGTCTCACAGACTCACAGCTTGTTTCCCCGGTCACGGCCACGCCCCCTCACTCAACGTCACAGACTCACAGCTCGTCTCCTCGTTTGCATTCACCTCCTCGTGCACGATCACCTTCACCTGAGTTCTAATTGGTGTCACCTGGTCACCACCCTATTTAAGCCTCCCTTCTGCTTCACATGGTGTCTGGCCTCGTCGATGTTACCTAGGACTGCTACGTGTTCGTTGTGCTCCCCTCGTCTCCTGCGATCTCCCGTGTCTCCTGTCCCGCGAGCCTAGACTTCTCTGTGGTATTGCTACTCCCTGTGTTTCCTAGTCACCTGCCCCTGTACGCTTGTATTAGCCTGTTTGTTTAACCTTCTGTGCGTTATAGTTTTCCTTTCTCTCCGTTATAGTAACGGACGTGGCCTTTGTTATTCCCCTCGTTACCTTTATCTCTTGTGTGTTAGTTTACCTCCCACATTCTGTGTGTTATAGTTTTCAGTTTTCTCCGTCAAAGTGACGGACACGACTTTTGTTATTCCCTCATTGCTTTGTTTGAATAAAACTCCGTGCTTGAACTTCTGCCTCCGCCTGTCTGTGCCTGACAGTTGTACTATGTTTAGACATAAACTTCTATTTAAGGCAACCTATATTTCAAAAACTAAAGCAGTATGAAATCTGTGTAAAAACAAGAGGGTTAAATGTGTTTGTTAAAAAGACTCTCCGATCTAGGAAAAAAACAATAATGCTCTCCTATTGAGAGCATCACTGTCTGAATAAAATCGAAGGTTCCTGAGCTGTGGGGGATACTCTAAATTCAAGGCATATATCAGTCCAAAAATTAGGCACATAGCTTTTGGAAGATCAAGCTCATCCATGGTGACTGCTCCTTCCAAGATGATTGCTGTGATGGAGGCCTCAAGGTGAAGTGAGTGGGGTGAGACCGATGCGTCTTCAGGTATGACTGTTAAAATCCCAATGGGCACAGCAGACATATCCTGGCAGTCTGAAAAAAAGAAACACTCTGCGTGATTATGTTAGAGTGTGTGTGTGTGTGTGTGTGTGTTTGAGAGAGAGAGAGATTGTGTGTGTGTGTGTGTGTGTGTGTGTGTGTGTGTGTGTGATGAGCAATTGCTATGTAGTATACATGCACTTATGTACAGTACCATATCATCACTGACCTCCCTAATAGGAGCAGTGAACTGAAGGGCCAAAGGGAACCACAGTTACTCTTTACTCTGGGAAAGTACATCCAAATACATACAGTTACTCTTTGCCCTACTCAGGGACAGTACATCCAAATACATACAGTTACTCTTTGCCCTACTCAGGGACAGTACATCCAAATACATACAGTTACTCTTTGCCCTACTCAGGGACAGTACATCCAAATAAATACAGTTACTCTTTGCCCTACTCAGGGACAGTACATCCAAATACATACAGTTACTCTTTACTCTACTGCGGGAAAATACATCCAAATACATACAGCTACTCTTTACTCTACTCAGGGAAAGTACATCCAAATATGGGGGAAACTACAGGGGTAGTTTTTGCTCCCTCCACCCCCACATAAAACACACTCATATGAGTCTCTCTCTCTCTCTCTCTCTTAAAACCTCATTCTTTCATTCCAGGTCCTCTAGGGAAATATCACTGACTGCCCAAAGAGCACAGTCTGCACTTTCTCTTTCTGTTGTTTTCTCAGGCTACCCATATTTTTTGCAAATCACAACCCCGGCCTCTACCGAAACACTTAGTTGTACCAGCTCTGCAGACCAGCCCCATCTGCTTGCAGCCCTTAAAACCATTGACCCCAGTTTAAGCTCATCTATTTTGAGGTGCAGAGAAGCAGAATTTGTATCTTTTCTGCTGCCAATGGATTTCCAGAGAATTTGTAGATTAGAAAGAGTATCTGTTTAACATCGGCTTGTGATAAGGCAAATGACTTTTTCTGCCAACAGTTGTTCTCGCCTGCCCTCTGGGTTTGTGCATCAAGCTGTCCATTACTTCTTGTGCCCTTACATCTGAAAGGGCTGAAACGTTGATGCTGAATGGATACTTTTCCATCTACAAATTCCTTGCCCATAGGTAGCAGAAGAGATTAAAACTAAATTCATCTGACTGATCTTTGTCTTCAAAAGCATGGTTACACCTTGAGCGAATACTGGTACAACAAACACATTCCACAAGACCTGTTCATACAAAACACCAAAAATTAGGAAACAATCCAAATGTTCCATGGATTTGATGTCACTGATTACTGAAGCAATAATGTAACAGAAAATAGGTGATCATTATTACACAGACAATGATTCCATTAAGCAAATCTTGAATATGAACTACAAAGTCAGAAAGTAAAAGAGATTCAACGGATTAATCATCTGGGCAAAGTTATCAATCCAATCCAAAGTATTTGACATTGTTCATCTCTCTGACACCACTATGGCCATCTAGCAGGGCACCATCAATCACACAACACCCAACTAGGAAGAAAATAATAAATAAAATAAACAAATGAAACAAATGAAATATACAAATAAAAACAAGGCATGGACGGAAACACTCCAGTCACCACCCACTATCAGGTGAAAGTGCAGTGATAAACCTCTCAGACAAGGTACTTACCAAACACCAACTCTATCATCTAAGAGATTACATTTAGGTTCCCCCATATACAGTTGGTTCTTTTGACGATGACTACAGCACTTTATGCATTTTACCCCTGCCCCCAAAACTCAATGTGTTGAAGAAACTTATAACATCACATACTAAATCTAGAGCTAATCTCTTGAGAAAAGTGTCTCAAACCAAAGGAAAGATGAAACTCAATCTCTTGAATCACTACACATCGTCAAGAAAACTGTTAAGATATATAAATATTGGCATATTTTACAGTTGACAGAATGCTATATCAATGACAGCTGTTTTGGATTGATACTTTGGAGGCATATTAAGTGCTATCCTTCAACCCCATCCTCTGATGCATTCATCATGCTTCATTTTGCCTGAGAAAGATTTAAAACTGAAAGCTTCCAGTTTCTTTGTTGGGCTCTTGTGTCTCCTTTACATTCTTTTGGTCACCACTCATCATCACTCCCAATGCCAGCAAGCCAAAAAAAGGAAAAACTCCCATTTCCATGAAAAGGTATGATGCAAGTGAATGAATTTACTTCCTCAGACGTAATCACCATCACCGTCAAGAAGAGGTTTGTTCAGTGTATGGTCAGATTGTTATGCAACACTCTTGTGGTACAGGAATGGCAGGCCTTACTGCAACCTCCCTTGAACCTGACCCCATCACCCCCATCCCCCTCCACCCCCTCACCCCACCCCCTCACCCCATCATTCTGCCCCCCCCATCTTGTCCTGTCACTTTACCATTTCAGCTCTTTTTCAACACTGACAGCTCCCTCCAGACTTGTTACACTTAAGACTCTGTGGACAGCTCACTAACAACAAAACCAAAACCAAACGTGTCAGTCATGTCTTCTTAAAGAAATGAACAGAAACCCTTAAGGCTGGGAATATACTTTTGGTCCAACGTTTACATGACTGTACGTTCACCTACACAACTGAATAAAAACTCTATGCTGTGGCACTGCACACACCACTGGAGGCAGAGCAGAGATGCCAACCCAGTCATTATAGGAACATAGCCAGTTTTGCATGCTCATGTAAACAAACAGCATGCATCTGCACTATGGTAATCATGTAATTATTGCATCTCATGGATGCGTTACTGGTGTATTCATTTTTGAGGGTGCATGACAGATGCGCCAAACCAGCCATGATGCAAATGCATGAACATTGATGAAAGCTCAGCACTCAGCAGTGTTTTTCCGCCCTAAGAGTGCGTGATACACACTAGAAAGACACTCTCCTCACCGCAGTTTCATGGGAATTTTTCGGACAGGACTTTGGACGGGAGCATCCCTCAGCCTAATTCACATTTCTGTGGTAACCTCACCACAACCTCTGGCTTATGCTTGTCCAGCCTCTTCCTGGAACCCCCAGAAAAATTTCCCATTGGCAGGCCAGTGGCCATTAGATCCCCATCCAGACCTATACTCCATGTGAATGTCTCCCCAGGACCAGTCCCTCTGTGCCCTCCTTAACCATACAGGGTTGCCTTTGATGTCCTGTGCATGACTGTGTAGCTCTTCAAATGGACCTGGTGGGACCATGGTTAGTCTTTTGTGTAAGAGCCATACATGTTTGCATTTACAAAGTTAGAATTGCATACTAATTTAAGTGTGCGGGGTTCATTCATTATTCTCCCCTGGTGGAATCAATGGCAAGTGCAGAGATCTGACAAGTTTCTCCTTCATTATGATAGGACAGTAGAGAGTGACAGGAAATGAGTGGGAGAAAGAAATGAGGAAGGAGCGGGAAATGACCTTGGGTCAGACTCAAACTCGGTTCCCTGATATGACACTTTAGTTCACTGAGCCAGGCTGCTTGGAATGCATAGTCCAGAGAGAGCCAGAGCCAGAGTCTCTTGTGGTTCACTAAGTCTGTCTAAAGCCTGGAATTACCAGCGATGATAATGGCATTTTTCCAACCACATCCAGCCAATATAAACATTCTGTGTTAGCAGCAATTGCATCACAGGATGTCATGATGCTTGTGCGCTTTGTTGTTCTTTGTTTGAGTCTCTTTTGGCTGCAGTTTCTTGTCTGTGTGTATAAAAGGGCCAGTAATATGAAGAAAGGATAAGAGTGAGTGTAAGAGTAAGAGTGTGTGTAAAGTCAGCATTTTACCACAGTGTATAGTGCACATTAGCAGTGGCTGTGTTTGTTCATGCTACACTGGTCAGAATGAGCATTCACTCAATACATGCCTCAAGTACTTATACAGTTACTCTACAATGTTCACTGTAGAAGGGACTTGTGTGAAGGGTATATGTCATTTTTCATGTCAAACTAAATGCACAGAGGGACAGAATGCTGATGTTAAAGCCAGCAGTTTACCTTCTATTATAGATAGTATCTTTGTGTGCTTGAAGTACTACATTCAAGACTCTAAATGCTGCAAGAATTAAGCCCCATATTGCATTGAGCCTAAACAGACAGAAGTCCCAGAAAAAAAATCAGATGTTCCCTGGTACATATAACTGTTATCATTATTGGGGCCAAGAGAAGCTGTCTGCGGATATTCTGGGAACACTGAGCTCTTCTCGTTGCACAGTTGAAATGGATATTATGCAACACATGTGGCAGTCAGTGAGCATCCGCATTGTACTCAGACTCAGTCTACTGGGGGTCCCCTTGTGTGCAGAAAAAAAGTTCTAGCCTGGGAGACATGGGTCGGCGTGATTGATGGGGTACAATGGGGTTGAACTCCTGTAAAATGCCTTTGAGAATCCACCCTCACCTAACGTTATAAATTACCGAACAGAGCACAACATTGAGAGATGGCTGGGAGGAGTTTAGTGTTCCATGAAAGAAACCATTATTAAAGAGTTTTGTTTTCATAGGTAAGTACTTTTTTCCCTTATAAAGAACAGGATTCGGAATGCTGTACACAGAGGTTTGCTATTTCTTATAACATGTAATGTAATGTAATGTTCTTCCTTGGAAAAGTTTCAGTGTTTCATGTTGAAAACATTGCTCTTCTGTTTTGCCTTACCAGAACAGAGTTTATGGGAACATAACTATCTAACATCTGATAAGGGCTTGTTGAAAAACTGTGCAAAATCCATTCTCAGGTTTCATCCAGAGACAGTCATGGCACAACACCTCAATACACGTCCCTTGACATGTATATCATCAGATAGAAAGCCCTGTGTAAACCCCTCTCTGTCTTGGTCTGCTTAGCCAAGACGGGCTTAAAAGAACACTGCCAATATTGCTCAATCGCTGCTGTTTTCTTTGACTAGGCCCAGACGTGAAGGGGCGCCTGTGAAGTACACGTTGCGTAACACCAGAGCCAACCTTGATCTAATTTGTATTAAGGCGGCCACACACACACACACACACACACACACACACACACACACATACGAGTCAGCAAGAGATTGGTACATAAACTGCTGCAAGGAATTACTGTAAGCATCCCACAAAATAATGAAACATGATTGCAAGCCATCAAGGTATTTGGAAGCAAGAGTTGTTAAACACTCTTCTATGGTTAGGTAACTGCAATAAATCTTTCCATAGATCATTGCAGTTATTAAAAATACTTGGATACTATGGATACATTTATGTGGCATGGGATGGCATGTTGTAACTAACTATATGGCATGTCTTCTAAGTT
Organism: Tenualosa ilisha; assembly: GCA_015244755.2. NCBI lineage: Eukaryota > Metazoa > Chordata > Actinopteri > Clupeiformes > Clupeidae > Tenualosa > Tenualosa ilisha. Next base: position 1,140,273 of record PYXC01002284.1, on the reverse strand, counting down.
TGATTCTTAAAAGAAACTGAGATACCAGATGTAAGGTAACTTGAATCAATACACAATATTCAGTAAACCTGGATCAATATACAAATATTCTGTAAAACACTGGTCAAATTATTAAGAGGCATTGCTTCTGAGGATATATAAATCATAAATTACACGCTGACACCAAAAATCATTTAACACACATGCAAATACTCCCTTATAAATTCAATTCATGCATACAAATATACATTCACACACACACTCACACACAAACACACACACACACACTTTTTCAAATGGAGACGATTTGCCAATGTGACATGTGCCAATATGAAATGGTCGTGATCGTTAAAGTGGCAATCAACAGGCCAATTGTTTTTGAACTACACATAATTATGGGGCCACATTTCCATTTCCATTACCATTTGATATAGGCCTATGTGCTGAGCCTGAGAGACTGCGTAGAATACCCTCTAAATAGTGATAAGAGAGCTAAAGAATTGGGCAGATAAGCAGAATCAACAATGCCACTGATATTGATAAATTCCTTTCAATTCACACCCCTAGACCACAATCAGTCATTTCCAAATGCAGTTGTCGAAAAAGTTGTCCAAGTTGTTGAACTTCTGATTTGTAACTTTGCAGTTTTTGGCCATTGCTTGCACACTAAAACCCTGCCAGCAAGTGTGTGTGTGTGTGTGTGCCTGTTTGCACATGACCTTGCTTGTCCACAGTGACGTGCGTCACTGAAGGTATTTGGTGGTGGGTGGTTGTGCAGAACGGAAGTACTTTTCGTTGTTCAGTCTTGTCAGGTCACGTAGCATATTCAGATGCCCCATATTATTGCGCTTACAAGCATGAACCGTCCCCTTTTGAATGGCATAGTGTCACATGTAGTGAGCAAACAGATTAATCTTTCATTTGTAAGCCCACAATTACCTATTTACTGTGCACACCTGTGTTCAAAGCCAACATAATAATGCAGGGACTACTGAAAGTTAAGATAGTATTTGATTAATGTCCCTCTCATTGTTTACCTGAAGCAGTGACGACAGCAGTCTGATGCACTGAACGCTTTCACATCATCTCACTTCGTGCAAGGTGTCTGAAACCCATATGTTCGCTTCACGGTGGGAAGATACTTTCTGATACTTTCTGTCGACCAATCGCTTCAACCAACTGTTTGGTCATGATGTATGCTACATGCTGGAATGCACCATTTAAATTCAACGTTCTCGCTTTCAGCCCTCCCTCTGTTCACACTGACTCGGAGACTGTGTGAACCTAAGACTACGGACAGATTCCTGACGCAGTGGTGGAGCTAAATGAGAAACTGAGCGGAAGCATTAGGCTGCACTAGCCTGGCTATGACGACAGGAGGAAAGGAGGAAAAGTCTACAGGTGCACTTAATGACTTAATGAGCAGGGAAAGTCCACAGACTTTGATACCTCACACCTGAATCCCAAAAGGGGGGGGGGGGCCTTTATACAGACCAGAGTCGAGCTCTCATACACTGATACAAAGGATCATTGAAGAGTTTATATTGTGATGTTATGTGACACTCCCATGCAGGCTGGAACTATTCACATTTGCTCCCACTGTAACGTATTATGTTGCTCTATCTTGGGCAGTATTCAGTGATCTTTGCTTAAACGACATGAATCAATGTCATAATTGGCTGATTCAACATGTGAAGTCTGTAAGGGGTTCAAGGGTTAGGGCTTCATAAGGACATATGGATTCAGCCAAAGACCAAATCCCAGTTACTCCCAGTTACCCCTACTAAGCCATAAGGCCCAACTGTCAGATTTAAAGGAGAAATCAGGTGTGAATCAATCCGTAACCCTGTTTTTGAGGTCAACAAGTGCTGTCGGTAGAAAATTTGACATAACATAGACCGAATAGTGTACCGGCAGCTAACATTAACTGAATGGGGCATAGTTTAATTTTACTATGCCCCATTGAGATAACTTTAACTACTGGTTGGTTGTTTGGTCTATGTTTGTATCAAATTTTCGCACTCAGTGCACTCGGTGACCTGAAACAACAGGGCTATGGATTGAATCGCACGGTTTTATTTAATTGGCATGAGTCAGTTTCACGATTGGCCGATTCATGCCATGTTTTTATAGAGACCAAGCGATGAGTAAATGGGGCCAGAGACTCGTAGAGCAAGCACAAAGTTCTGGGATGGCTGCTTGCCCGGAAAAACCTTGAGCAGAACTCGTCTCATGAAAGAGAGACCCATCTGCTGCAGACCTGGACTGACTACACCAGCATAGTACCCCCACTCAATATTCTATATTCTCCCACATTTCTACGCCTAGATACCAGCCGAAGGCACTGGAGCCAGACCAGTAGAAAAACTACAGGGCTGAGAGAATGACTGAGAACTGTACATGACCTACCACTCAATGTAGAGCCAACGCTAGAGCATGACATACACATTAAACATTAGCATTACATTGACTGCAGCCCCAATAGTTTTTAAGTTACTGTTAAAAAAAAATGTCCACCCACTAGAAAGTAAATACATCCATATGATGAGGCTCCAGACTCCTTTGAATTACCCAAAGTGTCTTAACCTCCAGGCTCCTGCAGACTAGCTGAATGGAAAAAGGGGAGGAGGGAGAAGTTCCTTTGGATCAGCTTCGGACGGCCCCCCTACCACCAACACCACACACATACACACACACACACCATACCAAACACACGCTAAAATACATTGCAGTATTGCAGTGTCACTTGCTTGTAACAACCTTCTCTCATAAACACGGCCAGTAAACACATCTGGTCAGCACTGACGAAATGATGAATTTTTTTTTGTGTGTTCATCTAAAGAGCAGGTCCTGGTCCTCCATCACCAGATGAGGTTCCAAGGCTAATTCATTCATTGTAATGCAAAGTAACTTATAACTTTTTCTGAGCCCCTTCCTCTACACAGCCTGGCATAGTCATACTGGGAGATGATGGGAATTACCCACAGTTCTCTAAATTGTGACACGAAACATGAAGCATGGAAAGATAAAAAAAGTCACAGTCTTGGAAACTGCAAGTTGATTACTCAACTCACATCTCGCAAAGTCAATCACTTAACGGCATGAGTTAGTAGGCTCATGGCTTAGAGAGGACATTGAGACTGGGACAATAATAACAAACATTTGTTGTTCCGTGTTCGATTTTCACAGGGGGGGGCATGAGTTAGTAGGCTCATGGCTTAGAGAGGACATTGAGACTGGGACAATAATAACAAACATTTGTTGTTCCGTGTTCGATTTTCGCAAGGGGGGGGGGGAATCCCCCTTTATACAGACCAGAGTCGAGCTCTCATACATTGACACAAAGGATCATTGAAGAGTTTATATTGTGATGTTATGTGACAATAATAATGAAAAGCTGCATCGGGGATTTTTGGAACTGATACAATACCGAAGGGAATCTGCCCAGACAGGTTTGCATCCCGCTTAGTATGTCATCAGTCACTTTCCTTTCCCAGCTGATTTATTCACTCGCCTGTGGTGAAGGTGACAAATATGAGGTTACACCTTTGTGCCTTTAGGGGTTGTATCCTCTAAAGGCTTTGATGCAAGGGGCAGAGATAGGTCTGCAAGGTTTGTTTAAATACAGGTCTACTTTTACATTACACCACTGTATCCCCTATGGCTGTTTTGACCTTGATCTTAAACTACCAGCATTAGTTTTAACCCTAAACATGTCATAAAATCTACAATAACCTGTTTTTTCTTTAAGGAAATCATAACACAAGAAAAATTGTTTAATGGTGCAGAATGGGCTTCATTTCATAGTGCAGGCATGCAGTGGCAAATCTAGCCTACATGGCGCCCTGTGCATTCCCAACAATTAGTAATATACAGTAATTGATGTGACATGGAAATGAGTCATAGACAAACTAAAGTTAAATGCCGCCCCCTTCTCAAGATGCCACCCTGATTGGGTGCCCATATTGTTCACATCAGAAACTATTACTGCAGGTATGTTTGTCATTCAGACAAAACAGCATAATTTTTTTATACTTATTACTGACCTGAATAAGTTTAAATATTATTTCCCAGGGAGGCGTAAACATTTCCTGAGTGAAGTATGCAGGATGTTGGGAAAAACAAAAACAAAAATCTTAATGCTGATGACCTAAAACTTGTTAAGCCCTCCAGCTGATGTGACGTAGTAAAAGTTCTCCTCCTGGAGTTTTTATAATGTTTCTTGAGTAGACTTGCTCACGGAAGTGGCAGCTGGAACTCTCCTCCCACGCTCCTCAAGAGTCAGATAAGGCTTTGGATTTCACAGTGTGAATCATCACTATCTAAAGCTGTTCTTGTAAATAAATCAGTGATAGTCAGAAGGTCAGGCCTCATTGTTTGACTCAGTTGAGTTTTGGCTTAAACTATAACCATTGTAATCATTTTTGATGACAGGCCCCTTTCTTAAGAATCTGCATATTTACATAGTTTTAAGGGTGAACACTTCTGGGAATGAAAGTTGGTCAGCATTTGTGGCAGCTTTGATTGATTCTGTCACTTATATAACATTACGCTCTGTGTTAAGATGCTGTTAAAAAGCAAAATAGAACAGAACAGTTCAACAGTTATGTCATAAAATGGTCTAATGGTTTGCAATTGATCGCAAGTAGTAATATTATCCTAAGAAAATATAACTATAAGGTAGCCTATTTCTTTTCTTAAAACTTACTTTTGATTGCCAGACATACAGCACTGTTGGCAATTAAGCACATCAGTCAGGCCTAGTTGACACATACGGTAAACTCATAAAGTCGGATTATGAAATACATTCTGACGTCAATACTTTCGGGATCCCCGTAAAATGTGCAGCCAAACCAGATACCTCAATATACTCTTCTTCAGTTTTGCATTCTAAAGCACTACGCAGCCTCAGTCTCACTCACACACACACACGTGCAGCAGTTGCCAGAAATCAAAACCAACTACAAACCACACAATCTCATTGTTGCCAAAGAAGGCATGGCTAACAAAACAAAAATGGAATCAGGTAGCAGAAAACACCTACTGAGATCTCAGCATGTTTATTTGCGCCGGTGCTCCTGTCAAAGACAATGGCAAAAAAGATTGCATATTTAGTGACCATGGCTGTCTAATCTAGAGATATTTTTTCAATTGTGACCCAGGGATTATTATTATTTACTATGAGAACAATTTGAGAACTACAACTGACTACTAACAGTGCCTCCCAAATTGAAAATACTAATTCATTGAATAGTTGAATAATTATTGAATAATTCGATGAACCACCAGCAGCATTAGAGTTCAGTAGTGGTAGCTGACCACTGGTTTAAGACCCCTCTGTCAACTGGCCTTACATTCCCACATTTTGTATATACAGTTCTACATTAGATTCTATATCTAATTTATAAATATCAATATAAATAAAACATTTTCAGAGTATTTGTTTTGTTAAGTAATAGGCTAATGTCTTCTTATTACTGTAGATGAGATTAATTCGTTGCAATAGCCTACTAGGTCCAGTTTTCTCGTTTGAAATTTTATCACAACATCTCCCCCTAGTGCATGTTTGTGATTACATAAATAATTAGGCTGACACAAGCAGGGAATGCGGAACAAAGTATGTCAGTGACAGTGATAGGGATCCATCAGTGCCCAAGGCTGGTAAAGACACTGTTGGACAACTGGAAAGTTTTGCCATGGGGAATTCACAAAGTAATCATTCAATCACACTCATTCAAACAACATTACAGCGCTGCAGTGAAATGCATGGTATTACACAACACAAAATGAATGAGATGTATGAGATAAATGTTAAGATTTTGCCAAGGACCAGTTTCCTAAACCCAGCCGTGTTGTTTCTAATGTAGGGTGACCGGATGACCCCGATTTACGGTGACCGATTTCGGTTGTCTGTCACCGGTAAAATACATCACTTATTTTGATGATGTTGACTGTGGAAATAGAATGTCCCCGGTTCCCGAGGAAAATTCGGGGAAATGTCCCCAAAATTCATCTCAATTTTCATATCATGAGCATTAATGACACTACTTTTTAACTTCTTAAAGCACACAGGGAAATCTGTTATCATCTCCAGGCCCATTCTCACATTTTGTTGAATGACATGAGATTTAGACTGTGCAGCCTATACACTTGCCTTCAGTCCAAGTCCCGGGCACAAAATCTAGGCTTTACTGACAATTTTGACCCGTTCTGGGAGCGTTCGATGTTTTACTGCAGGAATGGAACCCATCCAAGAGCTGTGGGCAACGATCAACTCGCCAAAAGTCCGCTGCTTATCATTCCACACCTGAAGCATAATTAACTTAGCCCCCAGAGAGAGCCTTCTCATACCTGTGTCTCACTTCCGACACACCATGCCAGTGACCACAGTGGCAGCGCCCTCTGCTGTCTCTCCTGTTTCCCAATCTCTGCACTTACCTTCTTTTACTGTCTATGACACTTACCCATCCTAGGCTTACCAGAAAATAAGACAGATCTCCATCTGTCAATGTTAAATTAGGCCTTTTGAGTGTCAGGTCACTTATTGCTTATTTGCACATATAACCTAGACTTCCTGCTTCAAGCTGAAACATGGCTTGACCAAGCAACAAGCACTCCTACTCTTATTGAATCTGCTCCTCTGGGGGTGTAGCCAAGATTTTTAAAGCCACTTTTCAGTGTTATCAGTCTTCATGGAGAAATTGTACACCCTTTGAATACGTATGTGGACTTAATCAGTGTTCTTCCAGCTTTTTATTATTGACCATTTACAGGCCCCCAAGGCAGTCAGTTAAAGACTTTCTTGAGGTGTTTGGTGAACTGTTACCCATTTGTCTAGAGTTTGGCTGCATTGTTATTTCAGGGGATTTTAATTTGCACATAGATAATCCTGAAAATACCCATGCCAAGGATCTTCTCACACTTATTGATACCTTCAACCTAACAGCATGTACAGGGTCCAACTCACTGTCATGGTCATACCCATGACCTTTGTTATCACCAAAGGACCGACTTCTCTCTGCCACTGCCATAGACTATCTGGCACTGTCTGATCACTTCTGTGTTTTCTTTGATGTTTGTATGCCCCCCCTCCCCAATTCAGAATAGGTTTGTGTCTGTAGCAAGGAGAGTTACAAGCAATGATACTGATGTTCTCTTTCAGCATGCATTCTCACAGATCTCGAGTCAATCATCTGACACTGTTAAAGACAGTGATTAATTTCAAATCCCAAATGTCTCAAATTATAGAAGAGAGCGCCATGGAAACTAAATCCAACAGTCTAACTTCTAAAGACAGAATGCAGTTAAACGAAGAAAATGGATCAAATCAAAGCTTCACGTTTCCCTAATTTTTCTTTTTAATCTGTTTTACTAGTTTTGTTTATGCATTTATTTAGCTATGAATTTATTTGTGCAATGTCAGGTTTTATGTGATTTTTACACTCATGTTTGTCTGATTTTACTGTTTGTTTTATGTACTGCTTGTTCTGTTCTTTGACTTTTTTGTTTTATTCTTTGAAGCACATTGAGTTGCCGCTGTGTATGAAATGTGCTATATGAATTAATGTTTATGGCTGTTGTCATTAAGTGTGATTAAGTTTTTGTAATGTCTGCACCCCAGACAATGTCAACTTTACCTAACAAAAGCTGAATGACACTGAATGACAGTCATAAACATTGAAAAGTGTCATTAATATTCATGATGTGTGTCATGTCATGTTAATGTCAGGCTCATGTCACTCTTATGTAGACACTTTCTAAATGTAAAATCTTATCTTCTCATTAAATAACCTAACAACTTCTTGCCATTTTTATTGCTGTGTTTTCTAGGTTAATATTTCCTTGGATGGATTTTGAAGTCAGGTGCACTTGGGCACAGAATCCTCCCATCCCCAAATTCCTCAACAACTGCACTTTTCAGGTAGCTATACCTGAATATACCTATATGACCTATACCTTGGATCAGTTTGTAAAAATGGAACAGCTGTCATGTTTCTGTTGCACCAGAACAGACAACTCAAATAACTGGCACAAGAGAACTACTCTATATAACAAGGAAACTACAGTTATATAACTTGTAGGCTAAAAGAAAATAACAAAGAAAAGAATTACATAAGACTGCACATTTTGTTTATTTGATTTATTCACAGATTATTTTGATACTGTATATTGATATCCTATTTTGCATAATATGGTATTTAACTTTCATATTCAGGCATATCCCCCAATGCAACAAGCTATAAAATGTTTATCATGCTCACAGCAACACCTGACAATGACTCACGGATTCCTTCAGGGTTTCCGGTGAGTTGGGTTTCTGTCCATTCAACCACATTAATTCAATGGTCATAAAGCCAGGTACTGGCTTGAAATCAGCATCCCAATAAAGCTTGTCAGAAGCGTATCAGAATGTAAGAAAATACAGTACATAAGCTTGCCTATACAATAGCCTATGGTGGCCATACAGAGAAATAATTTACAAGATGAAAGCCTCCCTAATCACAGGGTAGGCTGTTGTCTTGCATCAGCACCCACATGACCCGCATCTCTACTGGATTCAATGTGTGCATCATCATAATTTTACGATAGGCACACGGGTCAAATTTATTTTGGCCATAGCTAAAGCCAAATGTTAGAAAACCTTTGTGGTGGGTGAGGTTCACACCCAAATTATATAGGCACATGCCCAAAAACACATCATCGAGAGGAAACAGTTTCACCCTCTGAGCTGCCACATTCAAGTCAAACATGGTGTATTGAGACATTAAATATCCACCGCCACTTGGAAAGGGTGGATAGAGCATCTTGAATGGGTACATCTCAACAGGGATAAAGTACTTTGAGTTTCTGTCTCGGACGGGCAACTCAGGGCTGTGGATGTATCCAGCAAACAGGTGTTTCTCAGGTTTGTGGGTTTTTAGGAACTCAATCAGATTTTCTGTGTTCACAAACACATCATCGTCACCTTTAAACACAAATGAAGCATTGCTGCATGTACGTGTGAACCAGCTGAGGAATCCCACCTCCTTCCTGGAAAGGTTGAAGAATGCATCCATAAAGTTCCACTGCAAGATGTCACCATAGCGATGGCTCTCCCACTCCAACAGTGGCTGGAGTTTGTGGCCCTGCAATTGGTCATGTGAGCGGCCCATCAGGAAGACCAGCTTAACCCGTCGACCCTGGATTCTACCTGCACTACCCCAAGTGTCCCGCACTGCAGCACGGCGCTCTAGATTTACAGCGGTGGACTTGATGGCCAACAGTAGATAGAGGTCATCCTCACAAGGTGAAGGGGTCAGTAGGATTGGGTATGTCCGACAATGCCTGTAGCGTAAGAATTCCTGTAATGGCTGGGAAAGGTGTGGAATGACTGCACTGTCATTGGCAGAGCATGTTAAGTTGTCTCGGTTTGTGTGGGAGGACACTGATGGTGAGTGACTGCCTCTGTGAGGTGTGAAGGACCACCAATTAGAGGAGGGCTGGAGGACAAAGAGTGATATGAAATGTTGGTGGTGGTACATCTTCATCATCATACAGGAGAAGACGAAGGCCACCATGCAGACCAAGGGCTTCCACCCGCAGAACAGAACTCTGACCATCCCTATCTTCACAAAAAGAAGCAAAGCAAATGGGCAGAAATCAAACACTTTGTTTTTTTTATGTTTTTTTTAAAACAAATGGGCAGGTCATTATTAATTAAAAATGAGAGGGACTGAATTCTAATTAGTCAGTTCCAGTGAGATCATTTACACTGTAATGTTAAACAATGTACTATAATATTTATCATAATGTTGCAACTTAGCAACTAGCCAGTTAGTTGTGACAGTTAGCATCAAAGGAAGGGAACACAGAAAGTAGAACTATTTTAATAATGCAGGCCATTCCCCGGTCATAATGTAGGCCATTCTCCAGTCATAATATAGGCCATTCCCCAGTCATAATGTAGGCCATTCCCCAGTCATAATGTAGGCCATTCCCCAGTCAAAATGAAGGCCATTCTCCAGTCATAATGTAGGCCATTCTAGGCCAAGTCTAAGTCAAATGCTCTCATTACAAAACCACACAAAACTTCAGGCCTACATCAAAATTTATAAATGAACATATATACCCTCTGTAAATCTTTTTAAATTTATTATGTTAACAAAATGAAAGAACAATTTTGAACCTGGCTTTTCAAATGCTCAGATTTTTGGTTTTGAAACATTTTCAGGGGATAGGCTTCATGACCCTGCTGTTCACCTCAGACTACAACTGCTCAAAGTTATGATTCTAAAGAGCAAAGTCAACATCTTAATGTCCATCATTCAGGCTGTAGCCTACTCACATGAGGTCAGCAGCACATCAAAACACCCATCATAGCCTCCACGTCCTGCGACGATGGACGTCCCGCGGAATTTCAACTTGCGTCGCATGTCTTTGCAACAACACTATGTCGGTATAGGTGTGATGCATTGGAAATTTTATGTTTGGTCATACCGCAAAAGTAGGTGATGCTCGCCTATTAATGTATTGAGTTGTGCTTGGCTGAATAAACCAGTGTGGAAGTACAGCAACCAAGTGTACAGACGTCTTACTATTGTGTGATTTAAGCAGTACAAATATCTTGACGAGATAATAAACTGGTGATGAGTGAGGCAACCCACTGATGCTGTCGGATAACGAAGAGAGCACAGCAATAGAGGCCCCGAATGAACTTCGACAGGAGGCAACGAATGCAAATGGCCGCGCTTCTTGGACACATCGATGCCCATGACGAATCGTCGGAGCAATGATAGACTTATGTCGAAAGGTTGTAACATTTTGTTGAGGCCAACGATGCCCACCCCTTCAAAATGAGTAGGTGTGTTTTTGAGTGTTACAGTGGCTACTACTTATGGCCTGCTGCGTAGCTCCTGCTTCAGATAAAGCAGGGAGTAAAACGTACAAAGACCAGGTGGATACTCTGAAAGCCCATTTCTCTCCAAAGCCCTCACAAACGCATTCAGGAGAAGGGGGAGAATGTAGCGCACAGTATTTTGGCGTTTTAAAGACATTATCGGAGCAATGCCAGAGGATTTTTTGGCTAATATGATCATAACTCTCCTATCCTCGCTTCTTTACACAGGCTTCCTATTAAAAGTCGTATTGATTTCAAAAAACTCCTCCTAACCTATAAAGCCCTCAGTGGTCTTCCTCCAACGTATATATCAAAGACTCACTTGTCCCATACCACCCTCCTAGAACCCTAGGATCCCAGAATGCTGGCCTCCTTGTATAGAATATCAAGAGGAAGGAGGACGAGTTTTTTGCTAATCTCCCAATCTCTCCAACATTACGGGAGGCCCATGACAGGAATGACTCTCAATCCTAGTGGCCCGACGCCTATGCCAGGACTGACTCTCCTTTCCTGAGGCCTTGTGACTGACCTCCCCTCACAATGGCAATGTCCCCCATGACCCATCTCACTCCTTGACGTTAACACTATGTCTGGCTGCTACTATACTGTCCATCTATAATTCTTGATAACCACCAATGGTTTGACTACCATATAATATTATGGGACAATATTCTGGAACTATTATGATGCTTAGCTAAAACCATGGACAACGTGTAGTCTATCATGGTTACTACTGATTGTACTTTTCCTGCATGACCCCTGGCAGTTGGGTTAGCCTCTTGAGTGTGGATCTGCTCAAGGTTTCTTACTAGACTAACATAAGGGAGTTTTTCCCTGCTGCTCCTGGGTGCTCCTTTCTGTAAAGCGCCATGAGACAATACTGTTGTAAAAGGCGCTGTATAAATGTAATTCATTAGAAATTGAATTTGATGTAGAATTCAAAACAAAAGTGACTCGCTTCCACAAGAGTTACGAATGCTGTTTTCTGTAATGGGGCAGTAGATGTGGCAGTGACAGTGACCATTTTTGCCAAAACAGGTCAACCAACCTAAACAGTTTTATGACTATAAAAATGCTGCATAGGGGCTCTTTCAAGTCCCATGGATGTACATTGTCAAAATGTACAAAATCAATGCATTTCAATACAATGCAAATACTACAGAGGATTATGCATTGTCCATGGAGTGAATGAAGATGGGATCTCAGTTGATATTAAATCACATCTACAGGGTGACGATTATTGATGATTATTGGATATGTTTAAGTGTATGATGCCTCATTTACATATTTGGTGGCCAAACAGTAAAGCTGCAAAAGCTTCCATTGTGTTTCTACTTGTGCTACCTCTTCTTATTCCTCTGCCATTGAAGTCTATAGAAGCTTGGTAAAAAGTAGGCATAGGCATATAATGGACATAAACAGGTTGATAAAACAAAAATCCTACCCTGAATGCAAGGCTATCACATATTTTCTAACTCTAGTGTTGCACACCTTGCCAAAAAAACACAAGGAGACTTACTGCCCTTGAGTAGTACCGACTGACCAAACTTGGGCATTTGGCTCATGAACTAATCTTCACACTAAGAGGCAAAGCAAATGGGCAAGCAGTTATCAACTGAACATAAGTCAGTTCCAGCCAAATTAACTACAGTCTTATGTTAAACAATGTAATGTTTATAATGTTTATCATAGTGTTGCAACTACAGCCCGTTAGTTGTGAGCCAGTTAGTTGTGACAGTTAGCATCAAAGGAAGGAAGCAATTCGTACTACTTTAAAATGTAGGTCATTACCCAGATAGGATGCATGATGCACAGCTATACTAAGCCAAATGCTTTCATTACAAAATCACACAAAACCCCTAGCACATGCAAAACTCTGCAAAACCCTAGCAAATCCAAATAACAATGTGGAAAAACTGCACTGCCTCCTGTCTGCATTTCTATTGTATATACACATGCAAATTGAGGAAAGTTTTAAACATACCTGAGAGTCTTTGACCGCAGAGAGGTTTCTGAACAGGAAGTATTGGCCCAATTGAAGAAGTGTTACTTAAAGGATAAGTTCGTTTTTTTACACTTAAAGCTGATGTTACCATATCCGGAATGTTAATCATTGTGAAAGTTTAGTGGGCGATTTCAACTTTTCCTGCCTTTGACACCATCCCAACTTTTTTGTAATGTGCTGCTGGCCTAAAATTTGAAATGACCATTATTATTCCATTTAACAATAAAAGAAATCCAATTGACACAACTGATATGTTGTCCTTGGACCATTCTCAAACAAATCTTGCTTGTATGATTTGACAATCATAGCGTTTAATTTTTAATTTACAATTTACACAACATCCAAACTTGTACAGAAAAATGATTATGATTAAATTTGTAGGTTTTCTCAAAAAACGTTGTCCTTCAATTTTATGTCACTACTGAAACGCAAGAAGTCTTAGTCCATTGGTTGAGGTTAATTTTAGTCACACCTGACATTTTCGCTGTGGAAGTACTGGTTGGTTGTTTTCTCTCTCTCCTGGTGGAGTGTTAAGAGTACACCCCATGACACAGAAGTAAATGTGATCAAAGAGCATCAATACCAAAATACTATTTTCTGATAGCAAGAAAAAAAAATAGTGTAGTTTTTAATATCTTGTTGCCATATGTGCTTTATTGCTCAGACAACAGGTGAATAACAACAGGTGTCCTGCCCAGTATCTTTGATGTAGGCTTAAAGTTATCAGAAAACTGTCACTCCTAAAATATAACCAAAGTTTTGGTTGTGACATTATCGGTACAGTGGTGACATAAATGTGACTCTTATCCTGGTAATTAAAAAAAATCTGCACATTTTTTGACATCAAATTATACAACGAACAGTGTAAACTCTGTGTCAATTAAAATTCAACAATAATTTAGAATCTGCCATCTGTTATAAAACACACAGTAACATAACATTAGCTAGTAGATAAATTAGTAACCATCATCAACATGCCTACATAATAGCAGGATATTTTAATAGATTTGTTGAGAACAGCCCTACCAGCGTGCCAGCCTCTGGAAGATTGAGGCAAAAGTGGTATTCTTTACTTGATGTGAAATATCTGTGCTGTTCCATTGCTGTTCCGGAGGACATCCTACAGCAACGCTGCTAAGTTAACCCCTGTGTGGGCTTGATTAAACATTCGTGTTTGTAGGACGTGAGACTGTAAGCCCCACTCATCATCTACATAGTGTCCGGTAACGGGGGTCGGCGGCACAAGAAGTCTACCACCAATCGTTATGGCTACCCTCTGTGCATGGTTCATTGAATCGACTACATCTTGCCTTACTTTGTCGTACAGACTAGGAATTATCCTGTCAGTAAAAACCTTCCTGTCAGGTAGGCTATACCTTGGCTCCAAGACTTCAAGAAGGTGTTTGAAACCTTCGTTTGCTGTTACGCTGTAAGGTTGAATGTCTTTGCATATAAAGAAGGATGTCTTCCGTTATGGCTTTCGATCAAACGGAATTACTAGGCGGTGGCGAGTGTGAAAAATAGGGACAGGCTTACTACTTTGCTCACCTGGTGTATCTATAGCACCACCGCTAGCTGAAGTTGATGGGGATTGGGAAACATTCAAGTCATGTCGCCGCTTCAGCTGAATGGTAGTAGTAGTAGTAGTTTGTAGTGCTCCCTATGTATTTAACCGCGACACGGCACAATTTATATTGCATTTGATTTATCCAGCTCTCCACCCCGCTTGTAAAAGCCGAAACTAGACTAGACACTAGACTTATAACCAACCAGTGAGTGTATCACTTCAGGCTCTTCCTCCATGCTTTTACTGGGCTAGCTACTCTCTGGCTGGCCGCCTCTGTCTGATTCAGAGAAAGCTTGCTGTTTGCTTGACCCTCCCTCTTCGCGCAGGATGAGAGTCGGGCTGAATTAGCCAATGTCGGCTGCAAAGAGAACTCAAACCAGAAATAGACAAATTTTAAAGTTATACTAATAGATATTATTTGTTTTTTAATCGATGCAGATATTTTAGATGCGATACATCTCGAGTTCATTCAAATTTTTAACCGATTCCGGCCTTTTTTCTGTCGATGCAATCGCATGGTATAAGTTCATATCGATTTACTGATGCAAATCGGTGAATCTTCCCAACCCTAGTGTACTTTACCCATCTATGGACCTCTTTTGAAGCAATGCCACACTGGAGGCAGACAATTGTTCCAGTATTAGTAATAACGTTACCTTACCTACCACTTAATGACTTTGACTTGGCACTTGTTGAGGGAAACAATGTATATAGATCTAAATGAACACAAAGATTTTAATTATTATTTAAATTCCATTCATCACCAAATAACCAACTAGCTTGTCAGCTGACCACGCTAGGTAACTAATGTTCACCATAGGATAAAGCGGTTTTCTGTAAAAAGTGCACATTGCCTCTACCAAATTTTTAAACACTGAAAGGCAAACAGGATCGCTACTGTAGTTAGATATAATTGAATACAGGCCTACCTCTGATAGACAATGTCAGAATTATAAAATGTAGGATTACCAGTTGATAAGCACCGTTGAAATTTGAATTGGTTCTGATAGCGTCTGGAGGTAAATGTAAAGGCAGTTGTAATGTCATTAGGCTGCAACCTCCTTTTTGGAGTTTTTTCCAATTAATTTAAGTTATCACAGTAATGCCTTGATATTATATAAATATTCATTATTAACGTAATTATACAGAAGTTATCCTGGCAATAAAACCAGACTCCCGTTCTACACTTTCATTTTGTAAAGAGGTTGTCGACATGTGGTAGTGAGATTTGATTGCTTGCTTGCACTGTAGGGAGATGATAATCAAGCAGTAGTGCTAGGAAGGCATGGCCAAAAGTTAGCTCACAGAATACACACGTGCAAATTGAGGAAAGTTTTAAACATACCTGATCAATTTCAGAGATTAGTTTCTGCCACCTAGAGCTTCAGACCAAGGCTTCCGTTATCTGTGCTTTATGTATTTCAAAGGTCACAGCACAGAGACACTGCAGAGTCTCTGACCGCAGAGAAGTTTTTTGAACAGGAAGTATTGGCTAGTCGAAGAGGTGTGACTTAAAGGATACATTTTTTTTTACACTTAAAGCCTTGTTTTCTAATAAGAAGAACTTTTACGAGAACAACTTTTACGAGTTAAATAGAATTCATTCTATTCATAGATCAGTTTCTGCCACCTAGAGCCTAAGACCAAGTTCTTCAATGTCTGTACGTTACGTATTTGAAACTCACGGGTTTCAAAAGTCACAGCACAGGCATGTCATTTTATAAATAATCACCGCATAGTTTCTCTCTGACTGAGAGGCTTCTGAACATGAATAAAAGGCAATAAGTGTTACTTAAAGGACAAGTTTGATTTTTTTACATTTAAAGCCTTGTTTTCTGATCGTTTATGATGAAATGCAGTGTTGAAGATTAAAATTTTGACAAATGCCTCTGTTCTGAGAAGAACCCACCCCCCTACAGAATTTGCTGCATAGGTGCACAACCTGTCTTATTCATATGCATGAGGAAATGCAACATTGTCATTTCAGTTAATCAGTGTGAGAGCATAGCAACAGGTTGTCATGGTATACAGATCAATCCCATCTATCCTGCCTGAATATGGCTAGTCTGACTATAGTTAGCTGTCTTTACTAGTTAAATGGAATTCATTAAATTAAGTGATAGTGGCTGATATTACTGTTAACACTTTAACTAGGACTATAACACTTTATTTGAAGAGGTCTACATAAGGGTGATACGAGTCTCTTATAAACATAACATGATCCATATTATTAGCATTAAAGACACTACATTTATGTTTATGACTGTTCTCATGAAGGGTCATTTTTGTAATGTTTACATCCCAGTGTCTACATTTCAAAAAACGAATGACACTTAATGATAGGGGTGGGAATTGATAGGATTGTATCAATATCAATGCCATTGTGAATTCTGCTTATTGGTCCTGTAAAGCGAAATTTACTGAAATCCACATTTTCATCTGGCCTGGGTTAGCCCTGAAGCCAAGCACACAAAGACTTTTTTAACTGCTATTGATACATTTGAGTTTATGGCTTACTGTTAAATAAATCATCTATTATTCCAGTTCATATATATCTCTTCTCCTATGCCATTCCACTCTTGTGCTTTTAGCTAGTAAACTACTTAGTGATATTTGAGGTCAACCATATTCATTTTATGGAGTCAGATTAATTGTAGTTTTTCACCATAATATTTACCATTAATACATGCTTCTGTCCTACGTTCACAAACAAGCTATTGTTTCACCTTTTGTGACTAGCATTACACTGGATCATGCCTTTTGATTTTCTATTACTTTTTGTTTAGTTTGGAAGGTTTAGATTAGTTTGGTATTTTTACGGAGCGCTCCTATTCAAATAATGCGCTTCACCTGATCTGTTTGCCTATGAGACGAGGCTCGAGCTCCACCAAGTGCCTCCATCTGCGGAGCTGAGGCGTCTTCTTTTTTTGTGTGTGTGGCAGAGACAGAGTGGAGGGAAACTGGAGTCGAGGCTGTCAAGGTGACGGTAAGACATGGAGGAGTGTTGTAAAGAATCGTTCACCCATGGCTCGAGTGGGGGCTGTGTGCCTGCAGAGGGCTACGTTTCGCTAGCCAGGTTTGGAGGAAGGCGGCCATGCCTACCGATAATGGTGGTAGGCTATATGGTGGTCTCCATTCTCACATGGGTGGGCCAAGTGAAGCCATCTCCTTTACCACTTTAGCTGAAGACAATAGCCTATCCTATATGCGACGTTACTCCTCTGTCCTGACTTCAAAGCAGCCAAGGTCTCTTGAAGGTACTGGATACAAACTGACTAACCACGTCTGCATCTGTAGGCTACATGGATCCTGATCCCATATGGACTAGAGAACTGCGCGGGACTGTTTTTTTCATCCCGCTCCTGCTGAATTTCTGACCATTACCACCCGCACCCGCAATGTGTCCGCCCAATCCCGTGATGTGTATGTCCACTCCCGCCCGCAACCCGCAAAACTCTGAGAATTTATACCCGCACAGTAATAGAGATGCATTGATTTTGTGTCTTCTCCCGTCCCGCACGAGAAACACACCATTTATGCAATTAATTGAGACTGAGGTTATTTGTTTTGTTTCTCTCCCTGCATGTCTTATGACACACTGTGAATAGCGCTTCTATTTCATTGTTTGCATTTGTTTTTAAAATGAAATAAATATTCTTCTCCAATTTAGTTAGTAAGCTTATAGCAACAGGGCTGCTTGAATGAGCTGCAAAACTATTGCTTTTAATGACACAGATAGACACAGCAACACAGATAGACAAAGCAACACGCATTTAAATATAACTTTATTTTATTAAAACAACAAATGTCAGACTTGCCTTGTTTGGTTTTAGTGGTGTACACACCTTGTTTAATGTTTTTCTCTACTTCGTTGGTTGACTGAGATCCTGTAGTAGCTAGGTTAGCCTGCATTGCTATCCTGCACAAACCCGCAGTGTTTTTTTTAGCCACCCGTTCCTGCCCGCAGCCAAGCTCAAACCGCCCCTTCCCGCGAGATTTGCCGGACCCAATCCCAATGCAGACCTCTAATATGGACTAATGCTCATTTATGTGATTTCACTTTTGCTGTATCTTTCTTCTTCCCTTTTATTGAGCTACTAAAAGCTCAAATGTATGCAATTTCACTACATATCACTACATATTCACTATATATTCACTATATATTCACTACTACATTTCACTACATATTTTACATCAGTATTTCAATGTATTTCAATGTATGTGACAAACTTGTGACAAACTTGATCCTTGATAATGTCAGAGGGATACAATTCCAGTGAATTGAAGCATTCGATTCTCGGTTCTACACAGTTCCTGGTTCTTGATTCCCAACCCTATAAAAAGTAAAACCTTGCTGTTTTTCAGTTGATATATATTTTTTTCATTACAATAGCCTAAAAGTGTTAGATTGTTAAATAAAACTACATGTTGTCATTTGTATGTGTCCTTCAATCTATTTTCTTAGATTGATAAAATACACAACAATCAAACTGAAGTGATACATTTGATTAAAGGACTTTTATTCGATTAAGCATGTTTCACGCATGCGCACACATAGAAATTCAAGAACGTTCTGGAAGAGACTGAAAACGGTGGACTTTTATGGCTGACTGAACGGGATGTGTTTGTCAGGTAAGGGAGGAATTAACAAAAAATGCACCTCTGCGTTATCCTTACCTTTTTTCAGCACTCACACTTCATGATTTTTATAAGGTGACCAGTTGAGACATCCTTGGCACCGTTTTAGTGATAGCCAGTTTTGATCAAGTGTTTGGCTAGCCAACCCAGTTAGCATGATGTAATCCAGAGATTCATTCAGCATTTAAATACTTGAATAGCATTAACTGTATTTTAATTTGCAAACCCACTACACTGTAAACCCAAATATGTTCAATAAACCTAAAAAAATTGAGGTAACTCGTTGCCTCAAAAAAATTGATTTCGGGATCGTTGAATAAACATAAAAGTTAAGGTTGAGTTAACAAATCTTTTTAAGGTGCACCGCATTGTTTCATTCAGTACAATAAACTATTCCGCATGTTGTACTAATCCATACTTTTTCGTTAGATTAAAACGAATGGTTTGTTTACATGCTTAATACACATTAGTTCTTTTTACCAAACATTTTAATTTGGCTAATACTAAAAGTGCACTTTATTTTACTAAACGTTTTAATTTGGCTAATGCTAAAAGTGCACTTTAATAAACTGATATGTTTGTGTACTTTCAAACTTAAATAGCATTTTCCTTCATTTCCATCTGAAATGGATAGCATATGCCAAGAGCTATGGAAAAAGAACAGAATGACATGGTCTTTGAATGTTTTATTGTATTTAAATCATCAAAAACTGACCCAACAATACATGAGGTATATCAAATAACTAAATATGAAATAAAACAATGCTTTCGGCTATGTGTATATCTGAATATACATATATATGAAACAAAAAATGCCTTTAATTTTAAGGACAAGCTGGGCGTTTTTCAGTTATCACATATTTTCACATAGTTTGACATGGAATGGTTAAGATTGAAATGTAGGCACATGCTACTGAATTGAGATTTTTTTCCACCACTGTGATGACAGCCTCCCCCACCACATCTACAATGGCTGTAAAGGTGGGGGTGTTACCATAGCAGTGGAACATACTCAAATCAGTACCATGTACATAAATTGCAATCGTAACCATTCTATTCCATACTAAACCACCTGAAAATGTTTTCAAATTTCAAATACCAACCTTCTCATTTTTGTGAGATGTTACCTTACATGGCCAACTGATTAGTCAAAGTGAGCACTTTCCCTTTCAACTCTTTCCTACCCAAGCCCAAGAGAACCTGCTGAATGAAGTGAAAGGTGTTTACCATGCACTTTGGGTAGTTCAGGTGCAGTGCATAAGTCAAGCCAAAGAGTAGGCACATGGCCTGAGGCAAGTTCTTCAGATTGTCCATCACAACTTTTCCCTCCAGAACCAAACCCAAGGAGGATGGATTGAGGAAATGCTGTGCAACAGCCTCCTGATGAAAAGTGAGGATTCCAACTGGAACGTGTTTGTAGGAGTCATCATCATCGACAGCCTAAAATCAAAATGAGAAATCTGTTTTAATAGGTCAAAATGTGCATGGATATCACATGACATAGTAGTATGTCTTAAAATATGCAGTGAAGGAAGTCAGCCATGCCCATCTGGAACATTTAGGGGAGCCATGCCATTCCCTAGAACCAGTCACAAATAAAATGCATCTCCATTAAGTTGACTAAACTGTCCAAAAGTATGAGTAGAGTCCATTACCTCCTATATGTATACAAAGAAAATCCATAAATAAGTGGTATGACTTACAAAGCAGGCCTTGAAGAAGTCTGATGGGTTGTCACCAAGTAGCACCGGAAGCCCTCTCAGGACAAGGCATCTCATGTCGGAAATGTCTGATGTCTGGATTGCAATGAAAAAAAAAAATTACATTGTAAACACTATAAGGGGAATATTCACATTCAGCCAGGGCTGCATTTTCAAAGAACTCCAAGTAGTACTTAATCCCAAGTAGAACTATCAATGTCAACTCGCAGTTGTAGTGCTTACACTACCTTTGATGCATCAGTACCCGATGACACAGCATTTTTTTGTTCGGCTTTCTGAGATGCTGGCCAATATAACTGTATATTGACACTGGCAGGATTTTTTTTTTATCAGTTTTATTAAAGACATGAAATGTGTTTCATAGATGACTGAGGACATGTATTAAAGCTCATAAATAAGTCCTCATTTCCATATTATGACCAGGCTGAAAATGGATCTTCAGAAAATTCTCCATCAAGGCAGCTGTATATGGAAACTGATTATTCAATTAACAAACCTGTGTTTGGCGTAAAAGCACATCCAGCAGCTGTCCCTTCAGACCTCTCTTGGACTTCATGACGTCCACAAGTGCAGGACAATGGCGATCAAGGGAGTCATAGAATTCTTGTTTCAGGCCTTTCCCCACGACCCTGTAAAACTCTTGGTACACCTGGAACATACAAATAAATCAACAGTTAATATCAAGACACTGACACACTACTCATTCAGACTGTTTTTATGTGGGTACATACACGTAAACACGCGCACACAGACACACAATCTTACCTGATTCTCCATGAATAGTGCTGGCCAACGTTGGAGTATCTGGGTAACAGGTGGTTTATCCTGCACAACCTCCTTCCGCCGCAGAGACAATGTTACGTCCATCTTCTGACGGATGAGTGTTCCATCTGGGTTCTTTTTCTTCATCTCATCCACCAATAGTTCTCTGGCTTCTTCAAGGCTTGCTGTATTGTGTCCGTCTGGGATATTCGGTAGGTAATTGACTTCCCCCTTCTTTGGTTTTTTAATGTTTTTGTGTGGGGGTTCACCATTCGGAGTGTCTTGTCCTCGTTTCCCTGCGTTGACTTTGACATCTTCATGTCCCAGTGATCTCATTTTTGACCTGTACTTGCCCATTTTGTCCTTAAGGCTGTGCTTCCACCCACAGTAACCAGATGGGGATGCCGGTTCAAGAAGGCATGGATGAGTTGCTGTTAATGCCTTGGCTACTAAGTCAAGGTCATGAGTAGTCGGGTATGCTTTGAATGAGTAAATCATTTCTGCCAGCTTGTGAAGGATGTCATGTTTCAACTCTTTTGTGGCCTTAAGGTATGTTCCATCCTTGAGATAAGTCAAATTGCCCTGACGGAGTCTGTACTCAACATCTACTGAGAATTTAGGAATGCAGAACTCATCGGGCCATGGCCTTTTTGTTTCCACTGATGAAGTGGACAGCAGCTCGGTATCTGCTGTACTTACAGTGTCATTCAGATTTTCAGCTAAGCTTGATGGAAGCGAGATCAAGTCAAGCACTGGAATTACCTTCACTGTTGGCTTCTCAGGTAATTCAGATAAATCTGTGAGGTTGCAGAGTTCGTTGTCAAACTCTGGGTCTCTAAACTGTAAAGTAAAATCAAAGTCAAGTCCAAGTGTGTTTTTTATACACACAATCAAATCCAGAACTGAGCTGGGTTCTGAAGTCAGTTTGATCTTTCGGATATCAGCTTCTGTCAGTATAACTCTAATGGCGGTTGATGAAGCCATCTGCAGAAAAGGAGAAAAAGGTATTCAACAGTGAATAAAATGCCTCAGTGTTACCATTAGTTTACCCTGTACATTATAAGGTGAAAGAGGGAAAGGGTCATTGAAATCTGTAATCTGAAGTACACAAAATTCTGGACTGTCTGTACTGCAAAGTTCATATGACCGAAGCTGTTCAGAGTACCAAGCTGTCATGACCTTGCAAATGAACATGATTTCAGTGTTCACAGCAATTATCTGAGTGATTTGCTTAAATTCAGGGAGGCCTGAACATGAGCCAGCTGAAAGCACACTGTCTACTTGGTAATCTATTCCATCAATACAGATGGAGGATGCAACAAGAACAGCAGAAGTATTGGGGACTTTTTTATGAAGTGCATTCTGAATGCTCTCTGGAAAAGAGGAAACCAACAAAGATGTTACTTTGGCCATCTCAATTTCTGGTCTGTAAAAAGAACTGCAGTCTAGTTGGTAGCTGATAGCTTTTTGGTGTCTTACAGCAAGAGTCATAGGAACATTTTTAAAGTTCTGAGTATCCTGAACAACCTTTTTGAAGAACTTATGCTTCCCTTCGAAGCGCATTGTCCATACTTCACACAGTGGGCCATACAACTTAATAAGTTCAGGGTAATGTTCGAGGTAGTGGTGTTTGGGTCGCAGTCTGAAACTTGGGAATGTAGACTGTAGAAGTTCCCTGTGCTCTGCCACCTTGCTTTCAAGAATGTATACCGACACACTGGTATGCCTTGGTGCCAGAGCTAATGCAACAATGTCCTTCAGAAGCATTAGTACTTCCCAAGCATCATTCCCCTCAGGAACGCAATGGCCAATAAGAAGAGGAAGGAGTCTAATTAGGCACCAGTTTTCATGGCCATTTCCTCCTATTGTTCCTTTCCTATCAAATCCCTTCACGATTGGCTGTGGGCGATCAGTTTTGTCTGTATACAAGTAAGGAAATGACCTGATGGCTTCATTGACCAACTCCAGAGTAATGTATTTCTTTGCTACCAGCTCTGCAATACAAAGGCACAATTCTATGGGAACTATGCCCTCTAAAAGGTCATGTAAAGCGTCAGGGGGATAACCACCAATTACATGGAAGAACTCCAGCTTTGCAGTGAGTGGACATAATCCCTTCACACCCGTATTTTTTCCTGAAGTTGGATCATGCAATGTCTGTTGTACCTGCATGTTGTGTGTATGTCTATCTCTGAGCTGAAATGCACCAGAACGTACCTCTTGGCGTTGTGCATCACTCCTGGATGCCATGCAAAACCGGCAGAACTTGTCAACGGAGAAACTCTCATAAAATCCTGCAAGAGAGTGTGCACCCAGATTGTCAGCAGACACAAATAAAACAGTTCCTTTGACACATTTACCCAAATTCTCAATGTAGACACCATGCTGTTCAAGAGAGACTAAATCACAAATGAGTGGATAAAGTGCTTTCTCATAACCACATTCTTTGATAGTCGTTGTGTTACATAAGAGAGCAAGCTGAATTGAGTGGAGTGTAGACCTGTACTTGACTGGTATATTGGCAATAGTCCAATACACAGCACACATCTTGTGTTTCCCTTTTGATGTCCCTAGTGGATTTGCCAGTTCAAAATCATCTATATACAGACAAAGTGCAAGTGTTAACTCATCACTGCATAGAAGGTCATTTTCTCTAAACCTTTTGCCATCTCTACAGGTGTTGTACTCGTTTGGGACATCAACTGAAACTGAACTAGCCTTTTGGAAAATGTCTTGCTTGTGCAGCAATTTCTGAAGCATCTGCAAAAGTGGGACATATGCAACCGTTTTCTTGCCTTTCTCCACCACATATTCTATTGGCATTACCAGTGGAAATTCACACAGCACATATGATGCCCTTCTTTTAATTGTAGCTAGACATCCATCCTTGCCACAGCATGCAGTGATAATGTTGCTGTCTGTGAAAGTCTCTACCACCTCTCTAACAAGTGCCTCATCAAGGTTTGTATGGTACTTCTGTAAAACCCCTTTAACTTTATTGTAGAGGGGGGCCTGGGACAACTGGACTGACTCAACAAGTTGCTGAATGATCTCTTGCACCGATGTTTCTGGAACATGCATTTACATTTACATTTAGGCATTTAGCAGACGCTTTTATCCAAAGCGACTTACAAAAGAGGATAACATTCAAACAAGGAGTGCATATTGCTAACATAGAATCTGCGCTGTTTTAAGTTGAAAGTGCAGTAGTGTAACACAATGTAGAGAAATTAAATTATTAAGTGCATTCTCAAAGTTTACGCCAGGAGATATTCTTGGAAGAGCTTAGTCTTCACGAGTTTCTTGAAGGTGGAGAGGGTATCAGTTGATCTGGTAGCACTTGGGAGGTCATTCCACCAGCGCGGAACCAGATATGAGAAGAGTCTGGACCGACCTGCACAAGGTGTTGGCCGTGCTAGAAAACGTTCCTTAGAGGAGCGTAGTGGTCGTCGGGTGACATAGGGCTTCAGAAGAGAATTCAAGTAGATTGGAGCAGAGCCATCATTCACCCTGTAGGCCAACATAAGTGCCTTGAATTTAATGCGAGCAGCCAAGGGCAGCCAGTGAAGTTCAATGAACAGAGGTGTGACATGTGCCCTTTTTGGCTGGTTAAAGACCAGACGTGCAGCTGCATTCTGGATCATCTGTAGCGGTCTCACTGCACAGGCTAGTAGGCCTGATAGGAGGACATTGCAGTAGTCAAGACAAGAGATAACCAGGGTCTGAACCAGGAGCTGGGTTGCATGTTGGGTTAGGTACGGCCTGATCTTCCTTATGTTGAATAGGGAAAAACGGCACGACCGAGCCACAGAGGCAACGTGATCTGCAAAGGTCAGTTGGTCATCGATCATGACACCTAGGTTTCTTGCCACTTTGGTGGGAGAAACAGACAGGGAGTCGATCTTGATACCGATGTCGTGGTGTATGGCTTGTTTGGCTGGGAGGACCAGCAGTTCAGTTTTGGAGAGATTTAGTTGGAGGTGATGTCCTTTCATCCATGCAGATATATCGGAGAGACAGTCCGAGATCCGTGACGACACCGTGGAGTCATCCGGCGGAAAGGACAGATAGAGCTGGGTATCATCCGCATAGCAGTGGTAAGAGAAGCCATGGGAGTGGATGATTGAGCCCAGCGAGGTGATGTACAGTGCGAAGAGAAGGGGCCCCAGCACAGATCCTTGGGGTACTCCTGTGGTGAGTTGGTGAAGTGCCGATGTCTGTCCTAGCCACGATACGTTGAACGACCGTCCAGTAAGATAGGACTTGAACCAGGAGTGCGCTGTGCCATCAATCCCAATGTTGGTCAGCTTGTCCAGTAGGATGCTGTGGTTGACCGTGTCAAATGCTGCTGATAGGTCCAGCAGGATGAGCACTGAGGACTGACCTGCCGCTCTGGCCTCTTTTAGTGCTTCCGTCACAGACAGAAGCGCCGTTTCAGTGGAGTGGCCACTTCTGAAGCCGGATTGGTTGGAGTCGAGGAGGTTGTTCTGAGTGAGAAATCCTGTGACCTGTTTAAAGACAGCTCGTTCAATGGCTTTGGAAAGGAAGGGAAGAAGAGAGACAATGGCTTTGGAAAGGAAGGGAAGAAGAGAGACAGGCCGGTAGTTCTCCACTTGAGTGGGAGCGAGGGATGGTTTTTTGAGCAATGGTGTTACCTGGGCTTTTTTGAAGGCAGTGGGAAATGTACCCCTAGTTAGTGACGCATTGACCACATGTGTGGTTGCTGTCACAATTGTGGGGGTTATGGCCTGAAGAAGGGTTGTTGGGATAGGATCCAGAAGACAAGAGGTAGGCCGGCTGTCTGTGAGAAGCTTAGACACCTCTGCCTCGGAGAGAGGAGTGAAAGAAGAAAAGGAAGCAGTTGGTGTAGAGAGGCTAGGAGAAGGAACCTGTGTAGATTGGTTTGAGAACTGACTACTAATAGCTGCAACTTTGTTAGTGAAGAATGCAGCAAAAGTGTCAGCTGTGAGGTTAGTTGGAGGAGGTGGAGGAGGTGGGTTTAGTAAAGATTTAAAGGTGGAAAAGAGTTTCTTGGTGTTCGTGGCGTTGTTAATCTTGTCATGATAGAAAGCCTTTTTCGCAGCAGTGACGCTGGGTGAGAAGGAAGATAGTAGTACTTGGAATTGTGCTAGATCAGCCAAATTCTTAGTTTTGTGCCATTTCCTTTCAGCAGCTCTGAGGTTAGTGCGCATTGACCGAAGTGAGTCATTAAGCCACGCATGAGACTGGGTGGGTCGTGCGGGTCTGGTAGACAGAGGGCACACACGATCCAAGCAGAATCTCAGCGTAGAACAGAGTGACTCTGTGGCGTCATCAACCTCAAAAGAAGAGAAACTTCTAGACGGTGGTAGAGCAGACGCCACCAAGGAGGAAAAGTGAGTAGGAGATAGATTCCGGAGATTGCGACGGACAGAGACAGAGGGAGTAGGAGCAGATGGTTGCTGACAGAGGGAAACCTTGAACTGAATAAAGTAATGATCAGATAGATGTAGAGGAGTAACTGTCTGTAAAGTAGCGGCGCACTTCCTGGTGAAAATGAGATCAAGTTCCTTACCGGCTTTGTGAGTCGGAGGGCTGTGAACCCGCTGTAGCTCAAAGGAGTCCATCAGAGATAGGAATTCTGCAGAACCTGGATTGTCTAAGTGGATGTTCATATCACCGAGAACAAGCATGGGACAGTCATGCTCAGGGATGGAGGAAAGCAGAGTGTCAAGTTCCTTAAGGAAATCGCCCATTTGACCTGGAGGACGATAGATAACACACAGATATACTTTGACCGGTGCCGTTACTAAGATGGCATGGTATTCAAAGGAGCTGTATGTGACAGATGGTACCAGTTGAGTATATTTCCATTTGTCTGATATTAACAGCCCCGTACCACCCCCTCTCCTGGATGGGCGGGAGGTGTGGGAAAAAGCATAGTTGGTGGAGAGTGCAGCAGGAGTGGCAGTGTTTTCTGGTTTGATCCAGGTCTCGGTGAGAGCCAGAAAGTCCAGAGAAAGATGGTTCGCATAAGCCGAAATGAAGTCTGCTTTGTTCACTGCAGACTGACAGTTCCACAAACCTACGGTGAAGGAGTTGTTCGTGGGTGATGAGACATGATGTGTAGATCGGAGGTTTGCAAGGATTCGTTTCCTTTTGTGGAAGCGGAATCTGCGACGACTGGAGACAACTGGAATGGAGTGAAGACACATTGTGGCAAGATGAAGTTTGCACAGAAGATGAAGTTACAGGGAATAGGACATGGTGATTAGTTAGTTAGGTCGGTGTCCTTGCTCGGTGGACACGCGCAGGTCGACACGCTCGTCTTTACCCTAGTCAGTCTTCACACGCGCAGGTCGACACGCTCGTCTTTACCCTAGTCAGTCTTCACACGCGCAGGTCGACACGCTCGTCTTTACCCTAGTCAGTCTTCACACAAGGAGGGCTGAACAAAAGGGCTGACGCTTCCGCTGACGCTTCAGTGTTACTCCTGCTAATAGGAACAATGATTGACTGCACCCGGCTGAGACCGCCCACCAAGAGTCAGACAGAAACAATAGGCCTGATAGGAGTGG
Source organism: Tenualosa ilisha (assembly GCA_015244755.2). Lineage (NCBI taxonomy): Eukaryota > Metazoa > Chordata > Actinopteri > Clupeiformes > Clupeidae > Tenualosa > Tenualosa ilisha. The sequence goes on along the minus strand of PYXC01002284.1, from coordinate 1,112,168 downwards.
CCAACGACCAATTGATTTCTGATGACCCAGCTGTGCTAGTACTTCACGCCTTCTGATGGCTTGTAGGTGTATTACAAATCAGGTGGTTTCCCACAAGACAGGTAATCCAAAGCAGCTTCCAAGTTTAGCAAAATAGCACAGAACTAAATAAGCAGACACTCACTTACTTCCTGTGTGTGTAAAGATGCAACACTGTTTGCATCTTTAGAAACTAGGCTGCCAATTTATGCTCCAAATCTTCACATAAGTGCTGACAATCTGGCACAGGTGTTTCAATTTCATCATTGGTATCGTCTGTATCCACAGCATTTATCTCCAAAGAAGTATCATCTCTACACAGATCTTGTGCTCCAGTACTGCCAACTATTTCTGATTTAAACATCGTCCAATCCATCCCTCTGTGCTCCTTACTTTTATGTGCATTAAATGTTGAGTACACCCTGCTCTCAAAAGTGCATCCTTTAAACGGACACGGAACCTTCTGATTGTCTCTGAGATGTCTACTACGAATATGGTTGAAATATGCTGCATCATTGCACGGCTCATGGAACTCACATACCAGACAACGCAACTTCACTGCACGTGGGGCAGGTTGGAGAGGTGTTTCTAAATGGAAGCGAGACAAATGAGTCTTGAGAGCACCAAAACCTCTGAATGTGCACAAGCACTCCTGATGTGGGCAAGGAAACGGTTCATTTCTGCTGTGGCTTCCATGCTTAATCCTGTAGTGTTTTAAAATCTGTCCCCTTTTATCACAAGCAAAATCGCAGTACTTGCACTTCCAAATCATTGTGCATAGCCTTCTGTCAAACCGAAGCACAGTATCCTAGCAACTAGCCCCTTAGCTAAAAGGTTTGAGGCAATTTGCTAAATAGCAAAGCCCTTACCCGATGCACGGCGTAAAATAAGAAGCCCAGAAATGAGACAATGCCGAAACTAAAAAATGTTTTGCGACCTAGCCTAGACTAAAACGACACGCATTCACAGAATAAAAGAAGAGACACTGAAATGAGGAACACGGTGCACATGGCAATAGTGGCTAGCAGATTAACTTTAAAAAGTTCGTTGCATTTTGCTAAATGACCAAAAAACGAAGAAAAACTGAAACCAATGCAGCCAGATTAAACTTTACCGTTGAAAGGACCAGAAATGCGCTTCAAACGTCAAATAGCCCTTATGACATGATAGCGCTCGCAAGCGGGAGGAAATGTGGAGATTCTCAAATGAGTGGACGACACCGCAACATACAGTACACTGAAATGACTACACACACAACTGACACAACAGTGAATCGCGCGCTTACCCTTTTTTTGGCGGTGCCTCCTCTTCTTTCATAACGTATCCCCTCACTTAGTTTGTTCGTCCTTCCAGGCTTTGCAAAACTTCACCGAAGACAGACGTTGCAGTGGGGGAGGGGCTAACTGTACAGGCTTTCGAACTAGCCAATGAAATCGCTCCAGTTGACAATAAAACTAATTTTCTGATTAATTCTATTCAAAGACACTGGTTGTATGTACAAGGTCATATAAAAGGTTCTGCTAATTCAAAATAATTGGGTTACAAACGAGAAATCATTATATTTATGTCCAAATCACTTATTTATTTGGGTCCAAACAAAATGTGGGTTTACAGTGTACAGTTAATATCACTTTAATGGACGGACACACAGATTAGTTAAACATGAATTTTGATATTAGCGGTATTGAGTTAATATGGCGCCACGTTAAACAAGGAACATACTAACCGTCGGATATGTACGGAAGCCAGTGAGGGCCACAACGCAACACGAATGCAAAACCTCACAACACAAACGCAGAAGTCTACAACACAAATGCAAAATCCCACAACACGAATGCAAAAGTCCACAGCACACCAATGCAAAACCCCACAACACAACAGGAATGCAAACCCCCACAACACAATGGAAGTTATTCCACACAATGGAAGCTATTCCACAATGGAAACTACTACTATCGATTACTACACGCAAAGGTACAGTGGTCGGCTGTGGCAGCGAAGAAACAGGTAAAGTGGCAGAGAAAGTTGTTGGATTCGCATGGTTGCCCTTTCAACAAGTAGCTAAGTAAAACGTTGTTTTCAAGTTTGAAAAAATTGCTGTCGCTAATGAACAATGTTGATACAGTTGTATTTGTATTCTGCCATCTAGTCTCAGGCTGTTATTATAAGCATGGCTTAGCATCATTAGCAGACACTGCTAGATGAAATGGCCTACGTAGGTTTATAGATTAAACTGTTAGCAAGTCTGGTGGAGTAGTAGTTGCATCTGTCTGACAAATAAGTAAAAAAATATCAAATGCTGATGTGATACCAGTCACATCTAACACTCTGGATTTTGGTAGATTATGGAGAACTGTGGATTGATGTATCTGCACAACCTGAGCCAGGTTAAGCTTATACACAACCCAGCACAGACAAAAAATGAAAAATACACCTCCAGAGACAAGGTGGTTTGTCAACTCCTCTACAGTGGGAATCTGCTGTAGAAAACTACATCACCCTAAAGGACATCATATTTTATGATTGTCATGATTTGACACAAATAAAAAAGAATGCATAACACACGTTTGAGTTTTTATTTATTATTTAGAAACACTTCGCAGTTCATAAAATCTATCAAAAATGTTATGTTCCAAATGATAACAGTTCATAAAACAAAAATGTAAACTAACTAGACTCACTCAGACTAAATGGAAACTGTTGCAAACAAAATGCTGACTGGTTAAGCACAGCCAGAGCCTGGGGAATTCTTAATCCCAAAGTCCATATTTTCTTTAAAGATGTTGTAGTTGTCTAAGATGGGCAGTTTCAATGTGTTTTAATGTGTTGACACATGTATTTGCCTTGGATATTTTGAGCTTGAAATGAATTGAAGGCATGGCTGAGGGTCCAGCCCAGCAGGAGGCATGCATGGCAGGCCTGTGGTGAACATGAATATCTCCTCCAATGATACTGCACTGTTACCTGGTACAAGCACAAATTATTGGAATGAATTGATAGCATTCCCTACATTCATAATGAACTCAAGCAACCAGACACTGCACTGTCACCTGCTACAAGGACAAATCACTGGAATTAATTGATAGCATCCACAACAACATTGGATCTTAGTGAATTTTATGACTAAAGCATGAAAGTCTCTCTCTGTGTAATGTAAACACCCTTAGGTACTTAAGTTACTCTTATTTTACTCCTCAAAGACGTGGATATTATACAGCAAATATCTAACTCCAAAGTTCATATCTGAAGTTCCTCCACATCTGATAATGAACTCCAATATGTGTACAAACACTGAATAAAATGTCATTCTTTTGTCATAAAATCCACAATACATGTCATTATGTGAGCTTATCAGTTTCACTGTTAGAGGAAGACCGACCGACCTTCACTATCAAGCAGGTAGACTGCCCTGAAACTGAAATATTTTGCTCTCCTGAGCCATACTGTTACTTCCTTTCAGACTCGGCTTTGGTTTGAAAAGACTTTCAATGTCTGCAGCAGATAACTTTGTATCCGAATGTATAGGGGTCAGGACAATGGGATACTGCTGCAGGGCTGATAAAAACTGCAAACTGTAAAAGTCCATCCTTGAATCTAAAAAACAGTTTCACTGTCAACCAATGATAAATTGTTGTTTTGTTAGGTTTTTAAATAAAAAATCTCCACTTTAATCTTACCTTTCGATTGTACTGTGGTACAACAGTATCAACATTGTTCATTAGCGTCAGCAATTTTTGAAAACTTGAAAACAAAGTTTTACTTGTCGAAAGGGTAACCATGCGAATCCAACAACTTTCTCTGCCACTGTACCCTCTTCTTCGCCGCAGCCGACCACTGTACCTTCGCGCGTAGTAATCGGTAGTAGTAGTTTCCGTTGTGGAATAGCTTTCCTTGTGTTGTAGGGTTTTGCATTTGCATTGTGGACTTTCGCATTCGTGTTGTGGGCTTTTGCATTCGTGTTGTGTTGTGGGGGTTTGCATTTGTGTTGTGTTGTGGGGGTTTGTGTTTGTGTTGTGTTGTGGGGGTTTGCGTTTGTGTTGTGGGATTTTGCATTTATGTTGTGAACTTTTGCGTTTGTGTGGTGGGGTTTTCCATTTGTGTTGTGTTGTGGGATTTTGCATTTGTGTTGTGGACTTTTGCATTCGTGTTGTGTTGTGGCCCTTCCCGGCTTCCGTAGTGCTTAATAATTTATCAAACTTGAGATGTGATGTGTAAATCTCAAATGTTTACTGTCTGAAGAGTAATAAATTGTAATGCTGCTCTAGACAGACGTTGAGACCTTATTTGAGGACTTTACCAAATGGAGATTACTTTCGGTTACTTTCACCTTAATATTTTGTATTTATTTAACTGTTTAAATGTACATTGGTTTACATCCATCATATATTAACACATGGATGTAATGTTACTTTGCACAATTTCATGCGATTCTGGCAAATTATGAAATGTTTAATATATAGTGTAATTGTAATCAAGTTCATTCCAGAGCGCGACATAAATATATGCGGCCACTAGCACCTTGCACCTTACAAATTGCACATTCACTTTTTCCAATCTACACCAGCTACCAAGAAGAGCTACCTCAAACTTTCCTTCCTTCTTGCTGGAAGCGTATATGTTTACCTGTATGTCGTATGTCTTATGTCTATTTATTGTGGATGTCTGTGTGCACTTCATGTCCATGAGTGTAGCTGTGTGTTTTTTGCGTGAGTGTGTGTGTGTGTGTGTGTTTCTAGTTTAAATTGCACATTTGTTTGAAACGCAATTTCAGTCCTCTGTGTAATGCCTGTTACATAGTGAATTGACAATAAAGTACACTTTGACTTTGACTTTGACTTTTTAGGTGGGATCATTGCACGATTTATCTGACTGGGGAATCTTATTCCGAACGTTAGCAGGCTATCTAAAGAATTAAATATAGACTGACTGACTGAATATTATGGTAGGCAAGATATCATTTCTCGCGCTGAATATTGCAAAAATTCATGGACAAGGTTAACTTTATGTTTTAAATTTGTGAAGGTGGAAATGAATTAACATGTTTCAACTTGTTTCAATTTCACATGTTTGAATTTTAGGGAAGTCACTGCTTGGTAGGCCTTCTTCCTGGTGCCTGGTAGTTTTAGTCATTTGACACAGGTAAGTTCTTTTTGCCATGTCATGGAGGCATTTGTGGCATCAATTTCCAACTGGACTGGGAAGAATATTGAATCTAGATTACAACTTTTGCCCTGATGTCATCCCAAACTCCTCTTTGTATGTCCTTCTGTTTTCATTTTTTAGAACAATGCTGAGTTGGAGACAAAATTCATACAGGTACTGGACAGGTACTCCACAAAACTTTTGTAGTAATACAGAATAAGGATGGCTCCACAAAGGAAAGAACTGGCAGGATTCGGGAGGTCTGTTCTCATCTTAAGCTAGACTGCAGTTCTAAAACGTGAATGTGAAATGGACCAAAATTATATTGACTGGTGTGAACTGGACAAAAAAGTATATTGAAACATACTTCCCCAACTGAGGTCAAGATACACAAGTTCTCAATGCCCTGTTTTAAATGTTAGAACCCTCATTATAGTATGAACGAAGTTGTGCGGCTACGTTTGTACCTTGTTACCTACGTACGTTGTTTATGATTTAAAAATAGCAATTTATAGCACCTAGCACGATGCCCCTAACACTGGTATTGTAAGCCTTTTGCACATATAGGCTAAATGCGGTCTTGAAAGGCAGGCATGATGTTATAAATTAACATAGCTCCCTTCGATTGTTCAAACTTTTTATCATGTTATATATCTATACTTTTTTACATATACTAATATACGGTTGGTATGTATCACACTAAATTTCTCCTTCAGTGTTAAAAATAAGAGCATGTCATTTTAATGAATTTTGCACAATGCATTTTGTTCAGATCATGGACATTAACACAAGGAGGGAATCTGCATGTTTAATTGTCTACTCTTGTTATTCTGTTCACCATCTCATCAAGGAAATTCAGGTATGTGCATTGCTTAGTAGTGGTGTACTCATTAATGCTCACACAACAGGGGTTACACTTTCACTCAGTTCAGGAACAAGCAGGAGTGCTTCACACACTCAACTGAGTCTTGTCAGCTCTCTTATTCATTATTATGTATTATTTCGCCCGGTGATGGACTGGAGCAGCCAATAGACATCTTATTGCAGCATCAGTGGTCTCATTGAGAGGTCCGTGCCTTCAACTGCAGCTGCTGTAGCAATGCCATTTGGACTGGCATGTGCTGAACCTCAAAAATACTTAGGAACTGAATTTTTTATTTTTTTTCCCCCTTGATTCAAGAAAGATGGGCCCCCCTTCCGCGTAAGTCGCCTCTGCACTCTGCTGCAGTCATTAACTGATAGAGCCTCCACTAATCACTTCAGTGTTTTACACTGAAACTACACACAGACAGAAAGAGGGCCCACCACTCCCATCTTTCATGAGAATTTCTTTCACCCCTGTCCCCACTACATCTTTCAATGCAATTGTAGTTTAACAGATAATGTGGTTTTATTTTTTTTTATATTTGTTCTTCCACAATCAGTAATTCTGTGAGAGAAGAAGACCAATTGTTTATAGGTCTTTGTTACTCTTATTTCTGTCAAGGAATGTTATATTCATACATTAGCACGTCTGAATGTGTGTTCAACCTTTAAGAAGCTGACTAAGTATTTCACTTACACTTCACGTGTAAGCTCATTTGCATGTTATGGTGAGCTTATTGGTTTTAATGGTCATAGGCAAACAATATGTATTTGAACGGTCTTAACAGAATTTATAGTGTCACAGTTGCATTTGTTTTGCCAAAAAAACAACAAAAAAAACAAAGCTAATGTCTGTAATCTTTAGAACCGCTCTAATAAATATTGAAAAGAATGCTTGGTTGGATTCATTTAAAAAAAATAAGAATGTAAAATTGTTAGATTATGTTGATTGTCAAGCCTTTATATTACTTGTGAAGAATAAATATTTTAGATTGAAGAAAACTCTTAATTTAGATCAAGTCAGTTGAAAAGCATTTTTTGAATTCAAGCTGATTTAAAATATTGATTTACACCAATTCAGAGAAGAGTTTAAGTGAAATGCAAAAAAATCAGTTGAACTGAATGGGCTTTGAACATTAGGTCAATGTAAAATCTTTATTGTGAATGGTTAACTCAATTTTATTAAGTTAATCCAATGTTTCACTTTTTACAGTATACTTATTAACAAGTCATAAACATGAAATAAGTGTCAATGTTATTGATATGTGTCATGTCATGTTTACAACAGGCTTGTGTCACCCTTATGTAGACCCCTTCAAATAAAATGTTACCTAATAACTTGTGAGTCCACATCAAGCTGCCCTTAAACACACTGCCCTAAACAATTAGATTTGAGTTTGGCCTACTCAAATGTGACCGTCGTCATAGATGGTTAAGCTTGACATTCTGTATCTCCGTCAAAAAAGCCTCAGAATGCCTGCTAGTAGTGTACTGCTGCTGGTAATAGTGTTGTTGTGATCCTTGCTAATGTGCGCAGGTGTATTTAGAGTAGGAAATTCTTCGAAATAGGAATGTAAGATGGGCTTGTGAGATGTTAAATCATCAACCTCAGTTTATCTCACACCAAACATCAGACTTTACAGTTGGTACTTACTGAATGGTGGCGTTGCATTTTATTTTCTCTGACCTCGGCCGAAAACTACCTTAAAATATATTCGAAAGCAACATAGTGTTTATTTGGCCAATTATATTCCATATTTTTCACAGTTTGTCACAAATGATGTTTCAAATAAAAAGTAATAATAAGATATTATTCAAAAAGATTGATTTTATGAGGAAATTCCTCTTATGTGACCGGATGCCTTACGAGGGTAAGAAGCGCAAGGCTCATGACTGATTCAAAGGCTGGTTCATTCTCTCCACTTGCTCATTCATTTGACTCTCTCTCATGTTTGTGGCTTGGGTTGATGCAGGCTAATGACAAGTATCTCTTATTTGGGGCTGTTCAGGAGGGATATGCTGCCACAACACTTTGTGCATGACTTGCTGGTACCAAAAATGAAAGGCCAAAGCGTCTATCAGTATTAGAGAATTTGTAATAAATGGGGTCTGCTAGTATCAAGTGGGTGGGGCGAATTTTCAGATCGGGGTGCCACTAGTCAGTTTTCCCTAGACTGATGTTAGTTTAGGGGAGACGTTCAAATTGTAGCATATGTTCTGACTTCTAAATTTCTTAACTGAGTCACAGAAACTCGATGGAAGTTATTTTTCATACTTGGAATGGTCGTAGAAGCATCAGAGACCCAAATGGAAATACAAAATCACAGAAAAAGTGATTTTCACTTAAGATCTCCCCTTTACGTTGTAGTAGTTGAACACTTTATATTCTGACAGAATATAATTTCCACAACATAATTTCACTGCAGGGAATCTTTTTGTACATCTACATGTGACAGGGCAGATTGGTGTCTTGCATCAGCAGCCATATGACCCGCATCTCTGCTGGGTTCAGCTTGTGTACCAACATAACTTCACGATAAAGACAGGGATCAAATTGCTTTTGGCCATTCCTGAAGCCAAATGTCAGAAAACCTGTATGGTGTGTGAGGTACACACTCATTTCCTGTAAACACAAGCCCAAAAACACATCATCGAGGGGAAACAGTTCCAGCTTCTTGGCTGCCACATCCAAGCTCAAAACAGTCTGCCGTGACATTAAATATCCCCCACCACTTGGAAAGGGTGGATAGAGCTTCCCATCTGGGTAGATTTCAACAGGAACAAAGTACTTTGAGTTTCTGTCTCGGGTGGGCATTTCAGGGGGATGAATGTATCCCGCAAACAGGTGATTCTCAGGTTTGTGGGATTTTAGGAACTCAACCAGATTCTCAGTGTTCACAAACACGTCATCATCACCTTTAAACACAAACTGCGCACTGCTGCAGGTACGTGACATCCAGCTGAGAAATCCAACTTCCTTTTTGGTCAGGTTAAGAAATGAATCAGCAAAGTCCCACTGCAAGATGTCACCATAGCGACGGCTCTCCCACTCCAACAGTGGCTGGAGTTTGTGGCCCTGCAACTGGTCATGTGAGCGGCCCATCAGGAAGACCAGCTTAACCCGTCGACCCTGGATTCTACCTGCACAACCCCAAGTGTCCCGCACTGCAGCACGGCGCTCTAGATTTACAGCAGTGGACTTAATGCCCAACAGTAGATAGAGGTCATCCTCACAAGGTGAAGGGGTCAGGAGGGTTGGGTATGCCCGGCAATGCTTGTAGCGTAAGAATTCCTGTAATGGCTGGGAAAGGTGTGGAATGACCGCACTGTCATTGGCAGAGCATGTAAAGTCCTCTTGGACAGTATAGGGGGACACTGGTATGTTTGGCCCCACCTGCAGAAAGGACTGTTGCAGGACAGATGGGTTGACTTCCAATGGGATGATCAGGTGGGGGAACATCTTGAGCATCAGATAGAAGAACAGGAAGGCCACAGTCCAGACCAAGGGTTTCCACATGTGGTACCAAACTCTTGCCATGCTCATCTTGACCTGATGGGAAAGTGGGCCATCATCAAATCAGTGTGATATGAATTAAGGTAAAGGGTTTACTCTATGATTTCTATTACTTAATATTGCTCTGAGTCAGTCCTAATGAAAAAGTCCTTTAGGAATCCTATAAGATCTCTAGTATGTACAATGCCTCTATAATACTTCTATGGTGCTCTATATTAACTATACCTCTATACTACTGCTATTATATATATAGTGTAATTTTGTAATATCTTGTTGCCATATGTGTTTTATTGCTCAGACAAAACAAAACAGGTGTCCTGCCCAGTAAATTTTAAGCAAGTTATCAGAAAACTGTCACTCCCAAAATGTCACCACCAAAATGTAACTGAAGTTTTGGTTGTGACATTATCGTTGCAGTAGTGACATAAAATTATTTAAAAAAAATATTCTGCACAGTAGAAAACACTGCTGAAAAGGTTCAGTTTCGGATTGGTTCTGATAGCGTCTGGAGGCATTTTGCCTCCAGGTAAATGTAAAAGCAGTTCTAATATGTCATTTGGCTGCAATCCCTCCGTCAACCCTACACCACAACACTCCCGGTCATACTCCTGGTGTGGCGAACAAGCATGGATTCTTAAAAAAGCCTATTTCGCTGATACATTTACCTCTTGCCATTCAAGGGAATTACGATGTCTCACTTTAACGACATACACATTGTTTAAGTCTGCTGATCTTGGAACAACGTGCTGACATACGCAACCAACGTGGGTAAGCAGGCTGTTAAACAGAACTTCTCGGCTGTATCACAGACATGTCCAATGGGCTTAATGTGCACATAATTTCGCAATATCGCGGTACATTTGAGTTTATGGCTTACTTAATAAATCTTCCATTATTCCACCAGTTTATATATATCTCTACTCCTATGCCATGCCACTCTTGTGCTTTTAGCTGGTAAACTACTTGGTAATATTCAAGGTCAACCTATTCATTTTATGGAGTTAGATTAATTGTAATTTTTCCCGATATTTACCATTAATACATACTTCTGTCCTTTGTTGAAGAACACACTAGGAAGCAAGGTTCTTTGGTTCTTCTGACTTTCCAGTCCAACTCTTTATCAATTCCTTACTATTTAGAAGGTAGTCTGTTGGCTTGTAGTCTGTGACAGACAGACACGTACAGTGATGTTCTTGATAAATCTTGGTAACTGGTTGGTAGTGGCCGCCTATCTAAGAACAGACCAGTCTGTGCATTTTAGAACGTTCTGGGAGAGACCGAAGAAAGTGGACGGTTGTGGCCAACTGAACAGGACACGTCCTTCAGGAAAGAGCGGAATAAACAAAAATGCACGTCTGCGTGATTGTGGTGTATACTGGGTGACTGCCCCTTTAAGGCCGTGGAGCAGTCTGCTGTCGCATTGGTGTCGTCATCACTGGAGCCACCAATTGCCAATTTTTTCAAGTCTATAAAAGCGGTAAGGTGTAAGCTGTAAGGTAAGTGTTAGATTTAATTGTCTTTGGGGCACTCTAACCGGTTTTGCTCGGTTGTGTTGGGAGTCTGGGTCGACCGTACTCCGCACTTCGTGGAAGCGTGGCATCTTTCCTGGCGTTGCATACGCTGCTTGTGGGTATGTAGCCATTCTGCTACATCAAGCTATTTTGCTTTGATTATGGTGCTCGTCGGACTCAAACTTGTTTAGGGTGTCATGTTAGTCAGAGGGTAAGTCATGTTAATAGAATACATGCGTAATGTCAACTGCCTGGCAGGTAGCAAAAAAATAATGGCTACCTACTAGTGTACATAACAAATGGGGAACTACGAATCCGGTAGCCTCGTTGGAAGTCCAAAAACCGGATTAGAAAGCCAGCAGTTTCGCGGGACCCCGCAGTAGCCGATCTTACAGCCTAGCAAGGGTAAACGCCAACGCCAGGAAAGATGCCACGCTTCCACGAAGTGCGGATTGGAGTACGGTCGACCCAGACCCATGTCGCGAATGCACAATGCACCGTGGCATGATGGGGCCCCATGTATTTTACACTTCACGTGTAAGCTCATTCGCATGTTATGGTGAGCTTATTGGTTTTAATGGTCATAGAGCAAACAATATTATGTATTTGAACGGTCTTAACAGAATTTATAGTGTCACAATTGCATTTGTTTTGCCAAAAAAAACAAAGCTAATGTCTGTAATCTTTAGAACCGCTCTAATAAATTTTGAAAAGAATGCTTGGTCTGATTCGTTTAAAAAAAATTAAGAATTGTTAGATTATGTCGATTGTAAAGCCTTTATATTACTTGTGAAGAATAAATATTTTAGATTGAAGAAAACTCTTAATTTAGATCAAGTCAGTTGAAAAGCATTTTTTGAATTCAAGCTGATTTAAAATATTGATTTACGTAATATTGATCTACGTTTAAGTGAAATGCAAAAAATCTGTTTCAACTGAATGGTCTTTGAACATTAGTCAATCTAGTGCTTCTCAATTATTTTCTGTTAAACCCCCAAAGGAAAAAGAAAACATTTTGTGCCCAGCACAGCCCAGACCATGCTCATCTTCAGCCTGAGAGACACCTGATGGGAAAGTGGGCCATCATCAAATCAGTTATATAAATTAACGTAAAGGGTTTACTCTATGATTTCCATTACTTATTATTGCTCTGAGTCAGTCTGAATGAAAAAGGTCTTATAGGAATCCTATAAAATCTCCATTGTATGTATAATACCTCTGAAATACTTCTATGGTGCTCTATATTTGCCATACCTCTATAGTACTTCTATAATATTCTTTCTCCCTATAGTGTTCCTGCAGTACAGTCTTTATAGTGTTCCAATAAGAATCCTGTAATAAAATGTCCCTAAATACAGATCAAATGTGAGAATCTAAACATTTGCTCAGTAGGCCTTGTGAGTTCTGATACAGAACCTATTCTATTTGCAATAAATTTACAGAAATATATAATTTTGATAAACTTTATTATCATTCCACCTCCAATTTTATTGTTTTGGCTTGATTTGATTTTACTTAAAATAAATACATTGCATAGCATATTTCTGAAAATTGACTTTTTGGTTTTGCATCTGACCTCTTCATATATAAATAACACTTCTTAATACATTCTGCAACTCTGCATCCATCACGCACCAATTTTTGGGGGGGCAAAAATTTGCAACCTCATCACATGATAAACCATAAATTTCAATAAGCATGAAAACATATATGCTGAAATCAGGTACATTTAAGTAATTCTGCAAGAATGCATAGTCTTCCCCAATACAAGTCAAGCATCATGGAAGCAATATCCAACTGTTAAACTGCTGAAAAGAGTTTAGGAAGACTGAGAGAAAATGGCGCAGATCTAAACTTCATGTCCATTATCAAATCCACAAAGAGATGCTTTGTAAATATAATTGTGGAATTTGTAAAGCTAGACAGTCTTTCTTCTCCAACATCATCAACAGGAATATGAACAATGCTTGTGTACTATTTAAGTTTAGAAGCTAACCAATCCATCAGCGCAGTTAATACCTGAACTTCTCTCAGTTAATAAATGCAATGAGTTTGCATCTTTCTTCAAGGGCAAAATTGATAAAATAAGACAGAATATAGCATCTCATCTGCAAATGGCCTGTGACACAGAAAGAAAATTTCAACACAATGTCAGAAATTAGCCTGACTGATTATTCAATATTTATATTTATTTATACAGCGCCTTTTACAATAGTATTGTCTCATGGCGCTTCACAGAAGGAACACCCAAGAGCAACAGGGGCAAGGAAAAACTCCCTTATGTTCAGTTAATCTAGGAAGAAACCTTGGGCAGATCCACAACTCAAGGGGCTAACCCAACTGCCAGGGGTCCTGCAGAAAAATTACAATCAGTAGTAACCATGACAGACTATAAGTTGCCTATGGTTTTAGCTAAGGTTCATAATAGTTCATAATAGAGTATTATCCCACTTTTACATTACATGGTTGTCAGTCTATAGGTGGTTATCAGGAATTATGGCTGGACAATATTGACTGTTAAATCATTCCTGCCCTGGTCGAGGCAGTGGACGGCCCTACCCTGGAGAGGTAGTGGTGGATTCAGGCCTAGATAAAAGGTGTCAGGAGATCTGATAAGTTTGCCATTACGTACTGTTTGTTTTCTCGGGTTTTAGGCGTAAGGTAATTGGAAGAAAAAAAAGGGGACACTGCCATGGGAAGGTTTGTGCAAAAAAAAAAAAAAACACTGTCCTAGAGGGGTAGATAGACCAGGATGTTTAAGGGACATGTATAAAAAATATGGACCTGAATGTGTATATGAGAACTTCTAATGTAAGTGGAATAGGTGGACTGAGGAAAGTTTCTTGTGGGAGAAGTGTTAAGTGTGGGAACATTAAAGGATTGCAGGTCTATAATGGAGGAGAAGGCTAGACCATTTAGACCAGAACTGTATGATAAGTGAGAGAAAGAGGCTAAGAAGGACAAAAGTAAGTGGAGAGGAAAAAAGTAAGTAGGGGAAGAACAAAGAGAAAGACAGGTTTGGGGCATACGAGAGAGGCAAAGGCTTTCCAGAGGACTACAGGGACATCTGTTGAAGTGCATGCACATATGAGCAAGCTGAAGCCATCAGCTCCCTACCTGAATGACACATAGGAGTAACACTGTTGGACACTGGTGCATCCACCACATCTGTCTCTAACCCCTCACCAGAATCATACTCCCTAGCCATCTCATGCACCCCAGTCAGCTCTTGAGGCTTATCATTACCCCCTCACCAGCACAGCCTGTCAGGAACCATCTAGCAAAAAGAAGCAGGGGGGCAGGGTGCAAAGACTGAGTGGCTGATCAGATGAAGATTTTCAAGCAGAGAAAGTCAACTTCACAAACCAGGACTCAGTATCACCAAAGCAACTGGGAGAGAAGAGTGGCAATAGGTGGAGGAATGGTGAGGGAAGAGGCAGGGAAAACAGACCTATCAATTGAATTACTTAAAGGACTGACATAAGAATGGGCAGGAATGAACCACATGGCTTGTTTCTGTGAGACCAAGAGGACACACAGGACAAGGGTTGTTCGTCACTGCTGAACTCTCTAATTCAGGGAAAGGGGGGTTTCAGTGGACCCATGGTGACCCTTCTGATTTACAACCCGGAGTGTTTCCTCAACACAGCCTTATCAACAGCCTCAGCTTCTCTGTCTTGTCTTTTTGGGGGATGTTTATTTTCTTTTTGTTAATTAGGAAGAAGGAAAGTACTAAGAGTTAGGATAGGAAAAGTGAAACATTATTGAATGTCATAGAAGCATTAGGGTAGCGAATATCAGAAATAACTCTTTCCTTCCCCATTAGTGTTTACCCCGAAAAGTTAGACTGAGATTTTATAGGTAACTTACAGCATATATTTTGGCAAGTGTTTGAAATAAAGAGACCTTTAGGCTTGTCTCAGTCCAGAGAGATAAGGAAATACCAGAAGACTTGCATAGTGTAGTGGCATACTTTCAAGATATTCCAGATCCGGATTGTAAAGAAAAGGGGTACCAATTAAAGCATGCGTTGACAACATAGCCGGCATAATTACAAGTAAAGCTACGCTGCAGCAGTAGTAGACCTGTCACCTGGTCTGACATCTTTGTTTGTAAACCTAAAATTCCTATCCACGTGTGGCTTTAACAACAGTGCAAAGGAAATTGAATGGTATAGCATAATTAGTTAAAGGCTGTCAAGACCATGAAATGATTTGTCTTTTTGCGCATTTCTTTGCGCATGTCTTCATGTCTGAACACCTAAGTTGTTTTACGGATCATCAGTTGGGATGTGAATAGATACGCTTTGTTTATTTTGGGTTTGTTGATATTTGGAAAAATAAGAAGTTTGCCGATACCTTGCCACAAAGATGGAGAGTCCCAATCCTTTTTTTTCTAAAAGCTCTAACATCTTGCCTCAAAAAATTTTCCGCCAACAGATAGTAACATTTTATTTTATATACTGTGGCAACGTAAACATTCCTGGCCAGTGAATTTTGTGAATTCAGTGAATCCTGGCCAGGGAAAATTGTAATATCCTAGAAATGAATCTTAATGTGATACAAATGTGTGCCTTGTCTGATACAAAGGTATGCCATGTGTAACCTGAGTCTAAAGGGTTAAGATAACTAACCAGAGCAGATTAGGGTTAGGAACGGGGGAAACAGAGGGTGCTGGTGAAAACCAAACATCTATCTTCACCAGGACAGGGAACCTAAACAAGCTAAAACAATAGGAGGGCGAGAAATCAAAGGTCATTGTGAGGGCAGGGAGGTCTGCTATTTGGTTTACAAGTGATGTCTGCTCTGGGGGGTAAAAAAGGGAATCCTAGAAGACAGGCTTGTTACTATACATTCCTTGAGTAAGTTTGTGTGGGTACCTTGTCTCCGGCGTTGTGATTAAAGACTGCAGTGATCCACCAAGTTGCCTGTGGTCCGGGTCACGGCACCATCTGTTAGATTTTTGGGGTTTTCCAGTTTAACTTTACTGGCTCCATATCCAATAGTCCACAGTCATTTTTCCCTTTGGCCCAGATAGGGTGATCTTTGGTCACAGGCTTGTATTCGCTGCAGTCTCCACTGCACCTCTCCTTCATTTGAGGCTTTTTGAGGTTTTTGAGGGAATTTGAGGCTTGCTTTCAACTGTAGTAATACATCCATTCCCAAGAGGGGATCTTGTATCTTCTCTCCCACCCATATGCGACAGGGTATTTCCGTTGAGCCAATGTTCAAATCAATCGTGGTGGTCTCTTGCAATGTTAATCGGTTCCCTCCAGCACCATATGCAAATCTTGTCTTACCCGAAAGAGAGATCTTATGTTTTTCCGCAAAATTTGTAGGAATAATGGTGAGTTCAGCTCCTGTGTCAATTAAAAATTCAAATTCAACATCGTTGCAGGCACGTAAAGGCTATTTCGTTCCAATCTCACAATGGCAGCAATCGGGCGGATGGAGGGGGCCTCTAGTTACCCGACATCGTCGCTACTAGTTGTTTCACTTTTTCTTCGTCCATCTTATTGATCTGTTTTATCGCTTCTTTGCGACAATCGTCATCTCTTCCGGAATCGTCAAGACTTCCGGAATCTGCAATCTTTCGCCCAATGTCCTCGCTTACCGCAGACATGGCATTCCCCCTTGACAGGCCTCCTCTTCCCCTTTGCCTGGGCGGATGACGCAGCTGCTTGCTTTTCTTCCCCCAAGAGTTTGGCCATGGTGACCTGGTGTACCTTGATGTCCAGATCTCTGGCTACTCTACCGCACCACCGCATCCAGAGCGACAGAATTGTCGTCCTAGGTGCCTGATAAAATTAGCTTAGTCCCTTGCTTGATTTCCAGGATCAGGCCGTCGAGGAAGGTAGCTTTGGCTACTTGTTGCTTGGTGGCTCCCAGGTCATCAGGATTGTCAGTCAAACCGGAGTGTAGCACATAGACATCTCTGAAGAGCTTGAAATATTCATCCACCGTCTCGTTGGGCTGTTGCAACGTTGCGGTGATCTTGCTCCAGTCCACATTGGCTCTGGCTCGCTCTTGAATCCATGCTTTGATGAATCTCCATCCATCGTTGATCGCATCTGGAGTTCCCACCACTAATTCTTTGTCCAGGCTCATCTTAAATTCGTCTGCTTCGGCATCTCCGAGGCTATAGGCCAGGATCTGGAATCCATCCCAAGGGTGAAGGCTGTGCAGGCGTGTCAAACATTTCAGCTTCATCCAGGCGTCCAATCCAACTTCTTTTGGACGTTTCACCACTTTCTATGTCCCATCTTTCTATGTCAACGGCAGGAGCAGGCACGTAGGTGACATGTGCGGTTCCTTCACCAGCCTTGGTCTTCATTCTTGTGCGCAGGGGGCGCACACTGGCATCATCCATTGGGTGTTGACTTCCTGGATCATTCACAGTTGAACCACCAGGGTGAGACGGGTTGGTCGGGGGATCTCTGGTGTTCCCCACCATCCATCCACAAGGGGGCGCTGACGCGTCTGGAGATTGGTAGCATTCAGGGGAGGCTTCCCCCATGCCCTCGTCACCTCTTCTCAGAGCAGCACACTGCTGTTTCAGCTTCTCAATCTCTGCGGCTTGGACTGCCATACATTGATCTTGTCGTTGGGACATGACTGCCTGACGACCCACTTCAGTTTTCAGTCTATTTGCGTCAGTCTGGAAGCTCTTGCTTGTAGTTTTCTCATCATCTATTCTTTTTCGGTAGACTTTTCTCAGATTATCGGTCTTGTGTCTTCTCAACTGACTCATCAACACCATGGCCAAGGGAATCTCACTACTCCTGGCATCCTTCCATTTATAAAACACCTTTAATAGGTCCTCAAACGCCCACATCAGGCCATAGAAGCTGATCTTCTTTAATCAATCTTTCTTCGATTTTGTCCATCTTAAATTCTTTTATCACACACTGGGACAATTCTCGTATCATTTCATTCCTCAACTTGCTTTGGGACTTTTGTTCATTGGTAGCATATTCATCATCTGAATAAATTCAGCTTCAGCCATCGTACAGGCTGTTGGCTTTTTTTAACTCGTAAACAGCAATTGCAAAAAAAAACCAAATAACACAGAACAACACTACTAACACTAAATAGCGCTTCTCTCTCTCTCTCTCCCTGCACAAGTCCCAGTGGCTATTTTTTTCCAACCCTTGCCAGTGGCCTCTATTTTTTACGGAAGCTGTGGAAGACCCACCTCCCGTTCCCCATCCTGACAACCTTCTACAGGGGGACTGTTGAGAGCATCCTCAGTAGTGCCATCACAGTGTGGCTTGGTAACTGCACTGCGGCAGAAAGGAAGGCCCTGCAGAGGATTGTGAGGATGGCTGAAAAGAGCACAGGGCCTCTCTTCCTTCACTCTCCGACATCTACAACACCCACTGCGCAAAGCCATGAGCATTGACTCAACACACCGTCCCAAGGAAAAAGTATTGCAGTATAACTGCTCACACCTTCAGAATGGGGAAGAGCTTCTTCCCTCCAGCAGTCAGACTGTTGAACAACAAAACATGACTTTTATTCACACTGAACTGAATGCACACCTGCAATTTTTCTATGCTGCTGTGGTC
Source organism: Tenualosa ilisha (assembly GCA_015244755.2). Classification (NCBI taxonomy): domain Eukaryota; kingdom Metazoa; phylum Chordata; class Actinopteri; order Clupeiformes; family Clupeidae; genus Tenualosa; species Tenualosa ilisha. The sequence continues at coordinate 1,093,552 of PYXC01002284.1, read as the reverse complement.
AAAAATACTAGGCAGGCAACTTGGTGGATCACTGCAGTCTTTAATCACGACGCCGGAGACAAGTTGCCCACACAAACCTACTCAAGGAATGTATAGTAACAAGCCTCTCTTCCTAAAGACTAGGATTCCCTTTTATACCCCCCAGAGCAGACATCACACGTAAACCAAATGGCAGACCTCCCTGCCCTCACAATGACCTTTGATTTCTCGCCCTCCTATTGTTTTAGCTTGTTTAGGTTCCCTGTCCTGGTGAAGATAGATATCTATTCCCTGTCCTGGTGAAGATAGATGTTTATTTGGTTTTCACCAGCACCCTCTGTTTCCCACGTTCCTAACCCTAATCTGCTCTGGTTTGTTATCTTAATCCTTTAGACTCAGGTTACACTTGGCATTCCTTTGTATCACACATGGCAAAACTTTGTATCACATTAATATTAATTTCTAGGATATTACAATTTTTCCTACACTGCTAAACACTATATTCTACCTCCACTCCACTGTGTCAGTCTATCAACAAACAATCAGCGCCCTGTTACAAGTCTACTCATTCCATGTCTTAGTGTCTGTTGGCTGACGCATTTATGTATATTCATATTTATATTGTATGTGCACTAAATGTAGCCTAAGCGCACTAAATGTAGCCTGTCTCAAATGTCTTCTATGTATCTTAATGTGGCACCACTTCACATCATAGTCTCAGCATTGTCACAATGATTATAAACAACATTGCCACGGATACAAGCCCACTGTCCATCAAAAAGATAATCTGCTCAAAAAACTTGCCCATCTCAATTAGTGTGAGATATTTGTCAATATATATAGCATACACATTGTTTTAGACAACATGAATGTTTTCTGATCTAAACCGCAGTCACTTCAGTTGCAACTGGTTGAAATTTTGCATTGGCCCTCTACAAATTAGATTTTTCAGGATGTGGCCCACAAACAGAAAAGTGGCCACCCCTGTCCTATAATCTCTGATTGGCTACTGGTTGCCAAAGGAAATGCTACTGCATTGCCAGACTAGTGTCTCAGTGAAATAAAAATAATGAACAGAGAGAAAAAAGATATTAAAAAATGGTGTTTTATTGGTAGCCTCTGGTAGCTCTTTCTCTGAAATGCAGTGCTAGTTTAAATCCACAGTCTGCATTGCAAGCAGACCCATACAACTCTGTGCTATTACAGTGTTTTGTTGCTCCCTTTTGCAGCATCTTGAGCAGATTTAGGTCACCACGATCAAGCATACCCCCTTTATTAACTGGTAAGTTGATGGAGAAAGGAATCTGTCTGGGCCGGAAGAATAGGCACAGTGCCTGGCACAATGTTGTAAGTCCCTTTGACTCTCTTCAAAGTCCCCAGCTCATCCATAAATATGTCTTCATGACATTCCAGCACCTATTTTACGGCCAGCCTTACTTATCTCTTTACACTGACGTTAGGAATCTGCCCAGTTCAACCTTAACTGCTCTGGCCAGTTTCGGCAAAGCAGGCTGGGGCTAGTACAACTCACTACAGAGACAGACTTTTGCAGGTTTTGACATTCAACATTGACCTGGGCTACTCTTAGCTCCTTTATGTACAGTGACCAGACCGCCCTGATTTCCAGGGACAGTCCCCATTTTTGAAGACCTGTCCCCGGATAGAGGTGTCCCCAACAATGTCCCTGATTTTAACCTTGACCCGGCCGGTCCCGACCAACTGACACTGGCACGGGAAAACAAATCAACCAGCTTTTTTTAGTAGCTCAACAAATCGTGTGATGCTTGGTTGCTTTAAGACACACTATATTTTAAAAATGCCTTTTGCTGTAACAAGTCAATTCTGAATCAGAGCAATATGTCAGGATGAGCAATGCATCAGACTTTTCGAAAGCAAAGCTGAAAAAAGAAGGTAGGCTTATAGCGCCACAAAACAAGGAATAGCTTAGTTGTAGGCCAACAAAGTAGCCTAACCTATAAAGATGACATGTCACAAATTATCCCGTCTCAAGGAACAACCCAACATTTTATTAGTATTTCATTCAGCATCATGGTATACACGCTGGATGTTTCTTAATTGAGCTTTCCATTCCTTTTGGTCTACCTGTGTTTTTGTTACACGCACACATCGACCAAATTAAGAAAAACACGTGACGTCATATGACAACCTGTTAATCTAAGAGGAAGACAGCTGCAAAGCAGGCTATGCCCAAGTAATTCAACCCATTGATTTGCGTCACAACATCTGATAACCATTCACTTGCGGCCTACACCTTTTTCCCCATATAGATAATTTGGTTTTCTTTTGCTTATATAGCATAGATTATTAATCTATTTGGTTCCTGTACTGTACTGGCATTAAGTAGCCCAAGACCAATTTGCTTATTTTGAAGCTATCACTCTCTAACAGTTCTCGTTAGCGGTCGCAATTCAAATTTAAATTTCTCACTAGGCTAAAAGGCAACTGAAAAAGGCTTTATTTTCATTAAGATCAAATCTCTTTTTAAATTATAATGTGGCCAAGTTTTTTGTCATTGTTCTTGCGCTGCAGGAGATAATATGCAGCAGTGATCAGACTCAAATTTTACCATTGTAACATTTACCATTGTGTTTTATGTTGTGCTTTTCAAATAAGGTATGGATAACTTTTAACCCAAGCTTAGGTCTAAATCTAAAACTAGAGTTTTTGCCTTATGTCATTTATTTGGTCAAAATATGAAGTCTATCTTTTTTAATTTGACTATATTATTTATTTATCACTCCATAGGCCTATCTCATTGTCTGGAAAATGCTTGCACCAAAGTAGACTTTTTAAATTTCCATTGCGTTTAATATTGTGTGTTTGTTAATGCTGTAGGGTCTATTTTGGGATTTATTTTGAAGGAACTCAAGAGTGCATTTCATATATACATCTGGGAACGTATACACAACTGGGAATTTACTGTGTGTGAAATAGACATATGACTTCACTTCACTAAGGTTAATTGTCCTTTTATCTTTGTCCTGTTTTATCTTTGAGGAAATAAAAGAGATAATTAATAAAAGAATAATTTGTCGATTGTCTTGATTTAATTTCGCTGTTGCTGGTTTGCCAATGTGTTTGGCTTAATGCAAGCTAACTGGTCACAAAGGTTTTGGAAAGGAGAATGAAAAGGGTGCTTAAAGACCAAACATCAGGCTACTGTTTGTCAGTGTCTATTGAAAAGAGGTAAGAAACACTCTGCCTAAAATGAAGTAGCCTAATTATTTGTTATTGTTATAATCATTAAGTTACCTTGTGATTCTTTTTGGTGCTAGGAAACTGATCCCTGACTCTCCACCTTCAAGAAATTTTTAAAAATTCTGAATATCTGGAGTGCACTTACAATGCACCCCTTACTCTCTCTCTGCTGCACATTTATCACACTCCTGCACCTTTATCTCCTGCCAATATCATGCTAGCAAGTTGCATTCTTAGTTTTTAATTGTCCTCTAGCACAGTTCTTTTTGTAAGTTGGTTTGGATAAAAGCTGCTAAATCAGGGGTTCTCAACCTTTTGCAAGCTGGGCCCCCCCAAAACTGGTTCATTGCAGTTGGGGCCCCATCTCCTCCACAATGAATTTATGTTTTATTATTGTTATTATTACTAGGCCTAACAGTAGGCACGTCATTTGCATTTTACAGAAGCATGCAAATAAAGTCGTCCTCGATTTGTGCACGATTATGGTATTTCGTTTTGAGTGCAGTCATTTTTGAAAATCCTGCTTCACACAAATATGTCGACGCGAAAGGGATGAGAAGCTTCAAGGCAACTGTGGAAAAGTGTCTTGCAAAAACCCAAAGTAGCAGAGAAGTTTATCTTGTTCAACCAAGTCTTATTGCGTTCACAGAGAGAATGGTTATAACAGTAGTAATCCTCAACCCATTCTGGTCTTACACCTCATCTATCTTAAATACTTCTTATTGAGGGTGGCGTGCCTGGCACAGAGCCAATCCCACGCAAGACCTCAGTCTCTGTCCTTTTACGATGATGCTCTAAACATGGTTTCAACACAGTTTTCAGAGAGGAATTTACTGACATGCACATTGCTCTCTTGCTGGTGCTTACACTTTCTTTTTATAGTATAACACTCTGCTGCATGCTCTATTCTATGTTTGTATACACACACACACATATATTACTTGTTTCTACAGAAATCTCAACACAACGTCACACAGTTGAGGGTATTCCTGCATCAATGCTGCCCAGAATGACGAAAGAGCATGAGGTAAACTTTCAACACGCACGGTGGAAAAGACAGAGGGGTAGTGCACGCTAGCAGTTAGAACAAAACAAAACAAAGTACTGGCTAGGACTGAGATGGGGACAGTAAAAATACAGATTGAGGTGTTAGTCTTTAAAAAGACTGTTTTGGTTTTGATGTATACACTGTATATCGGGATTGATAATAGGCGACAACTTGCACAAGCGAACTCGGCATGGGACTAGAGTGAGTGTGGAGCTATGGTGCAGATGCAGACAGTAATATGTGACGTTGCGTCATGTTCGCGTCGCAGGCTCAAAATACTACGTACGGTATGCTAGATTTTACGAAACTATTGATTTGTTTCTGTGTTATAATCAGGGTGCGATTTGTAGGGGGGATAGGGGAGATCATCCGCCCCTCTGTTTTTTTTACCTCTGCTGAATGAATTTTAGTTTTATTTTAGTTTTATAATTAGTTACTTTGACATAACATGTGAAATCATATTTTATGACGTGAAATCATTATTGTTTCATTTTACAGAGATGAAATGTTTTGTGTCTTTTTAAGTTTGCATTGAAGATGAATGCTCATCTGTTCATAATTTAGGCACATAGGGTCTACCATAAACCTAAAAAAAGAATTACACCTGTTGATTGCTTATTTTTTCATGATTAAAAACCAACGACAAAAAAAACATCCTCCCCTCTGTTTTTTTTTTTGACAAATCGCACCCTGGGTATTATAGTCCAAACACCTGCATTTTGACATAGGCGAATGTGTTGCATCTCCTTGCATCTACTAATAGCAAATGAGCCTCGAATTTTTTTTCCCTTGTAGCCTACTCTATCCTCATGTTACATTCATACTACACCTTATTATGCTTTACTTTATCACTTTGTTGTGACAACATTATTCCTCATATATCATATCATATCCTTATCTATCTCAGGAGCTTTAACTGTTTTTCACCATCAGGACAGCTCACACTCTCTGGATCCTGTGCTCGTAATGACTCACTCCAGTTCACACATTAACTTAACCTGTAGCAATAAAAAAAAATTTATGATTGGCTGTTCACTGATTCCCGAGACCTTTGCAGTATCTGGCAAAATATTTGCTAAAACAGGTTGATCATCATTCTATATCAATGCCCTGACAACGTCTTCAAGCTCCAAATAAGAAGACCAGTTGCATACAACTTAGGACTTTGACCAGCTTTGACCAATTTTCTCTCCATTTGACTGCTCTCTGTCAGGCACAGACTGGGCCGAGACAGACGTTAAACAAAGGTATTTTATTAAGGCAAACGAAACAGGGATCAACCAAAGTCACGTCCGTTACTCTAACAGAGATAACAGAATACTAAAGCTCAGAAGTTCAGAGATAATGTAACACACAGGAGATTAAGGAGGCAAACACAAAAGTACTGATTCAAATGACAAAGAAACACGGAGAGCAACAATACCGACTTATTTTGAAGCTATCGCTCTCTAACAGTTCTCGTTAGCGGTCGCAATTGAAATTGAAATTTCTCACTAGGCTAAAAGGCAACTGAAAAAGGCTTTATTTTCATTAAGATCAAATCTCTTTTTAAATTATAATGTGGCCAAGTTTTTTGTCATTGTTCTTGCGCTGCTGGAGATAATATGCAGCAGTGATCAGACTCAAATTTTACCATTGTAACATTTACCATTGTATTTTATGTTGTGCTTTTCAAATAAGGTATGGATAACTTTTAACCCAAGCTTAGGTCTAAATCTAAAACTAGAGTTTTTGCCTTATGTCATTTATTTGGTCAAAATATGAAGTCTATCTTTTTTTAATTTGACTATATTATTTATTTATCACTCCATAGGCCTATCTCATTGTCTGGAAAATGCTTGCACCAAAGTAGACTTTTTAAATTTCCATTGCGTTTAATATTGTGTGTTTGTTAATGCTGTAGGGTCTATTTTGGGATTTATTTTGAAGGAACTCAAGAGTGCATTTCATATATACATCTGGGAACGTATACACAACTGGGAATTTACTGTGTGTGAAATAGACATATGACTTCACTTCACTAAGGTTAATTGTCCTTTTATCTTTGTCCTGTTTTATCTTTGAGGAAATAAAAGAGATAATTAATAAAAGAATAATTTGTCGATTGTCTTGATTTAATTTCGCTGTTGCTGGTTTGCCAATGTGTTTGGCTTAATGCAAGCTAACTGGTCACAAAGGTTTTGGAAAGGAGAATGAAAAGGGTGCTTAAAGACCAAACATCAGGCTACTGTTTGTCAGTGTCTATTGAAAAGAGGTAAGAAACACTCTGCCTAAAATGAAGTAGCCTAATTATTTGTTATTGTTATAATCATTAAGTTACCTTGTGATTCTTTTTGGTGCTAGGAAACTGATCCCTGACTCTCCACCTTCAAGAAATTTTTAAAAATTCTGAATATCTGGAGTGCACTTACAATGCACCCCTTACTCTCTCTCTGCTGCACATTTATCACACTCCTGCACCTTTATCTCCTGCCAATATCATGCTAGCAAGTTGCATTCTTAGTTTTTAATTGTCCTCTAGCACAGTTCTTTTTGTAAGTTGGTTTGGATAAAAGCTGCTAAATCAGGGGTTCTCAACCTTTTGCAAGCTGGGCCCCCCCAAAACTGGTTCATTGCAGTTGGGCCCCATCTCCTCCACAATGAATTTATCTTTTATTATTGTTATTATTACTAGGCCTAACAGTAGGCACGTCATTTGCATTTTACAGAAGCATGCAAATAAAGTCGTCCTCGATTTGTGCACGATTATGGTATTTCGTTTTGAGTGCAGTCATTTTTGAAAATCCTGCTTCACACAAATATGTCGACGCGAAAAGGATGAGAAGCTTCAAGGCAACTGTGGAAAAGTGTCTTGCAAAAACCCAAAGTAGCAGAGAAGTTTATCTTGTTCAACCAAGTCTTATTGCGTTCACAGAGAGAATGGTTATAACAGTAGTAATTCTCAACCCATTCTGGTCTTACACCTCATCTATCTATCTTAAATACTTCTTATTGAAGGTGGCGTGGCTGGCACAGAGCCAATCCCACGCAAGACCTCAGTCTCTGTCCTTTTACGATGATGCTCTAAACATGGTTTCAACACAGTTTTCAGAGAGGAATTTACTGACATGCACATTGCTCTCTTGCTGGTGCTTACACTTTCTTTTTATAGTATAACACTCTGCTGCATGCTCTATTCTATGTTTGTATACACACACACACATATATTACTTGTTTCTACAGAAATCTCAACACAACGTCACACAGTTGAGGGTATTCCTGCATCAATGCTGCCCAGAATGACGAAAGAGCATGAGGTAAACTTTCAACACGCACGGTGGAAAAGACAGAGGGGTTGTGCACGCTAGCAGTTAAAACAAAACAAAACAAAGTACTGGCTAGGACTGAGATGGGGACAGTAAAAATACAGGTTGGGGTGTTAGTCTTTAAAAAGACTGTTTTGGTTTTGATGTATACACTGTATATCGGGATTGATAATAGACGACAACTGGCACAAGTGAGTAATATGTGACGTTGCGTCATGTTCGCGTCGCAGGCTCAAAATACTACGTACGGTATGCTAGATTTTACGAAACTATTGATTTGTTTGTGTGTTATAATCAGGGTGCGATTTGTAGGGGGGATAAGGGAGATCATCCGCCCCTCTGTTTTTTTTACCTCTGCTGAATGAATTTTAGTTTTATTTTAGTTTTATAATTAGTTACTTTGACATAACATGTGAAATCATATTTTATGACATGTGAAATCATTATTGTTTCATTTTACAGAGATGAAATGTTTTGTGTCTTTTTAAGTTTGCATTGAAGATGAATGCTCATCTGTTCATAATTTAGGCATATAGGGTCTACCATTAACCTAAAAAAGAATTACACCTGTTGATTGCTTATTTTTTCATGATTAAAAACAACGACAAAAAAACATCCTCCCCTCTGTTTTTTTTTTTTGACAAATCGCACCCTGGGTATAATAGTCCAAACACCTGCATTTTGACATGGGCGAATGTGTTGCATCTCCTTGCATCTACTAATAACAAATGAGCCTCTAATTTTTTTTCCCTTGTAGCCTACTCGCGCCCCCAGCCACGCCCCACCTGTTAAGAACCACTGTGCTAAATGAATAAATGTAAATGTAAAGTCTTTAAGTGAACCTTGAGCCGCAAGTTGTGCTTACCTATTTTTGATACATTTGAAGGCTATGAAGGCTTTTCGGCCTGAACTTTTCGGCCCATGTATGTATCATATTGATTAATGAAGTAGCCTGTTATGGCCATGCAAACATACAGGCATTTTTTGGTTTTGAAATCAAAGGCAAAGCTCTCTTTCAAGTTTGAATACAATGTCATCATCCCATCTGGTCTCTGATCGGCTACTCGTTGCCAAAGGAAACACTATTGCATTCTTCAGTGCCAAACCAGTGAAATGAATGAAAATGAAATGAAAATAAACAGAGAGAATGAATATATTAAAAATTGGTCCTTCATTGTTTTTACAGGAAAAATTTTTACAGGAAACTCAAATCAACTAGTTCCTAAGTGCAGCGCTAGCTGAAATCCAGTCTGTATTGCAAGCTGACACGCACAGATCTGTGTTATTACAGCATTTTAATGCTGCCTCGGTTATATATTTACCTCTACCAAGCAATTTTAGCATGCTGCAGCATATGCTCACAAATAGGGATGGCTTAACCATACAATCATCATTTTTGTCTCGTTTTAGCACAACCAGTAGAGTTTGCATTTATGATATATGCTGTACTCTATCCTCATGTTATATTCATGCTACACCTTATTATGCTTTACTTTATCACTTTGTTGTGACAACATTATTCCTCATATATCATATCATATCCTTAGGCTATACGATAACATTATATGTTTTCCATATCAACCAAGCCTTACTATATTACTATGGCTTAAACATACTATTTTTAATATGCTTTACTATAACCAGTATAATATGCTTTACTACAACTAGTATAAACAGTATACAAGGTTATTATGCTTTAGTAGAAATTTTTGTTATACGTGCTGTTAGACTTGGAATTAGAAAACTGCTAATATCATTGATAATAGGCTGACATACGTATACATACATACCTTTCTACCGTGTGATCCCATCTCAGGAGCTTTAACTGTTTTTCACCATCAGGACAGCTCACACTCTCTGGATCCTGTGCTCATAATGACTCACTCCAGTTCACACAGTAACCTTGTAGCAATAAAATATTTTTTTATGATTGGCTGACAGAGTGTTCATCGCTTCCCGAAACCACTGCAGTATCTGGCAAAATATTTGCTAAAACAGGTTGATCATGATTCCATACTTTTCTTTTGATAACTTGATAACTTCCTCATGCTCCAAATGTTTTCTCTCTATTGGACTGCTCTCAGAGTCTTTGTTACACATGCATACCACTTTACCACTTTCGTTCTCCCTTTGTTTGTTTGTTTAAATAAAACTCCTTATTTCCATATCTGCCTCCGCCTGTCTGTGTCTGACAGAAGGCCAGACCTAACTGAAACAATGGAGGCAGAAGCCCCTGAATCCCTTCGGACCCTAGTCAAGGAAATATGTCAAAGCCTGTTGCCCCTTCTTGCCTCTCATATCGGCGTGGTAGCGCCCACTCCAGATCCCCCTGTCTACTCCGGAGACCCAGAGGCATGTGGTGGGTTCCTGCTGCAGTGCACTCTCGCCCTAGAGATGGACCCGCGCCGCTTCCCCACTGAACGTGGCAAGGTGGCGTATATCATCTCGCGCCTGGACGGCCGGGCCCTCCAGTGGGCAGAGAGTGTCTGGCAGCAGGCGGGACCCACCACACAGTCGGTGGACGCTTTCATTAAGCACTTCCGGGAGGTCTTCCAGGCTCCGGTCGGCGACTCCGCAATCCAAGAGCGGTTACACCACCTGAAACAGGGTAAGACCAGCATCTCGGAGTACGCTCTCCGCTTCAGGACCCTCGCCGCCGCCAGTGGGTGGAACGAACCTGCACTTCTCACCACCTTCCGCCTGGGCCTGGAACCCGCCCTGTGCCTCCACCTGGCGGCGTACGACGACTCCATCGGCCTGGAGCGTTTCATCCAACTCGCCATCCGGGTGGCTAAGCGCAGAGAAGGATGTCTTCGACCACTCCCCGACAAACTCCCCCGAACTTCCCGACCAGTCACCCTGGACTCGTCTCCCGAGATCTACTGTCCGACGACCCCCATGGAAATAGACCCCCCTGAGATCCACCATCCAGATACCCCCATGGAAATAGACTCCGTCAGGCTATGTCCCACCGAGCGACGCAGGCGGATGACGCAGGGTTTATGTCTGTACTGTGGCGCTACGGGTCACCTCCTCCGCACTTGCCCTGTTCGTCCGCCTCGCGTCCAGGTGAGTTCTGTCAGTTTACAACCGTCTGTTTCCCCATCGCTAGTAACCCTCAGTGTTGCAGGTGTGTCCTTCACAGCTCGAGCTCTCCTCGACTCTGGCTCTGATGGGAACTTCATAGCGGGGTCCATCTGCCGACGCCTGCCACTACAGCGTCAAGACTGCTCCAAGCCCTACGCAGTGCACTCCATCGTGGGCCGCCCCCTCACCTGCCACGTTACCCAGCAAGCAGTTGGCCCACTGACTCTCCAAGTGGGGTGCAACCACAAGGAGAGTATCGACCTTTTGGTCCTCGAGGAGGCCATGGTCGACGTAATACTGGGTCGCCCATGGCTGGTTCAACATGCCCCGGTGGTGGACTGGGCCACCGGGGACATTCTGACGTGGGGCGATGAGTGTTCCACCCGGTGTCTGTCTTGTCCTCCTGTTCCTAGGTCCCTGCCCAAACACTCCGCACTGGTGTTGGGAACCACCTTGGTTGAGAGCCCACTTTCTGCACTCAGCACCACTATCCCCATTCAGCCACAGCAGCAGCACTTTCCCCAGGTTCCTACCCCTGTGTCTGTCCCTGGCCAGCAGCCTCACCACTGTCAGCTACTCCCTGCCCGGCAGCCTGTGCTTCGGTCAATGCCAAGGCCCCAGGCAGCAGTACATCCCCCAGCAACGGCAGCCGGGTCCTCCGAACTCCCCACAGACTTCTCTCCCCGGGCAGGTCCCACTTGGGGCACCAGCCTCTGTTTCCCCCATGTCCATTCACCCCATAGTCCATGTCTCTTCACGTAAACCCCATCATGCCCCTCACAATGTTTCTCCTCTCTCCCCAGCTTCCGATGCACGGCCTGAGCCTCCTTTGCCGCTCCTGTTGGACGCCGGCCCGGCCGCTCCCCGAGGCCGGGGTTGTCCCCGCCGGCGCCCGTACTCCAGGAGCGGCCCCTGAAGGGGGGGGTAATGTCAGGTCTGCATCGGACCTGGTCACGGCCACGCCCCCTCACTCAACTCCACAGACTCACAGCTCGTCTCCCCGTTTGCATTCACCTCGTCATGCACGATCACCTTCACCTGAGCCCTAATTGGTGTCACCTGGTCTCCACCCTATTTAAGCCTCCCTCCTGCTTCACACGGGGTCTGGCCTCGTCGATGTTTCCTAGGACTTCCTATGTGTCAGTGTGTTTTCTCCGTCTCCCGCGATCTCCCGTTGTTTGCCCCGCGAGCCTAAGACTCCCCAGTCGGTATTGTCATTCCCTGTGTTTTCTAGTAGTTTGTTTAGTTCTCTTGTGTTTCGCTTGCTTAATCTCCTGTGTGTTAAGTTTATACGAACTTCTGAGCGTTATACTTTCATTTCCTCCGTTATAGTAACGGACGCGACTTTCGTTCTCCCTTTGTTTGTTTGTTTAAATAAAACTCCTTATTTCCATATCTGCCTCCGCCTGTCTGTGTCTGACAACCACGCACATCGCATAAGAGTGCACAATCTGAGCTTTGAAATGGTACTACTTGCTAGTTGCTGTGATAAACGGTTTACAAGAAAAATAACTTTGAAATTACATCACATATTTTAATTTGCACATATCTCAATCTGAAAATTGACTTTTAAATAAGTTAATCAATTTAATCATTTAATCAGTTGGGCATATGCATGTGTGTATCTTTGATCTATTTGGACCCCCTGAAATAGCCTTGCCTACCCTATATACAAAAGATTGGTGGGGTGGTGGTAGCGTAGTGGTTAAGGAACCTGCCTAGTGTGTAAGTAGCCTGGAAAGTTTTGGGTTCGAATCCCGGCTGCCACCGTTGTGCCCTTGAGCAAGGCACTTAACCCTAAGTTGCTCTAGGGGAGACTGGCCCGGAACAATTGATAGTTGATGAGTTGTAAGTCGCTTTGGATAAAAGCGTCTGCTAAATGCATAAATGTAAATGTAGATTAGTAGCCTATATAGACTCTTCTGTATGTCTCCACTCTTTTATGGCTCTTATGTGATACTGAGCTGCTGGTGATTAGAATTTTATCTCTGGAATTATAAAGTACATACATATAAATATAAAATAGATCTATCTATCTATCTATCTATCTATCCATCCATCCTTCCCTGTAATTTGTGATGGCAATGATCTTGACTGCTGGTGAAGTTTACCATTTATTTTCTTCTTTTAACATAGCAGTCTATACATTGAGTGGTCCCTCGTTATGGGTCTCATTGCTCTTCTTTGCTCTTCTACTGTCTCAGAGTATTTTCTGCAGATCTAACAGTGATAACTAGATAGCCTGCCTTGGCTAACAATTCCGTAAATAAAACTCATCTTTGAACCAAACCCAAACATCACAACAGCTCTGGATTTACTGGCTGTACTGCTGTTATTTGTGAAGATAATATTTTAATGTAATGTCATTCCTTAAGCCCTGATGATACATCAAGGGCATGTCTGTTTCTTTCTTACTACATTAATTTCTTATCTACATTATCTTTCTAATCAAAATTTCTTGCTACATTATTTAAGGGATATGGTTCGCAACCAAATCTTAATGAGTGCAAAAATGATTTAACCACAACAACAACAAAATGACTTGTTATTTCAATAAGTATTGAAAGCAATTAGTTTTGTAGTAATAATTGCAGACTGGTGGCAGACTCCGGAACTTCAGGATACAGGTTTATTCGTTACAATAACGCGTCAAGGGAGACATAAGAGTTTCAGCCCGAAAGCATCCACCATTAGATCTACTTAAACAATGAAAGTGTTCTACTTAAATACACTTAACTGATGGGAGTTGCATACAGTGAGCATACAGTTGAAGTACAATAGAATGAAAGGTGATTTCTTTACCTGGCGCCATCGTGTCTGATGGCCCAAGGACACACCTACGGCAATTAGCATTATGAAGTGGCTATCCAGTTGTATGTAGACACCAAGATTCAGAAATATTACTTATGGATTGTCCTGACCAGTCATACACTTTGACTATTGTACTCCTTGTACTGAGACAATAAAGATGATACCAAACATGAATAGATTCACATTTCATAACATACAGATGTACATCCCAAATCTATCTGAGGCAAGTTTGTCTTTGCAGTGTAAACATGAACAAAAGGTTCTCCTCAGCCACAGGGGTACCAGCAGTTAATTTACATTGATCACCAGGGGAGGATGATCCCTATTGTTTCAGTGCCATGCCAAATGGTGGCGGCTTCCTGGCCGTCTGAGGCAGAATACACTTCTAAAATTATTGCTATCAGTATATTTTCAACTCCATGAGCCGAGCTGCACACTGTTGCATACTCTTAGTCTGTGAAGAGAAGCAAAAATATTTATCATTGAACCACTAGAGGGCAAAAGAGGTAGAGCATTAGAACAAAGCAGTCAAAATGCGCAAACAAATTGTGCACTGAGTTTTGGTCGTAGGGTGTTAGGGTTTTGGTCTTAGGGTGTTGTGGTGTGCAGGATTTCATATGATTACATGTTGAGGACAATCAAGTGTGTCCAGATTCCGCTACAGTTGCTGCTGTGGAAACAGAGTTAAACAGTCAGCGTGCATCAGGTCCACCATGTCAACTTGAATCAACCTCAGTGTCCCTTAAAGACATGTGACTATTTTAGGACATTGTCACTCAATTCTGTATTTATATCTTGCAAAATATTCTATGTTCAGTCATGAATGATGTTTATGTGTCTCTCAATCATACACACAGACACACACACACACACATACACACTTGTAGGCTCATGCACACACTGAGGAACTAATGCTTGAATGCGCCTAGATACACACACACACGCACACACAGACATAGAGAGGGGAGAGAGAGAGACATAAACATTCTCCCACACAGGAAGACAGAGAGAGAAAGGAAAGGAGGGGGGGTCAGCAGTCTGCACGAGTCTGCAGAGTTGTCCTAAGACATTCCGGAGTGTTCCGGGAGCAGATTCCTGGCTGTGTTGACGCTCGGCACCCAATCAGAGGCTGGCTGGAAGAGTCCTTTAAGAGCACGGCAGCTTTGCCATTTTCGGTCAAAGCACATGCCAAAGAAGATGAGTCCCGTCCACCGCCCTTCAGTCAGCAGCCTGAAGCACACTACTGTTTCACACACAGTATGTGTGTATGTGTACATACACTTCACACACACACACACACACGGCAAGAGAGAGAGAGAGCCGTAACAGGCACATGGCACAGTTTTCAGAGTTTAAAAAGCAGTACCAGTCATTACTCATGTAATAACAAGATGTGGATATTTTTCAAGTTAGGCTACACTATATGCTGTATGTGTACCGTAAGCAAAAGCCAACGCTAAAAACATTAGACATCCAATGCCAATATCTTCAGAGGAATAAATCTCGGATATAGAATTAGTTCTAATTGTACACAGTGCCTCAGTGAAAGCAGTAGTTTACTGTACTATATGATCAAATATGGCCACAGATGATTACTTACTAGGATGGGCCTTTGGCATGGGGCACTGATAGATTGAAGACATGAAATAAATGAAATAATCTCTCTGAGTCCTTAAGAACTGACTGGAATAATTGTCAGCTCACTTGTGCTTGTATGTGCAGAAGCCAACTTAAATGGATTTAAATGGATTTTAGTCAAACAGTATAGCAGCAAACTCAGTACTGCCATGACACAGAGTGTTATGTGGTATCACTATTACAGACATTGACACTTCACTCATAAATTTGTACTTAAGAGCCTTAGATGTGATTCAAAGACCTAAAATGATGAATCACCCACAATGGCTTTTACCACAGTTTTTTTCCTCATTATTAATTCCGCAAGCAGTCTTATCAGCCATCATACACTGTGTGAGGAGTAATTGATTCATATCATCATCAATACAGTCACCTAATGTCATGCAATTTCCGTCCTACTCTCACACCCAGCTAAGCATTGCCAAAATTTGACATTGATTGTGTATGGGTACAAACCAGAAAGTGAGAATAAAAGAAGTGTGATGCAATCACTCAACCAGAACATTCACCAATGACTTCGAAAACACGCTCAATGACACTGTTGCCTATAAAACATGGAGCCCCACGTTATCCATGGTCCAGTAACCATGGTGGGTTTGTTGCATGGAATTTTGAACACAAGCCCTGACACATTACACTGATCAATGTTGATTAAGATTCGTGGACAAGGGAAGGGAAACATGCCTTGGAGATGGGAGATGAGTTAAGTAAGAGATTATCTCTATGGGCAGCCCACATATCTTTCTTTTGAATCAGTTCACTGACGGACACCGAGTCTGTTGTCATGTTGTGGTGAGGATCAAAGTGCATTTCTTCTGTGTGAAACTATGTAACCAGTATAATGTACTGCAATGAAAATTGTGCATCTTATGGGACGGTGGTAGCATAGCAGTGAAGGAACCTGGTTAGCATACTAGTAGTCTCAAAACTGGGGTTTTGAATCCCGTCTGCAACCGTTGTGCCTTTGAGCAAGGCCCTTAACTTAAGTTGCTCAAGGGGAGACGTTTAAGAATTTTAAATTCCTTTGTATGAAAGTGTCTGCTAAATGTCTTGCGAATGTGGGTGGTGGTAGTATAGCGGTTAAGGAACCTGGTTAGCATACTAGTAGTCTCAAAACTGGGGTTTTGAATCCCGTCTGCAACCGTTGTGCCTTTGAGCAAGGCCCTTAACTTAAGTTGCTCAAGGGGAGACGTTTAAGAATTTTAAATTCCTTTGTATGAAAGTGTCTGCTAAATGTCTTGCGAATGTGGGTGGTGGTAGCATAGCGGTTAAGGAACCTGGTTAGCATGCAAGTAGCCTGAAAAAGTTGTGGGTTCGAATCCCAGCTGCCACTGTTGTGCCCCTGAGCAAGGCACTTGTTGCTGTAGGTCAGGACTGAACAATTGATACTTGACAAAATGTAAGTCGCTTTGTCATGTGAATGTAAAATACTTTTTCTGTAGCTCTCTCTATTCATATGTGTCACAGCTTGTGTGTTGATTGACATGGAATATGAGTACAACCCTGCATCTCTTAAAGGGATCCCTGGCTAGACATCCCTGGTAAGACATGTTGGCCTTAAGATAAAGATAATGAAGATAAAGATGAAGATAAACTTGATTTAAAAACACTTAAATTTTTTTTGTTTTCTTTAAAGTTTACAAAATCCTTTCACTCGTAAGCAGCCATTGTTGTAAAAAGTGTAATCACCGTGTTGAATCAAGGTGCAGCAATCAAACTGTTGCTGTTCGTAGACATCATCAATATCAACCATTTGAAGTCACTTTTTACCCAGAAAGCATTGAGACGTAAATACAATGACAGCTCATAAGCTCTGCGAATAAAGGGATTTTCTTTTAATAAAAAAGAAAGCAGTTTTTGAGTGTTTTTAAATCCTGTTCGATACAGCTGATACCAACATTAGTCTTACAAGGCCAACATGTCTTACTAGCCAGGGATACTTTTAACCGCCACGTACATAGACCAATGACAGACACAAGTCAAACTGGTCATTAGGGAGTAATAGAGAAGACATCATTTTTTTTCTTTTCTTTTCATTTTTTTTTTGATGATTTCTGAGTCAGATCATTTCACTAACCGGTATCACCAAGTGTAATAATTATACGGAGTCAGGATTAGCAGTGAGACAATGGGGAGGGTGTGTGTGTGGACTGATGTGGCCGTAAGGGAACTGCTGCGGTGACCTACTCCTGTCGTGTGATTGGGTCAGACAGTAGGAGGATGGGATGGAATAAGAACAGACTGCACACATTAGCTGCTGGACGTTTGGAGAGGGCACAGCCGGGGCTTGAGATTCTACTGATCCACTTCTTACACCTCCCATCATGTGCTGGGAATGAATTACTGTGCATCTTTGGACACACACATACAGACACAGACACACACACACACCCACACAATAACTTGGGACTTCAGAATAAACACATTGCCCCAAAGACAGAAATTCAGTTACTATGATATACGTACTGGACCTTAATATTGTAGACATAAGTATACACTTGAACATTTACAATATGCACAACCCACAAGTACAACACACACACACACATACACAGACGAGTGCACAAAATAACTGGAGACATCACAGTACACACACTGCTCAATACACAGAGATTCAGTTACAATGATATACCGTAGACAAGAGTACACACATCAACATTCACATGCAAAAGCCACACATACAACAGATACACACCCACACAGCCATTTGTGCAGTGAGGCAATGTGTTTTTTTCCCAGATCACACATGCACACCCAACAAATACAACAGATACACACACACACACACACACACACACACACACACACACACACACAGTCATTTGTGCAATGAGGCAGTGTGTTTTTTCCCAGACCACACCTTTAGACGGGGTTTGCTTCTTTCCTTACATGCCGTTGATGGGAGCACTCTGCCAAAGTTCTCCTTATTTACTGAACAGTTCCTTTTTTGGTGCTGTGTTAAAGGGCTGCGTGCGCGCGCACACACACACACACACACACACACACACACACACACACACACACACACAGGCTGTTATAGCAGGGGTGGAGGGAAACTGTTTTCATGAATGTGCCCAGTAAGAGTTCGTACAACCACAGAAAGAAAGACAGCCCCTAAAAAAGAAACAGGAAACTTGTAAACTTGTACATTGTCTGTGATAATAAACCACCCCCGAAAAAAGATGCACGTGTATGTTAAGAACAGAACAGATTACAGAGTTGTCGCTCTGTCAATGCATTCTAGGTTCGTTGTTACGGTGGTTCTGATTGCAAATCTGAGGCATTCTCGACATTTTTTTTCCATGTGTGAGTCTGGGTGAAAACTAAACATGATGAGACATTTGACCAAGCCCAAGTCAGTGAGGCATAGAAACAATTGGCTCACATTCTAAAGACATAAAACATGACAGCACTGCCTCGTTTATTTGCAGTAGGATGAATTAGCCAGTGTGCACACATTGCGTTTTACAGGTAACCTCAGAGCAGAGGACATGTAGCATCATTCTGTTTCGGGTCAGATTAGTATTATAGTATGTACTGGATCTATGTTTGTAGTCCAAAGAAATCAGTGTAACAGGGGCCTGCGCTATGAAGCGCGGTTACTGGTTAACCCAGATGGGAGTTCTCCAAAAGAACATCTATTGTTTCTGAAGTGACGTGGTTTAGCAGGTACACCTGGTTTATCCAGGTTAGCCAGTAACCTCGTTTGGTAGCATACCTCCCAGATCAGTGACTCACGCTGAATTTAGCTTGTATCATGTAGATGTTCAGCTATGTTGCAGTAGCATCTGAAGACATGGCTCTTTTCAATTAGGGAATGAATGACTTTCATTGTAGTAACTGTTGTAATTATGTTTTCAGACTTTGCCATAGTCTAACCTAATCCACGTTTTTGAGCGCAGATGCCTTGTTTCAACTTTTCTTTTTTTCTGTCTCCATCTCTCTCATTCTTTTTCTCATTCTTTCTTTCTCTCTTTTTTTTCTCTGTCTCCCCTGTCCCTCCCTCCTGGCCTCATCCCGATATGGTGATGTGCAGCCTCAGGCTGAGCCATTATGTCAAAGCTCTACAGCTTTGCGTACTTAAGTCATGGTGTCGTCGCTTCAAACCTTGCCACAACCCCACCCCACCCCCACCCCTCTTCCCCACCAACACCACCCCCAAGAGGACACTATGAGTGAACGCAGAGATGGGCAATGAGCTCATCTGTTTATGACAGCCGGCCCCGGCGCCATTGAAGCTGTATTGCAGCCGAGTAGCGTAGAGTAATGTCAAGACTGAGGACCGTGATGGGAGTTGGTGTGAGATGAGATGTGGACACAGGGCTTATGGTGCCATTACTTTCATTCACTTTCCAAAGGCCCTGTCTTTCAGGGTTCTGACCAGCTGGCTAGAGCCATGGCATTCACATACATTTAGAAAAGTCACAGTTCCAGTCTGTCATTATGACTCGTTGAATCAAGTTGGATGCTCTTGGGAAACCCAGTGCAAGCCATCACAGGGGTTGGAGCAGCAGGGGGAAAGTTAAGATGACTCTAAAGGCCTGGCACTGACAGAGGCCCCCAGAGACCATTTTAATATAATAATCAATGTATAATCAAACAAAATGACTGTTGTTTTCTGTCATAGAGCCCAAAATTTCTTGTGGCGCCCCTGACCCTGTCACCCTGATCACATTTCATTCTATATCACTATGCTACCAACTGACGTATAGACCTCCTGTGTTGCTTGGCAACCATTCAGCAAGAAGTGCTTTGCTGTTCTGAAATCCTTGCAACCTTGCAGGGAAATTGTTTAAAATTGTTAGTTTAATAAGACTCTTTCTTCCAAAGTGGCTTATTCATCAGCAAATGAAACTGGTCAAAACTGGGAACTGAAATAGCTAGTTGTCAGGAATCAAATGTCCAATAATCGGGTTGTAATTTCAATAGCCTAAGTCATATTTCTTGTTTTGGTCTTGGTCTTGATTTGCATAGCGCTGGAGAGGGAACCAGAACATGCAGAGTACATGCTGGTTACTTGTTAATTATCAAGTCAAGACAATCCAAGCCATTATGTTGTCAGCGAACAACATTCTCTCAAGTAGCTGATGAGCACACTCAAGTAACGAGAAAAAATTGATACACTTATACACTTATTTGAATCATTTATTTGTTATCGGCAGTGATAAAAAATAATGTTAATGGTATTCTCAGAATGCAGGAGTAATGTTTCCTGGAACTGATACTTGAATATTTGATCTGCTGAACAATTCCACACACGTGCAGCTGCAACAGATCACTGTTGGCATGACAACTGGTGCTGGATGTAAGCTTAGGACAGAAGGATGTGACTGCCTTTGTCTTGACCTTAGACAGACCCCCCCCCCCCCACCACCACACCACCACCAACCTCCCCAACACACAGAAACACACACACACACAGAGAAACACACACACTTTAACCACAAACTGATTTTTTTTTTTTGCACATGTACTTTTCGACAGAGATGTTTGTGTGTGTAATGACTTTAATTAGGCCAAAAGTAATGAGAGGTTAAGAGTGTGTGTGTGTGTGAGAGAGAGAGAGACTTTAAGTTGGGGGATGGGAGGTTGCACTTTTCATTCTCTGTTTATATTCCAGGATGTCTCGATCCTTTTCAGCAAGAGAGGCGTAAGTTTAAAAAAAAGCTGGGGGGGGGATTGAAGGAGAGAGAAGAGAGAGAGTCCAAAAAAAAAAAAGACCCTGTGGAATGCCCAGAAGGACGATCCAGTGAGGAGGACCGCCGAGGGCCCCCAGAAACGCCCGGATTGGAGTCCTTTCCTGCGGCCATCCGTATAAGGCCGTGCTGGAGCACGGGAGCGGTGTGGAGAGTGGCCCCGGCTCCATGTTTGGCATGTGGGAGGAGGCAGCGGGGGGGCTGGGGGGGCCCGGGGCTTCTTAAGAGCCGACCCAGTCGGCCTGTGGCACACCATCACCAAGTGGCCAAACCCCCCGCCCCGGCTCGGCACTGTCAGGGTAAGTCATACTCCCTCTCTTCCATTACACTACATCGCATCTCTCTCTCTCCTTCCCTCAATCTCTCTTTCTCTCTCTCTCTCCATCAGACAGTCACAATACATCCTGTTGTATCTTTGTCTCTCATGTTTGATTAGCTGAAGCAACTGGGTGTGGCTCTGGATGCTATATGCTTTCGCGCAGCACTGACAACCACCACTGACTGTAAACTATTTACATTCAAACTTTGTTTTGAAAAGTGTGTTGCAGCGTTTAAATGAGATTTGAAAGAGGCACCAGGAATCATCCTCAGTGGTTTGGTCAAGGGCTTCACATGAGGCTGCGTCAAAAAGGGGGTTTTTAATCCAAATCCCCAAGCCTTTCTGCGAGGCGAGTGAAGCTGCCATCAAAGTTGTGAGGTGAAGCTCAGTGGCTGGTTGATGTGGGAGCTCTTGGATGTTGGAAGTGAAATGAGTCGAGCTGCAATCGCTGGTCCCTTTGATTTTGAAAGGCATTGCCAAGTTGCACAGGGCAGTGCACTTGTTTTTCTTGTTGCGGTACAAAAGATGCCTGAACTGTCAGAGTATGGAGGAGTGCGGCACACAAAAACAGTCCTCAGCAGCACTCCTCTGTCAAATTAGTTTTTTAAATCTTTCAGGATGCTTTGAGCCAGCTAGGACTGTGTGTGTGTGTGTGTGTGTGTGTGTGTGTGAGTGTCTCACTCAGTTTGCAAGGTTTACACTGGACTGAGCACAGGACATTGGCCCTTTTGATTTGCAAGGTTTATGACTAAATATGGTTCTCCAGGATTCCAGCATAGGCCTCAGTGGGAGAGTGAGGGAGAGAAACTGAGACTGTCCTCTCACACCCAACCTCTCTCTCTCTCTCTCTCTCTCTCTCTCCTTCCCTCTCTTGCGTTTTCTCTCTCACTTTTTTTCTCCTTCTCTTTTGTCGTCAGCTGGTGTAAGCAAGCAATGAGGGGCAGGCAGGGAGGGCAAGGGAAAGAGAGGGAGAAAGAAAAAGAGGGGGAGAGAGAAGGAGGGAGAGAGAGAGAAAGGGGGAGTGTGCGTGTGTTTGTATGTGTGTAGTCCATAGACAGTCATGACTCCCCATCACTTCCAAATTAGGAAGTTTTTTCCCATGCTCTGGGGTTCATTCATTTGTGAGTTTAATGTAAGTTTGTCAAGAGCAGTGGGCCAACTGTTTAACATGCTCTACATTGCTGGGATTAAAAGTTTAAAGATTAAAAAAGATTTAAATTGTTTTATTTTTATAGGAATTCACCTATTTTTTGTTGGCAGAAATTGATCTGTCCATAAGTTGTGGTTATCAGTACAGGATACTTTTGTGATATATTTCCGAGATGGATGTATGCTTCTGATGACTTTTAATTTTACAGAGAAATAAAATTCAGGAGCTGTTTGTAGTTTGTAGTTGTAGCTTGACTGGTAGCATTCACCATCTGCTGTACGGGTGTGGTCACACACGCACACACAAACACACACACACACACACACACACAGCAGTACATATGCGTACCTATAACACCAGGTCTGTTGTATTCTACAGTGTCTGTTTTATACCTTTTTCTGATTTGTACTAATTTTTCCAAATTTTTTTTTCGTGACTTATTCCAGTTTATGAGCCATTAAAACTTTAAGCATGTAGTGGTACTTCAGATGAACCCACTGAGCTTTAGGGATGGTTGACCCTCTCTCTCACTCTAACTCTGTCCCCAAATATCAGCTGTGGTCAACCTTAGTCTACCCCCTGCATGAGCCAGCTGGTGTTAACCCTTTGTCTTCCCCTGTGTGTGTGTGTGTGTGTGTGTGTGTGTGTGTGTGTGTGTGTGCGCGCATGTGTGTGTTTGTGTGTGTGCGCCTGCAGTGATTGTCTCGTGGGAGATTGAAGAAGAAGGAGCCCTAAAGAACTAAAAGATGTGTGACGACGAAGAAAGCACCGCCCTTGTGTGTGATAACGGCTCCGGTCTGTGCAAGGCAGGCTTCGCCGGGGACGATGCCCCTCGTGCTGTCTTTCCCTCCATCGTGGGTCGTCCCAGACACCAGGTGAGGCTACACTGCTACTGGACACACTGTCACCCAGTTTCCCATTTATGGATGAAGCTTTGTGTGTTTTTTAGTGTTTGTTTGTGTGTGTGTTTTAATTTTTTTTCCAAGTTAGTTTACTTTCATAGTTTTCTCTTTTTTTTAGAGGATTAGGCTCGATTTATGTTTGGGAAAAAGGCCTTGTAAGTTCATGTCATGAAACCCACTGGTTGCTTGAACAACATCTCCTTACTGTCTCTAGTCAGGAACAGGAATAACACACCTGCCATCCAATACACATCCACATACATCACACTCTGAACAAGTAGCTTAAACTAGCTGATCCAGCTAAAGTTTCATAAGTTTAATTGTAGCAGTGTTTTAGCATAGAATCCTTTACGCTTGCCATGTGCATGGACACAGTTGTAGGGATGGATACAAAACCAATATGTCAGTACCTTCTCTAAAACATTGTTGTCCCTTTAAAACACAGATAAATGAAAGGATTTTCTTACGAGCTAGTATAGTCGGGTCAAACAATATGGTTATGTTTCTTGGCTGGCTTCTTCAGGAAGGCTTTGACAAGTTTCCCAGTAAAGCTTCCCGCTGTGTCTGACACACTGAGGTCAGCCATTACAACAGTATCTGTGTCTGGGAGTCCGCTGGAGAATCATTTCAAAGCTAATTCCGCTTAACTTCCTGCTAGCCCCATCCTTCTCAAGTAGGAAGAAAGAAAGCATTTTTTTGCCTTTGTTCTGTGGGAAATAGCTTTGAACGTCTTCTTAGTGTTTTGATTTGGTTGGGTCATGGGCCTGACCCGTGTGTGCTTGTCTCCATTTTCTGGACATGTGTTCAAAGTGAGAACCTTTTTTGCCTCTTTCTTCATAGCTTCATAGCAATCAAAGGGATATTCTCTTGGGTAAAATTCAGTTCTTAAACTACCACTTGATGTTTGTCTCTATGGATTTTTGTAGTGTTTTAACTGTGTGTTTGTTTTAACTTCTGTCTATTTTGTCTTTGTCAACAGGGTGTGATGGTAGGCATGGGTCAGAAGGACAGCTATGTAGGTGATGAGGCCCAGAGCAAGAGAGGTATCCTGACTCTCAAGTACCCCATTGAGCACGGCATCATCACAAACTGGGACGACATGGAGAAGGTAGGCACACACACACACACACACACAAGGCTGAACGGAGCAGGGTAGTCAATGGGTCAATGGGTCAATGGGTAGTCAGTGGGGTGGGGTGTGGTGTCTTCAGCAGTTACAACCGTATTAGTCTCATGACAGAGACCTCCACATTGTACAGAAGTCAAAGGTTCTTCAGGGAACCTTTCTCCAAATTTCCCAAAGAATCATTGATACGAAGCACATGACGGGTACTTGAAGTAAACAGTCATCAGAATCTTCTAGAAGGAGACCACAAAGTTGCACACCACAAACCACAAAGATGGCACATTTGCTGTATTTGAATGTGTTGTTGCCATGCCGTGGGCTTTAGATACAGATGGAATCACTTAATAAATTCCTTAATCAGGCTGATAGTTTATTTGTGCACAAATTCCTGCACAAATACCCCTGGCCTTTACACACATTTGACTCTCTGTCTAAAATTAGATAGACTCCGCTTACACCATTACCCTCTGTGCCATTTTGCTCGTAATAGCGTCCCCTGGGTATCCCAGAATCCCCCTCGATTGCTGCTCCATCTTCACAGAGTTGATTACAGATTAGAATGAGTCATCCAACCCATGTAAACACACGCATACACACACACACACACACACACACACACACACACACACACACACACACTGGCCTTGCTGCTGCCACCTGTTTTGTGTGAGTGTACTGGCAGGTCAGTGCAGTGTATGCAGTAGCTTGTTGTCTCAGGAGAGAGTGGTCTGACTCATCAGGCTGCAGAGAGTGACAGAAATCACTCTGACACAAGAGGCCCCATGTTTTTTTGTTTTTTTTTTCTCGACTGAAGCACATGCTGTTGTTATCAGTCGCAGATGCACCCCACAGATGGTGTTGTTTAGACCTTGGTGATGAACGAAGCAACTGGTCTCCTCTCCATCATCTCTTCATGTTAACGCTGTTCTCGAGACCAGCAAGGCCTCACTTGAAAAGCATTAGGGCCAAAATCAAAGCAAGAGCACAGCAAAAACACTTAAGTAGTTGCTGCAAAATCACTTGAGTAGTTGTTTGCAGAAGCACACAGGAGAAAATCAACACAGGCACAGCAAAAATGCTTGAGTCGTCATTTGCACAAGTCATTAGTGGGCCAGTCGGCTAGAAGCTAACTGAAAAAAACATCCAGATCTCATCTAGGCCAGAACTTGACCAGATTTGGCCCGGTTTTGTTGTTATTACTCTTCTCCCATCTGGGAGAGTGTTAGCTTTGGCCCTGGGGATGCTAAATCTGTTCACACAAGCTGATTCAGAGAGCACATGCTTTAGTTCTCCTCTATGGAATGTGGGTGGTTTGTTTAGTATGAACGCTAAGCATTGTGTGTGTGTGTGTGTGTGTGTATGTGTGGGTGACTGGTTGTTTGTTTGTATCTTTGACTCTGTAAATCTCTGTATGTATAACTCCCCCTCCTCTCTTTCTCTCTCTCTCTCCCTCTCTCTGTTTGCATGTGTTTGTCAGATTTGGCATCACTCCTTCTACAATGAGCTGCGTGTGGCACCTGAGGAGCACCCCACCCTGCTCACTGAGGCCCCCCTGAACCCCAAAGCCAACAGGGAGAAGATGACCCAGGTGAGGATGGCAGATCTCCACCACCTCAGCCTACTAAACGAGACTAGACTAGACACAAGTGTATTAGTCTATGTGACAGCAGATATGTGGGCACTCACAAAATAATCAGGAATCAGGAATAAGCAGGAGTCCAAGGAAGACATACATAAATACACAGAAATAATTAAACAAAATAAAAATTAATTTTAAGCTTGGATTCACTCACAAAACAAATATCTATCATGTCACATGTGTAGAACTAGTAGATCATGAAAGATGCATCTGTGAAACTGTTATCTGTTGGAATTGGTGCTGACACTGTGTATTTTTTGATTATCTCCTAGATCATGTTTGAGACCTTCAACGTACCAGCCATGTATGTAGCTATCCAAGCCGTGCTGTCTCTCTATGCCTCCGGCCGTACGACAGGTCAGTGATGCAGATGTGTTGAATGTTACTTTTGCCATTTTTGCATATTTGTACATAATCAAAATATTTTTTTGTTGTCTGGGTGAACCACCCTCATGGTATCGTTTGTTCGCAGGCATTGTCCTTGACTCTGGTGATGGTGTCACCCACAACGTGCCCATTTACGAGGGCTACGCCCTTCCCCATGCCATCATGCGTTTGGACTTGGCTGGCCGTGATCTCACCGACTACCTCATGAAGATCCTGACTGAACGTGGCTACTCTTTTGTGACCACTGGTGAGTGGACCTGCATCTTCCTGATATGTGTTACTTGTCGCTGTTCTGCTCAGATAGATATGCTTTAAATGACATAAAGGTATAGACTGAATTCTATTCTTTTTGTTACTCCTGTCCACTCCTGTGAATTCTCTTACAGGTTGAGGTGCTTTGTTTTCCATGTTGTTCGTGAAATCTGAATCTTCCTTGTCTTTTTCACTACCTATAGCTGAGAGAGAAATTGTTCGTGACATCAAGGAGAAACTGTGCTACGTGGCTCTGGACTTTGAGAATGAGATGGCCACCGCTGCCTCTTCCTCCTCTCTGGAGAAGAGCTACGAACTTCCTGATGGGCAGGTCATCACCATTGGCAACGAGAGGTTCCGCTGCCCCGAAACCCTCTTCCAGCCTTCCTTCATTGGTAATGTGACTCCCCTCTATGTCAAGTCTTTGTCTTTTTTCCATATCTTTCTCTTAGTCTTTACCATCCATCATTCTTGCACTTGCTACAGCTCTTTATCCAAGGCCATTTCTTTTTCTGACTCCAAAGGAAAAAGGCTTTGGAGTTCCCCTCTAGGCGTTCAAAAGCCCAAATTATTATTATTGTTATTATTATCATTATTAATAAATAATTACTTACTTTTCCTTGAAAGGATAACAGAGAGTCTGGATCTGACTTGTGTAAACTCTCCCCAGGTATGGAGTCTGCTGGTATCCATGAAACCACTTACAACAGCATCATGAAGTGCGACATCGACATCCGCAAGGATCTGTACGCCAACAATGTCCTATCTGGTGGCACCACCATGTACCCTGGCATTGCTGACCGCATGCAAAAAGAGATCACAGCCCTGGCCCCCAGCACCATGAAGATCAAGGTCAGTTTCTGTTCTCTGGCCTGATTCCCAGTTGCTGTGACCAGCAATGACCAGCAGACCAGCACATGCTGTTGTAGGAACTGCAGCAATGTTAGTGTGTTACGATTGTTAACCCTTGTGTTACTCCGTGGACACCCGTATGCATTTATGAAAACAGTCCACACAATAGAAATACATTTGAAATGTATCCTGACAAGAACTTTTAAATATTTTGGAATAATAATAATAATTTGTAATATTTTTTGACATTTCCAAATATTTATGTATTTAGCGCTTGTCAAAATATATATATATATATTTCATTTTCATGAGAACCTTGCAAACAATCTTTCACAGGAGTCACAGAAATTTATATCATCATGTAAAGTTGATCTTATGAGCATTTTATCAGCTCATATCCGAGCTTTATCTGATCTCTCTCTGCACTGCTTTCTGTATATCTGCCCAGATCATCGCCCCACCTGAGCGCAAGTACTCTGTCTGGATTGGTGGCTCCATTCTGGCCTCCCTCTCCACATTCCAGCAGATGTGGATCAGCAAACAGGAGTATGACGAAGCCGGCCCCTCTATCGTGCATCGCAAGTGCTTCTAAACGCACCCAGAACCAGCCCGCCCTGCCCCACCCCCTTCTCCCCCCCCCCTTTACCCCGTACTCCTGCCCCCAACCACCGCATCTTTCCTTATGCCCGGCCCCCTCATCTAACCCACCCCACCCCACTTCTAATGCCTTGCTCTTGCTCTTTAGCCTGTAAACTGTGAACGCAGAGTACCCCCCCCCCACCCCCTGACCCCATGCCCCCCCCCCCCCCTTCTCCTTTTGTGTTGTCTTTGCACTGCCCTCACCTGTGTGAATGTGTTTTTGTTTTTTGTTCTTCTCTCATTTTAATGTTTTATTTTGTTGTTGTTTTGGACGAATAAAAGACAACCAAAAAAAAGCTTGAAAGGTGCTGCCGATATGAAATTGTTGGGGGCTTTTTTTTTCCTGAGGGGTTATATGAAGGCAGGATAAGAATCTGGAGTGACTGGGCGAGGGGAGTGGGGGCAGGGAGGACGAGGGGAGGAGGAGAGGGGATGGGGGGGGGGGTGTTCACCACAGAAGGCCTTCGTGCTGACTGTCTCTGGTTTGGATCTCGCATAAATCT
>PYXC01002284.1:1005000-1060000 GCA_015244755.2 Tenualosa ilisha | reverse complement strand
AACTGCATGAGTTTGCTGCTTGGGTGATACTTCCTTTCCATGGCAAACCTGTCACTTTAGACAAGCCTGCTGTCTATGGTTATACACATAATGTTATAAGCCTATGAGTGAGGTGTGCAGGTGTGTGTGTGTGTGTGTATGTGTGTGTGTGGCACCAATGGGAACAGCTCCAATGAGGTCACCTTGGCACACACCTCCAGCCTGAACCGCTGCGGCACTTTTGTGCAGCCTGCTCCAGTTACCTAAGGCCAGATCACAGCCCCCAGAGACATCAGCCTCTAGACCATCCTAATCAGAGCCTTCATGCCCAGATAAGGCCACACAGGCTTATGCATTTGTGCAGATGATTTCTGTAACCTGCACACACTTCAATTCACCACACAGCGTGTTGATATGCTTGTCTAACCACTAACCCACCCAGAACACAGATACTTGAAATGATCAAGGGCGTTGGCACCACGGCAAAGAGCATTCGATTCCATTGTCTTCAGTAGAAAGCACACCAGCACCGAACTCTGCCATTGTCTACTGTCAATTATGATTGAGGTCTACTTTGTCGGAGCCGTTCAAGAAAATCCACTGGTGATTCCACAGGCTACTAGGCTACGTTTGCTGTGTACCGTGTGCTAGTGGTGTGCGGGGCCAAACAAAATTGTCAAATTCGAAAGCGCTCCGCAATGCTGTCGGAGCAGGAGTGCAGATGCCCTTAGCCTGGGAAAATCCATCCTGGTCTACGATTTGATTTCACTCTACAGTTGAGTATGGCCAACAGGCCTATTTGCACTTTATTTTGTTTGCCTGAAATGGGGAACCAACCAATCAAAAAACGGCTTTTACCCCTAGCGCATCAGAGAAGTGGGAGATGACGGGCAGGTATCCAGGCAAAGCTCAATCTCAGTCTGACGTAATCGTTGCGAAAGCCAGGCTAACATATACTACCACAGTCCTGCCACACTCTACACTTTCTCTAGCTGGGGGACACCAGATGATATTTATCAGTAAGGACAGCATTCAACTCGATTCAAAACCAAAGACTACGATCATGAACAAGTTCTGATATTAAAAGAGTGCAAATACACAGAAGTGCAAAAAAACTAAGAGGACAAAGATCTGAAGAGTGTGTGGGTTTGATTTTCTACTCTTTGGAGGTGTGTTCGGATCTTGACTGTCTTTGATGCTTTTGAGAGGAAAATCAGTCCTGCAACACTGGCTGGGAAAAATAAAATCAAATGTGATATTCACTGATCGTGTGTGTGTGTGTGCTCCCATATGTAACGTACACTTTCATATGTAGAAGATTCAGTTTCACTGGTGTGTGTGTGTGTGTGTGTGTGTGTGTGTGTGGTGACCTACATGGATCCAGCCAAGCGTAAGTAGGCTGTGGCGGTCCTGGTAGCTGAAGAGTTCCTCCACATTCTCCATGTCACAGTAGTCTGGCCCGGCCGACTGCTTGGGGACGATCACGTGGGTCAGCACAAACTCGTTGTGAGTCTGGTGGAAGTCAACATGCTTTCATTAGTTTCTCATTTGCATAAATTCAGGTAAGCACACATGTGCACACACACACATGCACACACACACCTGTGAGAAATCAACATACAACCAAGTCAAACAACTAACCTCAATCTCTACCTTTCACTAACACTAACACACACACACACACACAATTAATGTTTGCACTGCAAGATCTCCCCTTCAATTTACAATACAAAGTCCCTTTGTACAGAAAAGTATGACCTCAATTGACTCCATGCAGTTTGATAAGGCAGCCGTGACTGGCAGACTGACTCTCATCTTAGCACTGAGAGTCTCTCTTTGTCCTCAAGCGGTCATCAGTTTGTCAAACCCTTTTCATTTCTCACTACTGAAAACTTTTAACCGAGCACCTCAGCCTAGTTAAACCACTCTTTAGGTACTGCTCCATTCATGAAGAAATACAAACATCAACATGTGGTGGTATGCTCTCAATGAAGACCTATTCCTTACCACATAAATGCACCTTACTGACTGCAGACGCAAAAGGAAAAGATTTAAATGGGTCATTGGAGATGTTCAGGGGATCGGAGAGAAAATAAATGGAGCAACAAAGGCTTGTCAGTGTAGGATGTGGCACACCATTGACAAGCTGAGAAACACAATGAGGAACTGGAGGCATGAACTCTGAGAGGAAATGCGATCTTTGCTGAGGGGATCCACGCCCTTTGCTACTACTGCCTACTTTAAAACTGGTTCAGACTGCTTGAAGAGAAGGTATACACACACACACATATACAAACATGCACACAGACACATATACACACACACATACACACACACAGACACACAGCTGGAAACAGTGCCAGAAGAGAACAAACATGAAGACAATGCACTCTCGAACTTTTAACGTTTCACTGATAACGTCACAATGGAGAAGGCCACCTTTCAAACTCCCTAACCAGAGACTAGTGGCACCTCAGTATAAGCACTATCCCTCTCACACCTCAGACACAAGCTGCAAAGTAGCCTTGCCTAAGCCTGGCTCAATCTTGGGTTAATGGCAAGTGACTTAGATAACCTGAGCTTTGAGAATGTGGCAGCCAAATTCAATACCCAACCACATTAAAGCTACACCGGTCCGACCACATCTTGCGACATGAACGCAACGTCACCGTGAGACGTTCATCTAAAGATGACGCTGCATTAGCACAGCTTACTTCCTGCCTGGCAACCAGAGCCCCTAAACTGCGCTACGTTGCGCTGCGCTGCTGCATTTAGAAAAACCTCAGAGTTGAGTTTGACAAATGGGCTGTTCGGAGAGAAAAACAATGCACAGTCATTTCCGCATGACTAATTGAGGGAATGGTCACTCCGGCCGGATGGTTGATCAAACGGCCATGAATTTGGCGGCTATGACTGGCGTGAGCGGCGATTGTGACTAAAACTTCACACTGTTACATTACAATACAACTGCCACATGATGCAAGATGCTAATTAGCCAATGAACCATACTACATACAACCACACTCCTATGAAGCTTACTACATCAAGATCAGGAAGTCTTGCTGTTTCAGAGTAATATGAGCAGAGGTGAGCAGATAATGATTGTGATTTGAGGATGCTGTGATTTGGAATGCTGTGATTTGTGAATGATGTGATTTGAAATGCTGTGATTTGAGGATGCTGTGATTTGAGGATGCTGTGATTTGGAATGCTGTGATTTGAGGATGCTGTGATTTGAGGATGCTGTGATTTGAGGATGCTGTGATTTCCGCTATGGTCAGAATCATGCTGAGAGACAAATTGAGTGTGGATGGACGGATAGAAAGCAGAGTGGATATGTTTGGACTGAATACCTGGATTTTCAGATTAGATTGAGATTAAGATTAGGGATTAAGGAGGAAGCGCAGATTTACCAGTTTCCCGCAGAGCACCCCACATGTCTCGATGCCCCGCGCAGTGTTGCTGTCAGCCAGCAGTAGGAACCGGTGCGTCAGGTCCCTGGGTACAAGTACGCGTCTCAGACCGTCCACTCGCTGATCTGGGAACAGAGAAAAGACACCCCAACAAAACTGATTAATTCAGAGAGCTCTATGTGGTCTGTCTGAGAACAGCAGGGAGACACTGAAAAATGAGACTGAGATTTTTTCAGATAGTTTTTTCTTCCAGATTTTCAGAGAAAGCATGCATACACACACTCACACACACACACACACACACACACACACACACACACACACACACACACACACACACACAGACACACCAACAGATTTACTTCAAGGTAAAACATTTTTCTGTCATGACGCCTCATCTTTTATACAAAGGTCCCATCTTTTCAACAAATTCACTAATCAGACAAAAGGATGCAAGACCTTGTACAGCTTCACACCTCACTGGCAGAGAAACATGACTTGTGACTGAAAAGCATCATGTTTCAGATCCTTTACTCAGAGGATTTCACTTCCCCTGGGTCAAACAGTTGAAAAATCCCCCGTTTTCCCCTTGATAGCACTGATGCTAAAACACGGGAGGGGAGAGGAAAGGGAAAACAAGGCACACTGGTAATAAGCACTTGAGGCCCTGTTCTCAGAGAACCTCATTTGGCCCTGACTGACCTGAGACCAGCTGAGAATGAGAGCGTAAATAAATAATGAATGGAGGCTGTGGCCATTTCCAACCATTAGACCATGAGTCATCAGCATCTCAGAGAACATGCTGT
Source organism: Tenualosa ilisha (assembly GCA_015244755.2). Taxonomy (NCBI): domain Eukaryota; kingdom Metazoa; phylum Chordata; class Actinopteri; order Clupeiformes; family Clupeidae; genus Tenualosa; species Tenualosa ilisha. Next base: position 1,055,802 of record PYXC01002284.1, on the reverse strand, counting down.
TATTATATACCCAAGAGAGAGGAGAGAGGAAGAGGGAGGGGGAGGGAGAGAGAGAGAGAGAGAGAGAGAGAGAGAGAGAGAAGGGGGGTAGAGGGGGAATGAGAAAGAGAGAGAGAGAAAGGCAGGGAAGGAGAGAAAAAGAGAAAGTTTGTTAAATATACCCCAAGAGAGAAGGGATGGAGAGGAAGGGAGAGAGAGAGAGAGGGGGGAGAGAGATGCTGTCTGTTTTATTACATTGTATTCCAAATGTATGTCTACACACTGACTCTTGCATTTCTTGGATTTCTGTCCCTCATACTCTGTCTCCTGTCTCCTCTGGCAATGTGGAGACGCTTGTCATGAAAATCACACATTTCAAAATTTAAAAACTTGAATTTGAGAGAGAAAAAAAGACAGGGAGAAAGAACAGAACTGAGAGCGACACAATACTGTGAACTACTGTGAATGTGGTAGCCATACATACATCATACTGCCAGAGCCACACAGTGTGCATTGGCGATGTTTAGAACTATGATACAACAGTGCAACACAGCATCTAAGTGGAGAAATGTGTATCACAAGAGTTGGTTTGACCTTCCAGTATGTAAAAGATACAGCTCAAGTTGACTTTAAACATCAACCTGCTATCGGTGATTTTTATGGGAACAGGGAATCACACATTAACTTAATTTATGTACTGGGAACATTCTTGTGTGTGTGCCAAACCCACTGGTGCTTGGTAGTATTGTGACGTTGCATGGTATTAAATGAGTAAGCAAAATATCCCCCCCCCACATCCCCCAAGATCATTAAATTAGCAGGCGGTATTAAAACGTATGGCACTGCCCACTGTGTTACCCACTGCATGACAATACACTGAGGAAAAGACTGAGTGGAAAATGCCAACATAAATGCCAACTGCATCATGTCCAAGAACAGCACCAACATAATAAGCGCTGATGAAGCAGGGAGGGAAACAGACCAGACAAAGAAAAAAAAAAAAAAAAAAAAAAAAAAAAAAAAAAGAGAGAATAAGAAGTAAGGTTGAGTGATCAGAAGAACATGAATGAAAAAAAGAATGAAAAGGAAGAACAAACCAAGAGCCCAAGCACTCACTCTGTACGGCGGCTAATGTGGCGGCCGGCTTGACTTGAGGCACGGCGCTGTTCCCGGTGCCTGACGATGCGGGGCTCTTGTTGCGATTGGGGTCCAGGCGCACGTGATTCTTGGGGCCGTGCGAGAGGCAGGAGCCGTCCGTCTGCTCGGGCACCTTCCCTGTCGCGGTGGCCGCAGTCGCCGTGGACACAGCCTCGTCCTGGCGGCGGCTGGCCAGCTCCTGCCGCCGCAGTTGGTCTTCGAAGTAGCGGAACTGCTCCGACTCCAGCTGCATGCGCCGCAGGTGGGCCACGCGCTGACGCTCCTCCTCCAGCAGCGAGAGCCGCTGAAGGTGTTCGTCGCAGCCCTGTTGCGCAGCGCATGCCACCTGGCTCTGGATAGACACACACACACACAAACAGATTTCACATTTTATCACATAATGTTTCAGAAAAAACACCTCCAATCACACAATCACATCACAAGTCCCACATACATTATGCCTACGCACAGTATCTGGCAGTGATGGCAAGCCTAGCAGGCCTACACACACACACACACACACACACACGCACACACACACACCACTTAGCTTGGCACCCAGATAACTGAAACACTAGTAGACAATGCTACAAGAATTAAATTCATATCACATATCAAAACACTCATTATCTTGCACACCCGCATACACACATTTGAAACAGACAAAAAAGGAGTACAAACACATGGACTCCCCTCAACCAGCCTCTCAAACAGTCTTCATCTGAGAGTAAACCGTCATCTTCCTAAAGCTAACTATAGTCATAATGCACACTGTACCCTATATGGTGTGGTCTCTCACAGCATGTTTCCCTCCAAACAAACAAACACTTACATTAAGGACAGAAACACTGGTACTAACATTTACAGTGCACACACACACACACACACACATAAAATACACCCTACATTCTCTATACACAATTGCACTGAAGCCACCCAAAGCAGCACTCCCATCAAATTTTGGTTACGTCTGATTTAATTTGACTCTTTTCTTCTGGCTTGAACTTCGGTCTCATTAGTAGGGTGCCACTACTTAGCCTAATTTACCTTACACTAGGTCTCACTGCACTTAGAGCACACACATAATGGACACACAAGCAAGCACACATGCTAAAGGGAGTCTGAACACGCAAGCGCACACACGCAAGCACACACACACACGCACACAGAGAACACTCAGAGCACACAGATAATAGCTACAAAGAAACACACATATTGAATCACATACAAAACACAACAAAAAAAAAAAAAAAAAAAAAATACAAAGCAAACACACATATTGGAATCACATATTCATACACATACACACACACACACACACACACACACACACAGAGAGAGAACACTCAGAGCACACAGATAATAGCTACAAAGAAAACACACATATTGGAATCACATATTCATACACACACACCTGCATGCACGTACACACAGGACTGAGCAGCCCACCTGTCTCTTCAGGTACTCGCTGTGCTCTCGGCTGTATTTTTCGTGAAGAAGCTTCTTAAGTTGGTCCTTCCGTGGAAAGGCCACTTCTTGCAATTTCTAGGAAGGGGGGGAAAAGGGTGAGCTAAGGTGGGAGGACAATCTGAAACCATTACCTGAGAGCACAGTAGCCATTTTGTGCTTGTGTGTGTGTGTGTGTGTGTGTGTGTGTGTGTGTAGATTTGTGTGTGTACTCATGCTGTGCTTTGCTGATTGCAGGTTAAAATCAATAAAAGGCATGAAGAACAAGAAAAATGGTAACGGACAAGAAAAGTATACACACACAAACACACACACACAAAAAGAGAGAGAGAGAGAGAGAGAGAGATACACAAACAAACAAAATACGGGTCGCTCTACCACTTAAATACACTAAATTGTTCAACTTATAAAGGGTTCATGTTGCCAAAATGCAGGAGCAGACAGTGCGACCTCTTTCAGGAGACTTGCATTAGACAAGGGACTTGCATTAATGCCATTGTATTGATAGGAACATGTGTTGACCACAATCCCCTAAAGGGGATTTATACCCAGGGTGGCACAATCTAAACAGAGCACCAACACACAAGCCTTTGGCTAATTAGCTGTGATGCTAATGAGATTAGCGCTTGGCTAGAGGTACCATAGAGACGCAATTTAAATCCGTGAGTGGTGATGCTAATCAGATCAGCACGTGGCTAGAGGTGCCACAGAGATGCAATTTAAGTCAGTGAGCAGTGATGCTAATCAGATTAGCGCCAGGCTAGAGGTGCCACAGAGATGCAGTTTAAGTCAGTGAGCAAAGGCCCTTACCCTCATGATGACTTGCTTCTCTGGCACACTACACTGCTGGTAGTCCCGATGGTTAGGGAGCTTCTCCACAAATAAACTGTGATGAGACAAACAAATAAATAAATAAATAAATAAAGATGTAAAAAAAAAAAAATATTTAATAGAAAGTGCAAAAATGGACATTTTTCCATGTTCTTACTCAACACCTTCAACTGCTAAATACTAACCAAAACCAAGTCGCAGACAATCTAGAGCACATAAGATTTTGGGCAAATTTACAGGCATGCCTCAGGCAGTGTGAATGTGTGTCTGTAGGTTTGTGTGTGTGTGTGAGAGTGTGTGTGTGTGAGAGTGTGTGTGTGTGTGTGTGTGTGTCCGTGTGTTGCTGGGATGAGTGTTTGTGTGAGAGTGTGTACTAAATGTAAATGAGTGTGTACGTGTGTGTGCGTGCATGCGGCGGCCCCTCACTTGAGAAACTTGTTGCAGAGTGCACAGACATTCTCCAGGTTGCGTGTGTGTGTGTGTGTGTGTGTGTGTGTGTGTGTGTGTGTGTGTGTACATGCGGCGGCCCCTCACTTAATAAACTTGTTGCAGAGTGCACAGACATTCTCCAGGTTGCGTGTGTGTGCGCACGCGCGCGTGTGGTGTGTGTGTGTGTGTCCTCACGTAATAAACTTGTTGTAGAGCACATAGGCATTCTCCAGGCTGCCCTCCTCCAGGTAGACGGCGGCCATGCGTTCCATCTCCACGCCGGAGCGGAAATAGCGCCGTGGTGCCACCTCCTCGTTGATCTCGATGTTGTAGCCCATCTTGCTGAGGGCTCGCACGCGCTCCGCCGCAGTCAGGCTCACGTCCGTGTGGTCCGGCTCTGCCGCCAGCTTCTTCTGCAGGGGGCGGGTGAGGTGGGGAAGATTTGGCAGAGACTTAATCATATGTCTCAAGGACCACAAGAATTAAGATGGCATCTTGAGTGTGTCCAAGAATTTCTTCCTTGTACACAATCATAACAAACAGAGACTCATGTACACACCCTGAGTCACACATATGTGCAGGGTCAGGCATCCACGCACAAACACACACACACACACACAAACACACACACACCGAAAGGTCTTGTGTACACACACACACACACACACACACACAATTATCCATGTGCCACACCCCATCAATCTTTAAACACACCTTGTACATACATTCTCACACACACACAAACAAGAAAAATGATACAGTACAGAGTAAAATAGAAAGTAAACACTGAAAAAGTGAAGGAGTGTGGGAGAAAGAGAGTGAGAGACAAAGAGAGGAAGTGAGAGAGAAAGATAGAGAGTGAGAGTGAGAGTGAGAGGGAGAGAGACAGAGGGGCAGGGAAATGTATGTGAGAGATAAGGTCCCTAGGGGGTGACGAGAGTGTAACATCACCCCATCCCATCTATCAGCACAAGGCCTCATCATCCCAGCAACAACAGCAGTGGCAGTAGCTCTTGGCCCTGGGACGTCACATGACAGAGGCCCAGCCAGGCACTCAGCAGCAGCAGAAGCAGCAGCCCTGCTCCCTGCCCCCTGATCCAGTCTCAGCTGCTCCTCTCCTCTCGTCACTCCACTTGGATACTCAGGCACCACAGAGCCAAGAGCCGGGGTGAGAAAACGAGAAGATGCTCCTACATACACGAGTCTATGTGTGTGGATGGACACACACTCACATGCACACACAGCATTGACAGAACAGACAGTACAATACACACACATGCTGACCCACAAAATACATTATTATGCTCTGTCAACAACAGAGAGCGTGTGTGTGTGTGTGTGTGTGTGTGTGTGTGTGTGTGTGTGTGTGCGCGCGCGCCTGCGTATATATGTTTGAGAGAGTGTGTAAGTGGGAGAGATGCAAAAGAGACAGAGAGAAAGAGCGAAAGAGCAAAGTGACCGGAAGGCTGCCTCGACTCACTGGCCCCTCATGGCCCATATTAATGACCAAACACTGGCCGCCTTTCACGGCAGTTACTAAGGAACGGTGGAATCTTATCAAAATTCCAGAGCCTTCCGGCACGCTGGAGACAAGCTCTACAGAGACAGCCCTGACACACACGCAACAGCATGCACATGTACGTGCGCGCGCACACACACACACACACACACACACACACACGTGCATACAACAGCAGGTCTTTAAAACCCATTTTTTGTTTCGTTTGTTGTTTTTTTTTTTTTTTTTTTAATTCTTACAAACACATTTTCTTTCAATTTCTTTTCTTTTCTTATTTAAACAATGCTTTTTTGATGCAAGACCGCCACAGAATCAGGCACTGCTTCCTGCCAGGGCAGCCGTTAATGACGGTGGGGATAGCACAGCCTTTGTGTAATAATTATCTATTCATGAGGAAGAAGAAGGAGAGGAGGAGGAAGGGAGGAGAGGATGGAGAGCAGAGGGAGAGAGAGAGAGAGAGAGAGAGAGAGAGAGACTCACATCCGTTCCCTCGTTCCCCTTGCCTCCCTCCTACTTCAGGAAGGGGGGCATGTGAATGACACAGCAGCTGCATTGAAAATGTTAATGGCAGTGACTCAGAGGATAACGAGGTCTATTGCCACACACACACACACACACACACACACACAAACTAGATATCCAGGTGGATTAAGCTATGGACTATACCTACCAGTATTATGTCAGTGTGAGCATATAGTACGTGTATGTGTGTGGGTGTGAACGTTTGTGTAACTTTTGTGTGTGTAGGTGTTTGTGTGTGTGTAGGTGTATGTGTGTGTGTAGGTGTATGTGTGAGTGCAGGTGTTTGTGTAGGCGCGGGTGGGAGGAAAGCAGGGGACAATATGTGTCAGGAATCCTCTAGTTACTCATCAAAGTGTGTTAGGGACTGTGTGCTACTGGCCTTGTCTCCAACATGGGTGAGTCACTCTTCATGTGCGGCTCTATGTGTGACCGTGACCGTGAGCACGAGTGGTGAGTGAGACTTAGAGCGAATCTGAATTGGAGTGCACAATTGCCAGGGTGGGAGACTGTGTGTGTGTGTGTGTGTGTGTGTGAGTGGGTGTGTGTGTCCATGTGTGTGTCTGTGTGATTGTGTGTCCATGTTAATATGTGGGTCTGTGTGTCCATGTCCTTGTGTGTGTGTGCGCGTGAGTGTGTGTTAATCACTGGTGCCACTCACCAGCGAACTGAAGCTGAAGCTGCGCTCCATGGTGTCTCTAGCAGCAAGGCTGACAGCAGGCTGCAGTCTTCCCAAAGTGTCCATCTGTCACCCCCCTGGACTGTGGCTCACTTGGGGGGGGGAGAGGGAAAGAAAGAAAGAAAGAAAGACAGAAAGAAAGAAAGAGAAGAGAAAGAGTGATGGAGAGAAGAGAGGGGAAGACACTTGAGCTCTGATACCAGCGGCCTAATGTGTGGCAGCACAGGCCTCGGTCGATTCTCTCCCCTTGCTGAAGGGCAATAAGTCATCTAAGTGTTTCTGAGCGGCATCACACACACACAAACACACACACACACTCCAGCTTCGGTGTTTGGACAAGCAAGGCTGTCCTCTCACTCTCCAGTGCATGCGGTGCTATGAGCTCCCAACAAAAGCCTCTGGTGTTTTAGATGTTGTGACACTAATCTGTTTAACGATAGGCAGAGACTAGTCTTCATGCTGCTCCGAGAGCATAAGGAGGTCTGTGTTAACCACCGAATTAACATTAGGTCTGTGTTAATCACCGAATTAACACTAAGTCGGTGTTAAATGACAAAATCACAGTTTAGTTTTTTTTTGTTGTTGTTGTTTTGTTTTTCCTGAACAGTTAAGCCACATGCAAAACATTCCACACTTACACAAACACACACAAAAAAAGAGATCTAGTTGCTATGTCAGCTTGTAACCATGCAGAAAAATATGGTGACTCATAGAGTAGGCCATCTTTTTTAACTGTGAAATGAGATGTGAGAAGCAAAATAAGTCCTTGGTTGCTTTCTCACCCATCCTCACTCACTGGAGCATTTGTTGAGTGACCAAGAGACAAATTTCACTATACACAATTGACTCGGGGTTCGGGACATTCATCGGCAGATAATAGGTGGTCTGTAGTCTTCCTGCCTCCTTCCCTCCCCGATGTGAACAATTTCTGTGCATTCACATCCAGTGCTGCCATGGCAACGTGCAACAGATGCAGTGTAAAGAATAGGTACGTGATGTGAGCTGGAAGTGTAACTTAACACCACGCCATCTCCGCTGTGAGCTGAGAAGGACTTCAAAGCAAGGGTATGGCATTTTTCTGTTAATGCACAAATCACATGCTAGCAGTTTTAGGTATATAACAACAATGACAACTAATATTATTTCTATTGGTAATTTAAGATCAAAATTAAAAATGTCAGTGAATGTAAAATTAGGTAGAACTGTCTGGGTGTCAAAAAAATATTTCAGAAGGATTGCAGGTTTACTAAAAAGAAAAAAAAAGTGCAGCTTTCATAACCATGGCAACCAACCCAGGTCTCTCCAAAGAAAAAACAGGGTAAGAAAAGACAAAAAATATGTTGGACATTTGTCTGATTAACCTGAAAAGCAACAGCCGAAGGGAAATAAATAAAACAACAGCTGTCATAGTCTTGTTTGATGTGATTCATCCTTTATCCTTTTGGCTGCTCTCAAACAGAAATAAAGAGAGGGTTGATCTAAACACTGCAGTTTCCTGGCAGTAGTGGCAAGAGTCTACAGGTCATCTGGCAGTTCGAGGCGCATCTCGGACAAAGTTATGAGTGAGGAGGGTGCATCAGCTGTCAATAGCTTCTTTTCATCCTGCCACTTGTAGAATTCAAATACCGATCGTTGAAAGTCCTTTGGACTCATGTGACCCATTATTTCCAAGGTTCAGAACCACAAAACAAAAGAAAAGAAAAAAAATGGAAGGACTCGCACGCGCACACGCAAAAACACAAAGTAGCAGAGCATCACCTCTCCTTCTTGTCAGACATGAGTGAATACATAATCTGTGTCTTCAGGACTGAAAGCACATCTGCATGGCTGAAGGAAATCTTGGTTATAATAATAAGCATTAGTCATCTATAAACCTCCTGGGAGAGAGGTGAGGGTGTTGAAGAGTGGGGGGGCTGCTTGTTAGAGTGTGGGCTTCATAATAAAAGTCTTGAAGTACACATGGTATATGACGTGTCCCCTGTTGTGCTGTGTGGGTGGTTGCACAGATAGAGGAGGAGTGTCAGACGTGCTGTCCCTGACCCACAGAGTCAATATGCTGTTCGCAGACCACTTCTATTCCTTAGTGGAGAGCATTTTGTTCAGGTTGTCCTTCATGGACATTTTCAGTTTAACAGTCTTCCTCTTCATCTGTGGCGATTCGAAAAAAACACACTGCTTGCTGACTCATCACTGTGTGAACATTTAAGTGCCTGCCTGTTATTTGCATTAGCTGCTAATCATTCAAACTCTACCATGCAACATTCAAGCTCAATCCACAAGAAAAAACAGAAATGGTAAAAAGCATCCTATGTCAAAACTGGGGCTGTTTTGTGTGTCCAACAAAGCCCTTTGTTATGCCTTAATAATGGAAGAATGTGAGTCAAAAATGTCCACTAACCTGAATCATAAGAGAAGAGAAAACACTAACTTGTTTTTCATGTTTAACTGCTATACCAGACGTGAAATGATTTAGCCTACCGCTAGGAATCTGAGTTTGATAATCCTAGTTTGTTTTAACTGTGCACACATTTCCCCATTTGTTTTACAAATGCTGTTGGCATTATCACTATGAATTGCCACAGAACAACATGTAGGCTATATGAATGCTTATGTGTTTACAGAGGTGACAGAAAGAAAAAGTAGCTTACTGGCTCTGTGAAAGTTGTGTGGCGCAGTGATTTCACTTCCTCTCCGTTGAAAATAAACTGGCATATAGGAAATTCTGAGTATTAACCTACCCAACTAAAAAAAACATCTGAGTATTAATCTACCAAAATGAAGTCACTTTGCCTTGTGTCAGACATTTACGGTTATGGTTTAGCCTACCTGCCCCCATAACCTTGGTGGTCGCACTACGAAACAATGTTTTAAATAACTGCTGGCTATTTTAGCTACCATACCGATTAATCCAGATGTTTAGCTGTCAGATGCGTTCCGCTTGCGTCCGAATTCAATGCAATGCCACTAGTAGTAACCGAGTTCATTTGATCACTTTTCCCTTCTCGTTGGTTAATCCAAAACGTGTTGTAGACAAAAATATTTTAAAAGCAGACCACTGTTATAGCCTTAAATCCCGTCTGCCTGTGCTATGCACCTCAAAAGTGCGCCAGCGACCAGAGCCACATCGCCTGACAATTGGAGTCAATATCTAGTTCCGAGTCATGTATGAACATAATCAGACTCAATTTATTTGAATGCTTAAAAATTAAAAAATTAAAACGATGCAATATTTGAGAAACACTAGCCTACCAGTTATTCAGCCGGGCTGCTGTTGGTCCCATGCTCCGCGCATCCTTGTCGTCACATGTAGCACATGCTAGAATTCAGTGCAAAAACAGAAACCTGGCGTCAATAAAAGGCAGAGCTCTTTTATATCCAAACCTCGCGTTTTGTCCTTTGTTTATGCTGCTTTGTCACTTCATAAAACAAGTATTTAGAATGAGACACGCTTCTGGGCTCAGCGAAAGTTTACCGGTGATAAAAATGGCTGAAAGCTGTCTTTCAAACCAGATATCCTATAAGGACCGCCGGAGATGGTTCGTAAAGCTCTGCAGTCAAATCAACGCCGAGGCGGCTGTAGCAGCAGTTGTTACAGTGTGACAGTTGAAGGGGGTGGGGATGAATCTACTCCAGAAAGGCACTGGTCAACGTAACCCACTGTAGTTAGCCTGGTCGCGTCACAGCCCTGCCCTCGCATAAAATTTACGCTGCTTTTGCAATCACCTCGTAGGCTGAATAATGAGATAGTATCCTACGTTATCATACAGTAGGCCATGGCATACACGCAGGATGTTCGTGAACAAAGTGAAACAATCCTTTACACCCTGATTCATGGTCACGTTTAGCCCACAGTTAATTTATCCTGTATTGACAAGCGAAGACATCAAACGTACATTTATTTAAGGCTATGTATTTGTGGCGATTTAGTGCAAAAGGCGTGACAAGCAGGTCGCTCTGGATTCGCCAAGTGATGTAGCCTTGGGATTTAGGACTTGGCAGTAAACTGCGTGTCCAAGACTGAGTGCACTTTCCTTAGATATTCGGTAGATGGCGCACAAATATAATCATTTTTACACCAATGAATGACAGGTTTAGATAAAAATCGACTCTGATCTCCAAAAACTTTTAGTCATCATATGCTTAGGCTGTTGTTGGTGCCTGAAATTTTGCTTAGGCAAATGTCTAAGTAGTCAGTTCAACTCAGGGCACTTTCCAGAGCTAGATTTATGCATTCTGGCCTACGAGGCTCCAATAAATTCTGTTTATTCCCATGCATGTGTCATGTGTACAATTTGATGATCACTACATCTTCCTGTACCGTAACCTTTTCGCTTAAGCTGATAATTAATAGCCTATACCAAACTGAGGTAACCTGGCCATGCCTTCCTAGCACTTCTGCTTGATTATTATCTCCCTACACGGCTAGTCTGGATTTGATCCCATTGAGCTCGCTGTCTCAGGAGGCATTTAAACCTGTCCAATCAGTGAACAGAGGGAGGCGTCGTGAATGCAGAGATAGAATGCTAACTTATCAATCAACGCAAGCTATTAGTCAGGGGCTGATCCAATCTTTTTACACTTGAACACCTCGAGCAAGCAGTCGGATCTCACTAACAAATGTGCAGACCCTCTGTACGGAATGCAAGTGTAGAACGAGGATGTGGTTTTCTTACCAGGCTAAGACTGAGGGGGAGAGTAAAACATCTTTAGGCTATAACATCACATAGTCAAGTAGCCCCCCCACACTGTGTCACAAGTCTTGTTCTTCAAAGTTGTCGGTCTCATCACACACGAAACCAAAATATACTGTATTGAATCCTACCAACATATAACAGGAAGAATGTACGTAGGTATCCATTTTACCTAGGACAATTGCTCCATCGCACTCTGCTTGTTAAGACACGCATGTAGAACTGTTTAGCACGTCATTTTTCCCCTGGTGATGATGGGCTGTAGAGGCTACGTGATAACGTTAGAGCGACGACAACACCTAAAGTGACTCACTGAAGTGCTAAAGAGCGCCTCCAAAACATTTATTTGTACTTCTTGGAAAAAATGACGACGTCTGGTCGATCATTTTAAGATTCACGACTTCTAAACAGTTAGAAAACCTTCCTCCTGAAGGATCGTTTAGAAAGTTGGTCAGGTGTTTCCAGTTAAGCAGGAGAGGCTACGTGTCGACTACTAGAAGAAGACATGGGAGCATTATATTCAGAGGTACAGTGAAAAGATTTAAAAGTACTCTTTACAACTCGGTGTACTATAACAAGTAGCCTACTATTTACATGTGGTTATCGATTATAGATGTTACATAGGCCAGCTGTTCTGTACTGTGGAATACTTTTAGTGTGAAGACTACGTTAGGTTTGATGTTTGCCAGAGGCTCTTGGTCCGTTTAACAGGGAGGCTCCGAGATATTTTGGACCTAAAAGACCTCTCATTTTAGGCCTTTATACATTTCCTATTTGCTGTGGATTTGTTTGTGTTGACAAGACTGAAGTGTTATTGGCTGTAGAACTACATTCCTGGGTTAAAATGTCAATCATGAATTGCAAGATGGTTCCCATGTAATTTAATGTCATGTTTTTACTTCCCATTTACTTCAATTTTTCATTCACTCAACACATGGTAACCATATTGATAAGGGAATCACTTAAATTCCTATTATCTACTATGTTAAAAAAAGTTTTTTTTCCCAGAAATACTGATTAAAATCCATCCAAACTTTTCCATCATCTGCTGATGAAACATGATGTGTGTGCAAGATAGAACATGCTAATCTCAGTTGCACAAGTCCTGTCATCCTCCTCACACTGACACCACATCTTTTGGTGTAATTCATCCAGCTATGCCAGATCAAACATTTGTGCTGTCCTAACTGGCAAGCCCAAATATGGTGGAACAACAGGTCTGTCAGATGACAGCAGGACAGAAGATTGAATGAAAGTGAAATGTCTCTGGCTAAAAGACTGTAGCCCTGAATCATATGCAACTGATAGTAACTTGTTGCAGTTAAACTTTTTATATGTGAAGTTAGGAAGTTTTAGACCGTCCTGTGGAGAATCTAAGGATTCTAGGGAATGTCAGCAATGTCCAGATTCAGCTCATGTGGGGCATATGGCAGAAACTAGAGATGTCTAAACTTCAGTGAGAGGTGTAGCATTTGTTTAAACAGGGTGTGTTACATCAGATACACATGTGGCCAGACCTGTTGGGCGCCTTCTCCTGGGTAGTGCTGCTTAGTCCTGTGACACATTGTTGGTTTAAATAGGAGTGACATGTTCTTTGTAAGTATGTTGCCTTGTAGTACTCCAGAGTGGAAGAATATTGTGTGTGTGTGTGTGTGTGTGCGCGCGCGCAAGCACATGTTTTACAGAGTCGGTTAGCTACAATGCTGCATAATGCAAGTTTTGTGGTTCGCAGAAGAGAAATATCTCAGCTAACGTCACTCTGTCCGACTATCTTAAGCCAATGTGCCAGGCTGCCTATGACAATGACGTGCATGGAGTATACCGCCTCTTCAGAGACAACCCTAAAAGTCTGAATGTCCAAGAAAAATCATCCGGAGAAACGCCAGTTATTGCTGCGTGCCGGCGAGGAAACCATCACGTGTTGAAGTATTTGCTGGAACTAGACGCAGATGTTTCCATACGGAACAAGGTAATTCACCAAGTTATCTGTAGACTTACTCAAGCGATTTTTAGTGCCATACATTGAGATACATTGAGATTTCATAGATTTCAAATTTACTAGTGCATTGTGTCTGCATCTGTTATTCTCTCATGCACAAATTGAAATAATGACTCAGCCACCATCCAAGGCCTGCGAAGCCAAAAAAGCAATTTGGCTGCAGTATTGTCAGCTTCCTCGTTGCAGGAGCTGGTTGTGTTGTGAATGAGTCTGGTTGTGGTTTATAGACTGACAGCACTGAATGTGAAACTTCTTTAGAACCCATTGGTTAGAATTCTAGAAGTGTATATCATTCTGGAAGTTTCAACCAAGGAGAGACTACACTGTTTTGACAAACATGCCTGTTTTTTGTCCATAGAAACAGAGGACGTGTTTACACTATGCAGCCAAAAGAACTTACTCCTTTCTGGATTACCTCATGATTATAATTCTGATGCCAATCCTGTTAATCGGATACCTAATACTGGTAAACCATTTTTCCAAGTGTCATTTTAAGTGGGCAGCATGTGGATAGCTGTTACAGTGTGAATGTTTACACGTGTTTAGCCTACATCCATATAATGCTAATGAGCTATCATTTCTTGGGTCGACACAGATTGAGAAGCAGAAGAAGAATGAGGATTTAATGAAGTTGGTTTTGACCAGCAAAGTGGAAGTCAATGCCAGAGATTATGTAAGTTGTTTTCTGTACATACAGGATAACGACTAAGTACATTTCATCATCTCAGCTTTTTTGTAGCACACAGTAGCAGGTAACACATTTAGTACTGGCAGTGCATGTAGTCCTCGCAGTGTTGAGGAAATTGCACATTTCTTGTACCCATCCCTTAACCCAACTCATTCTACCCAGATGGTCTGGATTTTGGTCAGATCTGAAATCTGTTTTTCTCTTCCAAATGATGAAATGTGGAATGAAGCTTTTGATTTATCGACTCAGACACAGTGCATCTGAATGCCAGTCCTCTGTTTTGCAGAAAGGCAACACGGCGCTGCATTATGCCTGCCAAAGAAAAAGCCACAGAATCGTGCCTCTGTTACTCGAAAAAGAAGCAGATGTTTCAATCAAGAACAATGTAAGTCCACTGTAAAATGTTTTGTAGGGTGTTAATTGGTTTAATAATTAATTCTCCAAGCAAATCAACATGTATTACCCGATTTAAATTCTCATTCTTTTCACTGAACTCAGTGATGTCATAGTCATGGCGCCAGAATCACAGTGTTCCCCCTAAAACTTAAAGCCCTGAACTCAAAGATGTAGCATGACCTCATGATTGGCTAATTCATGCAAGTCGACCTCATGTTTGACTCCGAGCATGAATTAGCCAGTCAACCCAGACTCCTCTTGTTTGGGGTTTGGCAAGTGCTGCTGGAAGGAATAAGAAAAAAGAACAAGAAAATAAGCATTGGCTGCTGTTTAGCTGTTCTGTAAGTGTTATACCAAATTTCCTCATTCTCATTCCTACAGACGGCATTCGGTAACTCAAAACAACAGGGGAATGAGTTGATTGACTTCAGACTTTTGCTTTAAAGGAGAAATCCGATGTGAATCAATCCATAGCCCTGTTGTTTGAAGTCACAGAATGCTGTTAGTGGGAAAAGAACAGAACAATTTTATACAACAAACACTAAATATTGAATCGACAGCTAACGCTAACTGAATGGGGCACAGAAACTCAATACTTGGTGACCTCGAACAACAGAACTATTGATTTATTCACGCCAGATTTCCCCTTTGAGTATTTGAGGGTACAGGGGTTAGGGTGGACATCGGAATTCAGCCACTGCCTTTAACTCAGCATACTTAAACTCAAATAGTCAGTTATTACTAAACAAAGCTTAAATATTAACATGAAACACTTAATTGTGGATGCTAATTTTCTGTCAGGGATATTTGCTAATGATGTAATTTGCTGTGATCTCACAGAAGGGAGAGACTGCACTTGATATCGCAAGTAAGCAAAAGTTTAAGAAGATTATCGTCTTGTTGAAGAAATCAGGTTGAGTGGAAGTGAAGACATTTGTCTCGAGACAGAACTGACATAAAATTTTTGGACACATGAACTGTTGCTAGGAATGGCACCTGTTTGTTTTTTGCACACCTTTTTGTTTACACTTTTTTGTTTACTAATTTATAGTTTACATTGTGATGCACACAATTATTTCAATACTTTTTATTTCCAAATTTTCACTGTACATCACAACTCTATAATACACTTGGTCTCTTCAAAATTGTTTTTTTACACCAAAATTTTGTTGTAAGGGCAACATTTTGAGTTGCTCTCAAAATATTCTGACCCAGTTGCTTTCGCACCTTAAGTGTTCTCTATTTATCTTATAACCAATTTGTCTAAGAGTAAAGTGTTCTGTGTACATAAATTCTAAGCTTGAACTGATTTATTGAATGTCATGTTTTCATTTTTTAAGTCTGAATAAAGGATGTTTTTAAATGTAGTTATCTGAATAAAAATTGAAAAAAAAAAATTTTAACTGAGGAGTTTATTCATGAGTAAACATGAGTGAAATGTTGGTAAACATGAAAGAAGACAGTGTTGCACAGGGTGTTAATAAAAGGTTGATAGTATAAGGCAGCCTTTAGTCAGTGTTCTAAACATCTTTACATTTCCAAACAGTGTAAATAAAATGGGTTTTTTAAAAATTAGTTGCTAAAAGTCCACACAGATAGAAGTAATAAACTCTACTAATTATGGACCTCACTTACCCTAAAGTAGTGGTTAAAAAGAAATTAAGGTAATCAATGGTTATATTAAATACAACAAAGCATAGTGTAATGCTATAATGTCTTGGATGAGAAAAAGTGCATATCCGAGAGAAAAGATTAGAAAAGAAAGGGTTCGAAAAAAAAACAGTTCTCCCTTCAGCTAACAATGCAACTCAGACTTAGGAACATAACACACAAACCATCCACTAAACATTCACCAGCTTCAGGATACCGTGGCTCAGTAATGCCTTCAAAAGAACAGCAGCTCAGCCTGTTGTAGGCCATCAACACCTGGACAGACATCATTTAACATGAGCCATGTTTCTGCCACAGAGAACTCATAAGCATAAAATCATAAAATTCATAGGACATAAATCTCCCTGACATCGCAAATTTCCTGTAGTCATTCACTTCAAGAAATGCTCCAAAACTGAGGTACGTAATGCTCCAAAACTGCTCCAACAGTTAGGATGGTTACACACTAATATTTAACAGCCCGTTGCCTGTGGACCTTAGTCCCATGGTGTCGCAACCATTGAGCTTGACTGTCTCATGAGTTTAATCATGTCGCCAAACATCTCCTGTGGTGCATCCAAGCCCCAGATGAAGTCCAGGTGCTCCCAATGTTGGATGTTGCGGTGGAAGACCAGATTAGGGATCTGCGTGAGGAGGACATTTACATCGCTGGGGTCGGCCAGGGTGTCATGCCCTCCAGACCAGACGGCTGTAGGCACCTTCATGTCTCTGACATTATAGATAGGCGGAGTGGTCTACAGAAAGAGGTAAGAGAGGGAACATGTTATATTAAGTGATATTCTGGTGCAAGTGCTGTTGGTGGGAAAAAGAATGAGAAATCTTGTACAACATACACCGAATAGCAAAATGGCACCTCACGGTAACCAGTGAGCGCATATACACTCATTTTTCTATGGCCTCATCAGTTTGCATGTAGCAATGTGCGATTACTATGACATTTGCAACACGGTTTCTGAAAAGACCCAGTCAGAAAGTATTCACAAATGACAGACTTACTCTCAAGTAATTGCTGGTGACAAAACTATGGGTAGCATCATCTAAATCCAGTAGTCTTTACAAGGTGTGTTGTTTCTATTGAGAATAGTAAGGAATGCCTGCAAAGGCTCTGATAAAATGGTATCCTCTGAGTGTGATATAAAATGGGCTTACCTGGTTATAGTGTGCAATGTTTCCTTTTTTACCATAGTCATAAGCCATCAGCTTCCCAGTTTTCACAGCCTATGAAAATGAATCAGAGGTTTGAACTTTTCATTCAACATTTAGCCAACGCAATCACACACCTGGGAGGATACTACGAAGTCAGGTTACTGGTCTAAACTGTAGCTTCTGGAGTAACTGCTGATGTAAACATGTCACTTCAGAAACAACTGATGCTCAAAGGGAGGTTCTTTTAGAGATCAGTGGTAACTCGCAAAACTACCCAAGTTAATCAGTAAACTTGCTTAGTCGTACAGGCCCCTGGACTTACTGGATCCTCATGCAGACCCACAAGTACTTTCAGAGTTTTGTACCATTACCTCAAATGAGAACCACAGTCATAACACCCCCAAACCAGAATATAAAAAAATCTACCTAAAATCACACTGAAAAAAAGGAAGAGAAAGAAAGTGTCCTTAAAGTACCCACTTTAAATGAACATATGCATATTAACCATTAACATACATTATTATATATACAATACGTATGTTGTTCGTCCTATGCTCTCAGGTCTTACTCTGTGTTGGCACTGATACTGCATACCCAAGGACATTTTACCACACTATGTTTGTGGAAGTTTGTTTAACAGAGTTCTATGCATGACACAGAATGCATGTGGGACTGCTTCCCCCCAACATCAAATTAATGATGTCTTTACACCTTAAGTGGCTTGGATGGATCTTTTCCATTTGAACAGAAGCTGCAGTAAAAGCCAGCAAACACATGGGTTTAATAAAAAGAGGAACCGTATGGTGCTTCAGACATTGAAATAGACACCCACACAACTATTATTTATAAACCAGAGTGTCGCTCTGTTTGCTCGGAGTGGGAATTGCCGGCAGGGACCCTGACAGCCACAGACTGCCTAAACCGTAGGCAGGGTAATAACTCCCTTATCTTGTCACAGCTTGGAAACGCAAAGGCATTAATTTTGCAAATCACCAAGAGAAAAGCAAATAATATTATGTATGACACATCTCTGTCAAATACAGGAGAAAAAGTATAAATAAAGTTAGTTTCTGCGAGGGTTCTCAGCATCGGAAGGAGGAAAACTTCATGATAGGATATGTGCTCTGAGTTTAACCTCCAGAGGACCAGACAGTCTCGGGTGAAAGACAGAAATGTGGAATGAAAAAAAATAAAGGGAAAAAAAAGATGAAGATTAGATCAAAGCACTAAGTCTCAGCATGCCTGAGGAGACTGTGTGAGGGGTGGGGGGCAGAACAGAACAGCCTGAATGTATTTGAGTGTGTGTGTGTGTGTGTGTGTGTGTGTGTGTGTGTATGTGTGTGTGTGTATGAGAAAGAGAGAGAGATAGTTCTTGTTCTCGTGTACTCCAGTAGTTGTGTACACCAAGCGTATAAAAAAGATAGCGTGTTGTGTTGTTAAGGGTCTCAGTGGAGTGCTTGTACAGTGCATGCTGGTGTTGAAGCTCGAAGCCTTGTGGAGTAGGCTACTGTAGATCTGAACATCATGCGCCACTGACTCTTATAAACACTCCAGGGATTTCTGTCAGTGCTTCTAAAAATACAGCATGCCTGTTACATAGAACTGTGAACATTTCCATGAGACTCTGAAACAGTTTCATCTGCATATCTTTGTAGAAAGGAACTAAGATTATGACGTGAATGTTGTGAAATACAAGAATACAGTATAAGACCTTAAGGCACCGGTACTCCAAACTCTGATGGAAGAGTTTTACTTGTAAGAAATGCCAACACCTCTGCCATGGTGATGCTATGAAATATGGAATGAAATCAAAGGCTGGTGTCTACTGTACATGAGTGTGGTGCCCTCCACTTTCAGTTTTTTTTTTTGGGCTTGTACCAACTTTGCACGCGTCCGCCACACTTTTTGCGTCTCTAGTTGTAGGTGTACCTGATGCCTGAGATCTGCAGCTAAGTGCTTATTAGCCACACCTGTGGGAGTGGCCTGCAGTTTAAATGAGCAGCTACATCTCCCATTGGGGGATGCCATTCTTACTTTGATTTGATTTTAAGCATGCAAAATCACACTAAGACATTCCAAACCAAACAACATTTATACATTGCTGATGATCTGTTAAGAACCCAACCTCTCACCTCCATCTTTTTCTCGCCTCCCACCCCTTGGTCGTAACAATGACCAAGAGATTAAAAGACTCAAGCTGGCACCTAGGCAGGCAGTTAACATTCTGCCGTTGCTTACCTGGGACCAGTGGACCATGTTTTGCACCGAGGTTCCAGCAGGGCAGTGAGTTGTGTACACTGGCGTCCGTGTCTGAACAACGACAAAAAAATAAAAATTAAATAAATCATTCAACAGTTCTGAGAAGTTCATTATCATTAGCCCCAAAAGCATAAACATGGATGACAAAAATAGAAGTTAATCAAGATTCAAGATTTCTTCATTACATCTACACTGATATAAGAAAATTACATTCTTGGGTTTTGGTGCTTCAAAATGAATAAGCTTAAATTAAATAAACATATGTACATACAAACATAAATATAGTACATACATACATATGCACATACATACTTCTTCATTCAAGACTGACAGCCTTCCAAAGGTATTTTGACTACCTGCTACAGGGTTAGGAGTGAATTCTTGACATTTCATGATTAAAACCTGACCCTTTCACAAAAGCAACAAAATCTAGCATTTTTAGCTTTAAGTGAAGAGAGAAACAGGCTGGACTTGAGACCTATCCTGTTCTCCCACAGTAGAGTAGAGACTGAGAAACAGAGAGACTGTCCCCATACCATGTTGAGATTCTTCTCATCGAAGCCGCAGAGCAGAAAGAAGATGTTTCCACACAAAAGGCTGAGCGGCTTCTTTGTGCAAAATTTGGTCGCAAAGAATTTGATGAGGTCATTCTGAGGGAAGAAGTCCTTGCGGCCAAAGAGATCCTGCAAATAATTCAGAGCGCAGCATTGGCATGAATGAATCAAATGAGCCAAAACAAGACGTTCTGAGCATTGTTATGTTATATATAATAACCCTACATTTATTTATTTTGACAGTGCACAATAGAAATATTAACATGTATTGCACCAGGTCTTAGCAAAAACATGATAGTTTTTATCTGTAGTCCCTGAGCAGGTAGTAAAATAATACACAGTAAAATATACAAGTAAATGTGACAAGTGACAGAGAGAGAGAGAGAGAGAGGGAGGAGAAGGAGATAGAGAGAGACAGAGAAAGAGAGAGGGAGGAGAAGGTGAGAGAGACAGAGAGAGAGAGAGAGGGAGAGAGAAAAAGATTGATGAAGTGTTGATTCCACTCACCCAAATGAGGAACTCAGGAAGGACAGACAGCTTGGTCATGGGGCTCTCGGTGAACGCCACGGTGGCAACAGGTGCCAGGGCAAAGAACATCTTGATTTTCCTCGCCAGCTCAGGCATGGTGGAGAACGCTATGAAGGCTTAGAGAGAACACACGGTGGCAACGAGCAATTCGAATTTATTCATTCAAGTTGATGAAGTTCATGTCCAGTTAAAACAACTAAAGCCACACAAAATGGCAGCAAATGTATTTTTCATCTTGATTCAATTTGTCCTTTAGCCTGGAAATCCAGACCCACTTCTGGCAAATTTGAATTTTCCTAGATGTGGGTCAGATGATGTTGCTTCGTGCAACATCTGTGCACAGGATCTCAAATACATAATTTGTCTTGCAAATGCAAGCGTGTGTGGGCAATTCCACGCAGAAAAAACTTTTTGTCATATCCATAAAATAAGCCAATAAAATGCTTTGGTATTTGTATGATGTGAATGATTACGCAAAATGTTTTGCACGTTTTTTTTTTCATCGAAGTTCTACAACCAAAAATAGCAAATGCTCAAAAGTTTCATGTAATCATTCCCATCATACCACATCATGGCATTTTATTGACATTATGGACGACATTTCAACCACACTGCTCATCCTGGCCATAATCAGGTGCAGAAGATCAGCTATTGCTAATATGGATGAATTCAGTAAGTTAAATCATTTAGTTTTGCATGACAAAAAAAAAATGGAGGAATTGGCCGGCATAATCGTCTCTTGTCATTTATAAGCACAACAATGGAGGGGATGGGTGCATGGGGCTGTTTTACAACATGTCCCTGAGAGACAGTGGACATAAAAACCCATCAACTGACACTTAAGCTTTAGACAATAAAAGAGATAATTGGATGGGAAAACATTAGAGAGAGAATGTTAAACATTAACTCAGACTCAATCACTGGGGTGACAGTCTGCAGTGAAGGCAGATAAGAGAGTATCGTGTCAAAGGAAGCAGAGATTCTGTTTATGGCTGTATTGCTAATTGCTGTGACACATTTCAATTTGTTGATATTTGCAGAGAGTTAGTCGCTTAGCATCACTGCTTACCAATGGTGGTTCCCTGAGAGTGACCGACATAGAAGATCTGTTCCTGTCCCGTGGCCTTGGTGATGTAATTGATGACTGCAGGAAGGTCCTTATGGGCCATCTCTTCATGGCTGTACAAGCACAAATCAAAACAACCAAACAGAATGAGATTTGTTCATTGTGATTTGCACAATGAAATGTATACATTAATCTCTCCTCATAGTGACCTTCATATTTGGCATTTCAATGTAAAATGATTTCTCTCATGGAATGTCCATGGAATGTATGATAGAATGTCCATGGATCCATGGATCACGTGATGACATCAGGGATCAGAGAAGTGGCATTCCATTATTATTTTATTATTATATTATTTATGGCTTTTTATTATTATTTTGATGTCAGAGTATTTAATTAAATAACAGCGATAGTGTGTGAGGATTTCGAGTAATTCAGAAAAAATGGCATTACAAAATATCTCATACCCCTCTTTTAAGGGGTATAACAGAGGCTGTATACTGTTAGCTGAGTCCTACAGCTGTACCTGAAAGCCCAGAACTCATCCTGGTCTGGCGTGAAACTGACGTGCTTCTGGGACCAGGTGTTACCTCGGCTGTTCCCCATCCATACATCGAAGCCGGCCTCGGCCAGTGTGAACCCCAGGCTGGTGTTGGGAGGGTTGGTTACCCAGTTACTGCCTGCGGCCAGCAGTCCGTGCTGTAGGAACACCACTGGCCTGGGATCTGTCGGAAATCACAAAACACAACACGATAGGTACATTTTACTCACAGATGCATTTTACTTTTTTCTATTTTAGCTATTTAATTCATTGATTCTCTCTATCTTAGTGTTTGAAGGAGATGAGACTCTCTACTGCAAACCATTTATACCTTAAATCTATTTATACCATGTAACAAGTAACATGTACTTGAACCTGAGACACTGAAAGAAATCTGGCAAAGTCAAAGGATGTAGATACAGAATTGCAAAAGATAAAAACACAGTGCTGAAAAGGATCAAATGAATCGAGTCACCAGAGGAATCAAAATTCAAAGGAATGATGTCAACAAGGGAAAGCTGAGGTTGTGAATGATTGTGTGTTTGGAAATGCTCCAAACATTGATTTGAGCTCTGTGGGTCACCCTGTCTTTTACCATGAGCAGTAAACTCAGACTGGGGATCTGGTATTTTTGATTGGTATCTGACTATTCAGATCTGTTATCTGTAATCTCTGTGACCCCTGTAACACTTTGATGTCCAGACACCTTATTTTAAATCCATACTCTGCATGCATACATGTATAGTCACTAATGACACTGCAACCACACTGTTCACCTGGCCATAATCAGGTGCAGAAGATCAGCTATTTCTAATATGGATGAACTCAGTAAGTTAAATCATTTAGTTTTGTTAGCAATGGCAAACACTTGCTATTTTCTGTGTGTGTGCATGTGTCAGACATTTCAGATTATGTAATGGTTGCTTTGTGAGTGCAATGGCAACTGTTGACCAACAGAGGGGGCATCTGCTTCACAAATCAGATGCTGAAGTTGGGAGGAGGGGATGCTCTAAGTCACTGCTCTCCCGCCTTTTTTTTTTTTTTTTGAGGGGGGGGCTGAGGGGGTCGGGCAGTGTAGCTTGCATGAGCAAGAAACAGGAAGTGAGCCAAGGTTCATTCTAGTGCTATAGCACACTACAGTCTGACAAGACTGTCTTACTTTATGTCAACAATTCTTGTGAGACACACACACACGCACACACACCAACACACACACACACACTCTACTATTCCATGCTTCCACTGGGAACTGCTTGACTGCTCATTGGATATGGAGTCTGAGACAGAGAGGGGACATTTTTACAGTTTCTTGTTCAGCTTGAATGTGATCTTTACTGGAGGCAACCTGATTCTCTTTTTGATATATTATGATAACTCAAAGAAGCAGAACAGAAACTAGAAAAAGCAGAAGACAAACCATTCAAATTGAGAGTGTGTATACACTACTGAGACTTAGGTAGAAATTTCTGTGTGTGTGTGTGTTTGTGTTCAGATGTCATCCTGGGAGACTGGTAGAAGTGGGACAGCAGGAAATGAGATGCATCTCCAGCATATCAGCACACACACACACACACACACAAACAGGCCTCCCTACAGAAAGACATTACAAGGCTTCACACAACCGTACAAAACAAACAATGTGATTATTTTTTATTTATTCATCAAATATCAGAATATATTTACTGACCCTTCTAAACCCACACAGGCCTCTCTTCTCTCTCTCTCTCTCACACACACAAACTCTCTCTCTCTCTCACTCTCTCTTTGATGCTAAATCCCTTGTCTGACTGATGAAGCAGCATATTTAAAGACCCAATCTCCATAACAACCCGAGCAACATAACACTCATAATTTTACAGTTTGCATAAACTCCCCGGGTCATTGGAAGTGCACAGCGCCGACCTGGGGAGATCCCAATTACCATAACTGAGAGAGATGCTGGCAAACAAAACTGGAGAGGGGCTTGCAGAACTATAACACTACCCTAAAGCAACGAACAGCAGAGCCAAAGGGGAAGAAGATACAGCTTCAATTTAAATTACATGTAATATAATAAATTATTGTGGGCATTGCTCAACTTCTTAGTAACAACAACGTGTTTTTTAATAAGCATGTGTTAGTAGATTTAGGGTTAGGGTCAAGCTAAATAACACACACACACACACACACACACACACACACACGGCACATGAGGAGTAGGCTAGATAACATTCTTTGTGACTCCTGTAAGTAAAGTAAGATTTAGGGTTTAGGATTAGATTTAGGGTCAGGATTAGTACCATAATTATATTGCATACATACTTGCATACATGCTTTGGAAAGTATGTAGTGTTCTTAATGACTCTTGTGAGTAGGTTGGAGTAGGACTTGGATGGCAAAACATACTGCAGGTATAAGTACATAGTATTCTTTCTTACTAATGTCAGTGCAGAATGCTATAAAATCGCAGCGGTCTCTCAGAATAACCCAGAGATAAGGTACACAGTCCCCGAGGGCCTCTGCACTGAGTTGCATCAAAAAGACAACTCTCAGACACAACACCTGGAGAAGGATAGGAGACAACCAAAGGCAGCCTCTCTACCCGGCAACTCTTTTCCCTTCATTTGTTTTTTTTTTTTATTTAATTTTATTTAACGACCTGCCCAAGAGCAAGAACTGAAGCGATGGGGACATATAGTAGAACCAAAAAAAAAACTCCCCCTAGCCAAACGACAGCAAAAAGAGGCACTGAGAAACAGAAAACCTGTTCATTAACCAAACATGAGAACAGAGACAAGAGCTGTTGAAGTGACGGATATTCATCAAGGTGCCTGAGTTCTCTGGAGTGTTTCCAGAATGCAGCAGACGGTGATGCTTAAACACTACACTGAGATGCTGTTCACTCAAAAACCAACCTAAAGTCACCTTCTCAACTCAAAATCCGTTCAGTTTGTTATTTCCAACACTCCACACAGGTTACAAACAACTACTTGTTTACGTCTATACAACTTGTCTCAGCCCAAATGAAAACATTAAACACCACACGTACCTCTAGCAGCGTAGACAGAACAGAACAAACCAGCATAATTTTGTACATGAGCCTAATTATGATCAAATAATAAAGATGTAACTATACTACACAACACATCTTTTAAAATTCAACTTTGATTAATCATAACTGCACTGACGTTTAATTTAATACAAGCAAGAAGAACCTCTGGAGATATTCTGTCACATATCTCTAGACCCTGTATGGCAAGTATGAAGTCATTTACGACTGATCATCACAGGCTATGTACTGTATGCTTTAGTTAACCTGTACTATAGAAAACTGAGAGATCCATGTGAGGGGACAGCTTAGACCTTAGACCTAGATCTCATTGTCAGATCTCATTGTCTATTTCTGGGACGGAATTTCTGACACCAGACCACGGTGGATTTGCAGGTTCTGAGTTCCAAGTTCTGAGTTCAAACTTAGGCAAAGAACGGCGACAAGGACAAGGAAGTGTATCACATGAGAACTGTCATCTTTCATCCAGTGAAGAAAAAAAAAGTTAACATGTGAATGTGTGGGACTCAAAATGCACTCACCACAATGCCAAAAAAAGCCAAAATAGAGGAAGGAAAGAAAGTTACTCAGAAAGGGACAATTCAAGCCAAACACGGTTTCATGAGCAACAGCAGCCATTTGACCTGTGGTCGTCACCATGGCAACTGAAGCAGACCTTGCTGTCGAAAGAGTGACTCGAAGGTCATGTGAGGTCTCTCCTCAAGACGAGCTCTGCTCTTGGCTTGTAGCTCCTGTCCTGCCCTAGTGCAGGTTTTCCATAACACTGGCCAATGAACTCAGGCTATAGCTGTTTGTATCTCTTCTTCAGTATCTGATGTTGAGCACTGTGTCAATATTTCATTGTCAAGCAACTAGCAGTGTGCAAAATCCTTTGTGTATGTACAAGTTCTTATGTGGGAGAGTTGCAGCTTACTCAAAAGCCTTGAAAAGAACTGGTCAAAAAGGAAAACATCTAACATTGAATGTCAGCACAAAATAAAATAAAGCATCTGTGAGTGTCTGTGTGTGTGTGTGTGTGTTTGTGAGGGGGTCTGATAAGTGTGTTGGCTTCTCTGTGAACCGATAGCACTTCGCACAAACCAATATCCTGTTACATGGCCAGGAGATCCCTTTTTTTCCGGTGACAACATCACATCTCTACCATTACATATTCATGCTAATGAGGTACTCAGATAGACAAATCCATAAATGTCCATATTTTTCTCCTTTTTGCAGAGAGTGAGGGAGAGAGGGAGAGGGAAACAGAGAGAAAAAAAGAGAGAAAGAGAGAGAGAAACCAGCTCTCAAATATTTACACATAAACACATTTGGTAAGCAAATACTTTCACATGCACAAACAATCAGAACCAACTAAAAGCACTCCCCCACACACACACACACATATTTGGCACGCATGGACATACCGTCCCCATTTTTATTGTGGATGCCATGTGGGATCCTGTTGACACTAAGGATGTAGCCGTCTTCAGTGACCACCTCATATTCTTCAGCAGGGAAGCCCCAGCGTCTGATAATCTCACTCTGAGGGGGGTGGGGGGGCACAGAGAGAGAGAGAGAACAGAAAGAGGAGAAAATAAGATGAAGCATTTTCTTATTTCAACTTCTCATACATGCAGCAAACGTAGGCTATGATACCGACACAAACACATGACACAGGAGTATCACCTGTGTCATTACAGAACCTTCAAAAACACTGAAACTTTTCATTAAGTTGCCGTGTCAAGTATTTATTGTGCCAGGACCATCTATTCACTACACTGAGAGTTAAGACAAAGTAGATCTGGAATTTTCAAACCATGTGTGGCCACAGCTGCTCTGTGCCAGCTCTCAGTAAAATTACCAGGGTTGGCTGTGTGTGTACTTGGTCCCTTGCTTAGAATAACTTAAATTAATTAAATCCTGTACTGGTTGAAACTTCATTTAGAAAAGGAAGTTACACCTTGCCTTTCATCCTGCCATTCACATTAGTGATGCCATGTACAGTACCTCTGAGAATACATTCATTTCAGATGGAATTAACTGACTCACAATACCCCCCCACCCACCCCCGCAAACACACACACACACACACACACACACATTTACAAACACACAGTGTTCCCCCTTGTATAAACTAAAACACACAGACACACACACACACGTGTACACACAAACACACATGCGTACACACACCACTGCCACCACCACCAGTCTCCATCTCCACCACATTCTCTACAATATAAATTCTAATCAGAAACTTCAAAAGGAAATGTGGAAGCTTGTTGGTTCCAGCGCTCCCATGCAATCTCTCGCATGCATAATTAAAGGCAGTTTGGCTCTACCCCCTGGGCCGCCAGTCGGTACACTGCAGCGGATGGCACTTAAGGATAAATCCACTGCTGCCTCAACACACATTAGCAGTGGAGGGGATGAGAGGAGAGAGAGAGAGAGAGAGAGAGAAAGAAAGGAACAAGAGAGAAATACAGGGGGCAGTGAAGTAGAGTAGAGTAAAGAGAGTCCGACTGAGGGAGAGAAAGAGACACACACACACACACACACACACACAGTAGAGACGATACACAGGGGAAGGGAAAAGAGAGAGAGAAAGAGAAGAGATATCCAGGGGTGCAGGGCACAGAAGGAGGAAGGGCCTCTAGCAGGGCCTCTCTCTCTATCTGTCTGTCTCCCTCTCCCTCTCTCATTCTGTCTCTCTCTCTTCTCACTGCCTGTGTCAGCCAATATGTCACATGCCAGAGAAACAGAGAAGTAGAGCAACAAACAAGCTTCTGTGACTCATATCTAGTGCCACATGGAAGCTGAGGGTATTATAAGGTCATAGATAGCCTGCTCTTTGACCTCATTCAACTTTTTTAAAACTGACTTTTAAGACTTCTATTACCACAGTGATGTAATTGATTTTTAAACCAACTCCTAATCAAACAACTATTACAGTGAATGCCCCAAATGATTGGGACAATTTAGGGGGGTTTCTAAAAATACTTACAAGCCGTTCATGTGCTTATCTTGGTGGTAAACACCCACTTTATCAACAGCCTTGACAAGCCTTTCAATAGCCAAGGTGGTTGCCTCTCTTTTCAACAAAAACTTTGATGACCATTAACACTTTCTCAAATGTGTAAATCTTGCATGACAGGGTATGTGTTTAGACCAAATAGGGCACTAAAAACAGTAGCTTTGATTTAAATAGTATTTTATAAAAAACACAATAACTAGACTCTATCACATGGTTTAATATGTCAACCAAATACATTTCTCAGGCGCTGATGGAGAGAAATGGGGTGGGGTTTGGAGTTGACATGCATAAATGTGTACTTACACGTACACATTACATACACATGTAATTACATACAAGAACACTGCACTAAACCTTTCATTATTTAATGACATATGCACCATATACCCAAATAAGAATTGACTAAGCCCATCCATCGGAACATGTGAATCTGTATCTGTGATCTGTCTGCAGGGGAGAAGCAATCTCAAGTTCTGAGCATCAACTATACAAAATGTAAACATTTTTGTGTGTTATCTTATGATTCTCCTGCACCAGTTTTGAACTCAGTCACCTTTAATGGTGCCATGTGACTTGATGATGAAACAGACCTTAAAGATCTGTAACATCAATACCTACAGCACACACAGAGAGTGAGCTTGCACTAGATCTGTACATGTAGGAAATGGGAGCAAAGTTCAGTGATTGCAACAGACAACTGGTTGCATGATTCAGTTCCCTTCCCTATATGAACAACATGGGGAATGAAACTGCTTTCCTCTGTACTTATAAAAACCTGGCATTCCTTTGACTAAGAGGTCTTGTGGTCATTTTCTAAACTTGCATATGTCCTTGTTATCTTTTTTGTTAGTCATTTACATTTATACATTTAGCTGGTGCTTTTATCCAAAGTGACTTACATTTGTTAATTATATTTTAGGGACTTAGTCTAGGGCCTGAGAAGATTCTCATTCATTCAGGTCATTGTAGTCAAGGTGTTCATTACCAGAGCAGTTAACAATCTCTGGATCCTCTTGATCATAATGACCAATTCAACTCCAGTTTCACACATTGACTTACACTAATTGTATCAATGGGTGACTCGTGTGACCCACTGTCACATGACGAGAGGCCACGGATACAGCTCGCAGTTACAGCCACAGTCCAGAGATATATACAAACAAGGAGTACAGTTGCATATAACTGAACACCTTGACGCTCCTCTAGGGCAACTTAAGGTTAAGTGGTAGCAACCGGGATTCTAACCCACAATTTTCAGGCAACTTGATTGCTTGCCAAGTTTCCTAACCACTATGCTACACCGCCCCTCATTCATAGTCATTGTTGTGAAGCACTTAAGCTGAAAACCCATTGCTAATTTGCAAAGGATGAGATGTTTACACTAAATAATGATGCTAAAATGTATGATCTATTAAGTAGCTTGTCAGTATAGTGTCATTTGTGTATATAAAATGACAGGTTTGACACAGAAATCAAGTCAGACGTGTCATTTCTTTGTTTTGTTTTGGCACTCCTACAAAGTTGGTTAAAAGTCACCCATATGGTTTTAAGATTTCCCTTTAGTACTTACAATATTCATGTTGACCTCTGGATCAATTCCTTTTTTGTCCTTGAATCCATGTGGCTTACTCTCAGATATGCCACAAAAGAGGAAGCAAATGCACAGCACCAACCACTTCATCTTGACTCTGTAAGACAGCAGGCATCCAAAACAACCTCTGGTCAAAACTGAAATCCCATCACTGCAAATAACTGTTCTAAGTGTGTCAATTGATGTTTTACATGGCTATCAGCAGATGTTTTCAGATAAAAGCTGTTTGTTTAGATGTACTTATTTCTGAAAGCTGCACTGTTCTAAAGCATTATTTTGTGGATCATTGACCTCTGATGGTCAAGTAACACATGACTCCTATTTTATGAATACTGTAAGTAGATCATCAGAAATATTTCTACAAAATCACATTATAATATTCTGTCTGTAAGACCTGTCTTTAAATGCTCAGTCTATATTTACATTTCAAGGGTCACCGCTCTCTTGTATAGGGTGGTCTATAGGAAACTGCGATAACTTTATATGGTGGTTTTCACAAGGCATGCGAAACGGTTATAAAAACTGTTGTCAAGGTTAGTTGTGAAATAATTTTGAATATTCTGAATATGGCCATGCATGTTAAAACATTATGGTTTCTGTAAACACTTAGGGCATGGCCAGGCAACTGTAGCAAACGTATCATATCATGCTAGTGAGCAGGTAGCCTTGGAGAAATAAGCGTAGCCTATAGGAGATACAGATATATACGGAGGATGTAACACACTATCCAGTTAAACCGAGAACTTGAACAGAGTTTTACCACAAGCAAGTGGAAAAGCGTCAGGCTAATTACAGTTAATCGAATCTTCGGAAACAGCATTAAATTAACTTAAGTGCAGAATAAGTAATTCAATGTGTACACTTACCCCGCAGACTTGACTGAGCGCAACTTCCTTACAGCGGGCACAAATAGTCATGCGGTCCCCTACGCAAAATACGTAGCTTGCAACGTCAGAGGTTATTGAAATGAGATATGGGTTACAGTGATTCTATAGTGATTACAGTGTATCTAGTTACCGTGTGCCAGTGGTTGCCCTTATACCCTGGGTGTACCCTCTGCTCCACGCTCAAAGCTAGCTGTAACAATTAGCCTATTTTTTTCTGCATAGTAACTGCTGCAGCGAAGAATGAATGTCTCATATATCATATGCATCATATGTATATCTCATGCGAACTCATACATCCAACATAACCATGTAGTGGGTTGTATTATGGATAGTTACAATGTAGCCTAAGTCAAGTGGCTCTGGTGTAAGAATTTTGCTCTGTACCCCTGTTTGACAACCACAAGAATGAAGCAGCGAGCTTTGTGATCTCCGTGTTTAGATTAATGTTTGCAGACAGTGGCCCTAGCAAAATGATGAGGGGAAACACTTTTTTCACTGCCTTTAAACAGTTTCCTAGTGTCCCTGATGTAGTGTAAGCGGCGTTGTGCATACATTGTTTGAGCCAGGTCTAGTAGGCCTACTTACCCCCCTCTGTAATATTACTGAATCGAGAATCATGAATGAACAAACTGACATAAAATCAAGCGTTACCAAGTTACCTTTGTGGTGGTAATAACCTCTTTCCTTAAACTAAGATTAATTAAACTAACTAGATTAATCGACCTGGATCTGAATGGATTTCAAATAAATTATTATTTTAAAGAAGTCTGCAAGTCCAATGTTTTGGGCTGACAAAGCACTGTGCAATTATCACCTTTGTGAATTTCGATAAGCACAGGACGGGTTAAGGACTGTTTTTGGTCGGCCAACCTGACTGCATTTCATAATTCTTAAAGGGGCCAGTAGGAACGAGAATTCAAACAGCCTGTGGAGGAGTCAGTGCTGCAGTTTGATAGCGCACGGTTTTCTTTGAATCCATTCTTTCAACATAGAAAATGTCGCGTGTACTCATAGTAGGGGCTGGCCTCACCGGTAGCTTGTGCGCTTGTCTGCTTCGGAGAGAATTGCCACAAACATATAAAATTGTCGTCTGGGATAAATCTCGTGGAGCAGGTCAGCAGCAAAACTGATGTTATGTTAGCCATCATATCCTATGTACCGCTTGACAGTGCGAAGAAGGCTTGTTAGTTTGGCAGATCGGTTGCTTACACAACTGTGTTTTTAGGAACTGGTGGCTTTGTGAAACTATGATGTTTGGCTGTTGAATTATGTGTACTACAGAACAATTCCAATAACGAATTTACTTGTCAAGCACTTAAGGCTAACTAGCTAACGGTCTAGCTGACTGCCGAAGCTCCATGATTGGCTGGCAGTTGTGATATAACTTTGGTTTAGTGGCATGCAAGTCATCTGCTAGTGTGCTCGGTACAGTGCCCCAATGTATGTGGATCTTTGAGCCCTAAACGATTAGATAGGGCACGACACTGCCTTAAGAGTACGAGACTTGTGCAGGACGTGACACTTTCCCTTGTCGTATGAAACTTGTCAACCTAAGCCAGTCAACCTTAGCTATGTCAGCGACGGACAAGGTGACTCAGTGGCCACTTTCCATTGTCAATTCCCGAACAAGGTGTCTCAACAGTCAAGTATGCTATACACTAGCATAAGGGCATTTCAGTTGTGATATTATTTGAAACCTGTAACAAGAAATAGACCTGCATGATAATGGGTATTCATGTGCAAAACCACTATACATCTGTGTTCACTTGTTTCACAGGGGGCAGAATGTCAACAAGCAGGAGTCCTACAGATCCTGCCTGCACAGTGGACCTGGGGGCTCAATACATCACAGCCACACCATACTATGCACGGATACACCAGAGGTAGCCCATCCATACTTTCCGTTTGACTGACTGTCATACAACTTAGGGTTGTTGTCAGCCATTTTTTTAATTATTATGATTTTTGTTTATTTTTATTTAATAATTTAATAGTCAGGATGGATTGTCAGGTACAAAGTACCAGTCATTAGTATATAAAAAATTTTGTTAAACCTAACAGAGTTTAATTCTTCTCTGCAGTTTTTACGAGGAGCTTTTGGCCCATGGTATATTAGCCCCTTTAGTGTCTTCTGTGGAGGGCATGGTGTCCAAGGAGGAGGGCTTGAAAAACTATGTGACCCCAAAGGGAGTCTCTTCCATAGTCAAACATTACCTCAAAGAGTCAGGTAAGCTGCAGTTCTTTGTCCATTAACGCTGAAGATGACTTAGGCCGAAACGTTTGTCTTGACATCTTTCCCAATAAATCACGATCACAAGATTTATATTCGAGAGTGTGGCTTTTACTACTGAGTAATGTAATAACCCGTTTTCACGCACCCAAAGTCTGCATTAGCCTTTTTTGGAGTAGAGCGCACTTTCTTTTAAAACACTGTTCTTTGTCCATTGGCAAGCGGATTTGCACGGATACCAATTGTTTTGTGCCTCTCGTCACAAACTCTCCCCATATCTCTTTTGACCTTATGACACACATTTCGAAAAACACCAGTCATCGTTATCCATCGTTACCCATTAATTAACTTGGAAGTTGCTCTATGTACATGTGTCATCTGCATTGTCTAGAGCAGCGCAGTTCTTCACAAACTTCAAAATTACAACCTCTGACACCGGAAGTGATTAGACCATGTCACAGACACTGAAGCCTGTAGACGTTAATGTACTCTATGTTGCTAGTTAGTCTGCAAAGTTGTAGGGCATATTCAGAGTGCGTCTCTGTCTGCCATTGCAAATGTTCATTGTCAATTAGTCAGAGGAGGTCTGTGCGTGTCATGTGTTATGCTCTATCTGTAAATGTCTGTAAATAGCTTAGTGTGCCCAGGTAAAGTAACAGACAATGGATGACAAACTTAAGAAACAAAAACTAATGTAGATTTGATGTAATAATGTGACCATGATGCAAAGCTTTGTGCAAACATTAAATGTTATGCAATGTCTTAAAGAACACATCATAATAAGACATTCAACAAAGCTATTTTACAACTGTAGTATAGGTAGTATGCAATACGTGTCTTTTGGTAGGTATATTATCTGGTATTTGGACTAAGATTTAATGTAAAGACATAAGCACTTTTGTTTGTAGTTGTAGTTGTCGTATATCCCAGTCACTTTCATAATACTTCATAGTATTGTGTTCGTCAGTTCTTGGGATCTAATGAGTGTACCATTGTTTTATAATTGAATATTAACTGCTGGGTGCAGTTTCAATACAATTACAATGAAGCAATAAATAACTCATCATAAGATTATGTGTGACAATGAACTATTGGGTTTGATTATATTCATCCACTTAGAAAAAGGAAGAAGATGATGATCTTGCTCCAACTTCACTGCCTCGGAAACTAATTTGATTTGATAGAAACCACGTATTGGCCTCAATTCGATTTGCTCCTCAGATGTCTTGTGTCTTTCCGCCTTTTAAAAGAGTACAACGTTGGATGTCTCCAAAAAAAAAAAAAAATGGAATTGAGCATTTATGGGTGCTGTGGCTCCTTGGGAAAGCTGTTTTTCTCCTCTCCTCTTGACTCCTTCATGTCAGAAGTGTGTTACAAGTAAACACTCTGACATTGTCCAGAGCACTCCACCTACACATATGGTTCAGCATAAATTTCATTCTTTTTTTTTTGTTTTGTTTTTGTTTTTTCAACTTTGTTTTCCAGTTTTCCTAGAAAGTGTGGGGGGAGGTTTGGCATGTGATTCGAGTGATTTATGTGTTGCTCTGATCAAGAGAGAGGTTCAGTAGGGACATTTCATCTTGCAGATGTTCAGTGCGGAGGATACAAAGCAACTTACATCTGTGGATGAGACACGGCTTGCATGTTGGTCCAGAACTCTCAAGGAGTAGAGAGGAGAGGAGAGAGATGACTGTGTTAATTTTGTGATGTGCTAATCAAGTTGTTTTTGTCCCTTTTTTTAATCTTACTTTGCATGAAAGTGCATTGTTCAAATTAAGTGAAGTTCGCTTTTCTGTGCTTTTCTGGTCTGTTGTAGTCTCCCTTCTGTGCAGCTCAATCTGGGTGTAATTTTGGAGAGTAATTGTATCCATCCTCAACTTCGTTTATTAATCCTATGCATACAAATCCCAATCTCTTCTCTGTATGATTTGGATTATCTCTTTTGTTCTATTTTTTTACTTTCTTTTCCTCTCCTTACTCCGCTACTTCAATCTCTCTCACTCTCTTGATTTGTTTTGAGTTTTTCTCTCTTCTTTCATCTGTTCTTCTTTCTTTTCTCTCCTTTTCCTCTCTTCTGTCTCTTCTCTTCGCTCCCTTTTTTTTTTTGCATCATTGCCAACTCTGCGCCTCCGCACCCAAGCAGGAGCAGAGGTGTTCTTCGACCGCCACGTCACACACGTCTACCGGAGAGGTGCATGCTGGGAAGTGTGTCGTAAGGATGGCGAACCAGAGCACTTTGACGCCGTGGTCCTTACCATGCCAGTCCCACAGATACTGCAGCTGAAAGGAGATGTTGGCTCTTGTGAGTACAAAACAATGTGCCCTCCAACACACAAAGACAAGCACAAATAAACACTCATTCACACATAACCAAATACATGGAGAGGCAGAAATATACATACATATATGCACACAAATGTAAGTACACACACACACACAAACTTAAACAAATGCACATGTAACCCAGCAGGCAGACACACACACAAGCAAGAATATGCATATACACACAGACATGCTTGTACTCATAATTGAGCAAAAATACACATATACACACTTATTCAAACACACACACACACCACACACACACCATGTTGGCAAATGCCGCCAGCTAAATATATTTCTAAAGATTGTTTTGCAATTTGCAACCAGCTGTCTGGTGACAATCCCAGAGTAGCTTAGTCTAAATGCGAGTGGGAACAATTAACGCTTTTAAAGTGTTTGAACGTTTCAAAACAAACCCATTGCTTTGTGAAGGTGGTGCTCAGAGGAAGGGAGCCGCTTCAAGTTGAAAACCATAAGGCTTTGGGGTGCTTTGGTCCTAGTGTGTGTTTAACTTTAGAACGACAGCCAGGCTCGTTGGCTTTGTCTCCCACCACAACAAATACTAAAAAAGACAAATCACCTCCAGATGCGTGTGTTCATCACAAGGTGCCAGTCTTGTATGACCTGTAAGACAAACACAGTTATTCCTAGAAATTTACAACATTACTATTAATAAAAAGTCAAGATGGCTTGGCTTGGGAAAACCCATACTGATCTACAAGGTAATTTGTGCTTTTCACCTCAGTATGACCACGAAGGCTGTTTCCACTTTGTTTAGTTTTCCTTAGATAGGGATCCAATTAAAAATGGGCTTTCAACCCTTATGCAGTGGATGCGGTCTTAACTCGTGTTTTGTTTCAAACCACCACTCAGTCTTTTCTCTGTGCAAACATCATTGGTCTGATTGGTTGTAGGTCTGTCTGATGCGTACAGAGGCATTTTGATCTATGTTTGTTGATTCTGCCTCAGGGAAGTGGGAGATGACAGGAAAGTAGTCAGACAAAGCTCAAGCTCAGCTTGAGCAATCGGTCGTGCAAGACAGGCACGTAGAGAGAAGAGAGCAAGAGAGATCACAAAATAGCCCAGCGTTTTCTGCTGGAATGAAAAGAAATAAATACAAAACAAATTTAACTTTTTCTCTGCATGTTAAGAAAAAATATCACTGTATAGCTGGACTGATGCTGCACATATCACTTAAAGCAAGAAGCGCAGACAGGCCACATCACATGGACAATCACCATATTACTACATGTGTTATTTATACTCTTACTCAACACTGGGTTGATCTTAGAAAATGAATAACTATATAGTATGTATAACATATATTTATTTATGTATATATGTATAATTATATATAGTTTATGTCAGTATTCTATACTCCCGTGGGTGGTGGTTGCTTAGCAGTTAAGGAACCTGCTAGTAGTCTGAAAATTGTAGGTTGGAATCTCAGCTGCCACCATTGTGCCCTTGAGCAAGGCACTTAACCCTAAGTTGCACTAGGGGAGACTGGCCCTGATGTGATTAATAGTTTTTCAATGTTTTCGTCCATTTTCTTTTTATTTATGTATGTATGTATGTATGTATTTATTTATGTATGAATTTGGCTGACGCTTTTATCTAAAGTGTCTTACATTTATCAATTACTTCAGGGCCAACCTCCCCTAAAGTTTAAGTGCCTTGCTCAAGGGCACAACCGTGGCAGCTGAGATCTGGATCCACAACTTTAAAGCCACTAGTATGCTAAGGCCACTAGCATGCACTAGCATTGACCTATCACCATCCCACAAGGAATACACAATACCACGTGTAACTACCTGTCCAGTATCTCTCCACTGTCCTGACAAGAAGCCCACCAAATACAAAAGTCATATACCAGGATACAAAGACATATAGCTGGAAATATACAAACAGCTCTGTGTTTTTTTAACTAACTTGCATTGTGTTTGCAGTCCTTAGACAGTAAATATATGGAGGAGTGATGATTCAATATGGAAGGTGAGGGGGAGACGATATGCACATCATGCTGGGGTGCGATATGCCTTTGAAATGCTTTTCGAAACATGTCCTGGTTGTAGCATGCATCCCCGTGATCTTCTCTCCCTCTGATGTAGACAGTCTACTGTACATAAGATTGTTAGATATATTTCGTCATTGAAACTTGCGAGTGTTGGCCACCTGGACTGCACCATCACGTGGGAGACAGTTAATTGAGTGGTGTTTTTCAGTGGGCAGTAAATGACACAGTCTATGAACTTAGACCCACAGGACCTTCCCATAAGCCCTTCACACTTGTGTTAACTGCACCCTTGCTTCATTTTTAATGCCTAGGGCCTGTTGGTCCCCATATAGCAGAGTTTGGTGTGTGTATTTGTGTGTGCATATGTGTGTGTGTGCATATATGTGTGTGTGTGTGTGTGTGTGTGTGTGCATATATGTGTGTGTATGTCTTTTTGTGTAAGTTTGTTTCCCTTTCTGTGTGTGTGTGTGTGTGTATGTAATAGTTGCTTTTCATTTCTGTGTGTGTGTGTGTGTAATAGTTGATTTCACTTTCTGTGTGTGTGTGTGTAATAGTTGATTTCACTTTCCTTGTGTGAGTGTGTGTGTGTGTGTGTGTGTGTGTGTGTGTGTGTGTGTGTGTGTGCATATATGTGTGTGTGTGTCTGTATGTCTTTTTGTGTAAGTTTGTTTCCCTTTCTGTGTGTGTGTGTGTGTGTGTGTGTGTGCATGTAATAGTTGCTTTTCATTTCTGTGTGTGTGTGAGTGTGTATGTGTGTGTAATAGTTGCTTTCACTTTCGTTGTGTGTGTGTGTGTGTGTGTGTGTGTGTGTGAGAAACGTCTCTTTTCCCTTTCCCGTTTATTTATTTATTGAAATGATAAAGCAGCATCCTGGAGGACTTGTATGGAAATGCAATGTGTACTGGTAGTTAGCGAGACCTCTGGGGCTGTGTTGGTTTCTGGGAAACCAGTGAATAATGCACGTGTGGGGAGGAAGCCGCAGTGCTCAGGAGCAGAGGAGGAGAAGGAGAAGTGGTAGAGGTGGGGTGGGTGGTGTTGGAGGAATGAACCTCAAATGAGAAGGCAGAGGAAGAAATGCGATGAGACAGCTGGAAACAGCAGTAGAATTGCAATGTGTTCATGTATCTACGTGTGTGTGTTTGTCTGACATGCTGTGTGTGTGTGTGGTGTGTGTGTGTGTGTGTGTGTGTGTGTGTGTGTGTTTGAGAAAGTGAATATGTGTGTTTGATTGTACATTTATGTGTTAAGGGCATTGATGTGTCTCTGTCCAACATAGGCACAAAAGGGTGTGTGTGTGTGTGTGTGTGTGTGTGTGTGTGTGGTGTGTGTGTGTGTGTGGTGGGGGTGGTGGGTGGGGGGCCTGTTCTGTAGTGTAAAGGGTGAGTGTCTGTAGTGAAGCGCATCTGTCTAAGCAGTTTCAGTGTCACGCACAGCATAGGAGAATCGCATGGATGGGGTCTCTGTGGCGGCTGAAAAATTCATCTGAAGGCACACAGATGGAGCTGAAGTTGTGTGAACACCATCACAGTGTGTGTGTGTGTGTGTGTGTTTTGGGAGGTTGAACTTGTTTTATTAATTGACTGTGGCTTGGCCATGTCCCGATGCACTTCAAAACTCAGCCTGGCATTCAATCAGACACTAAAACACTGGCCGTCGTGAAATTGGTAAGTGCAGAAACTGCCACATTTACGCCGTGCTTTACTGTTGCGAGTAGTGCTCAAAGTGCTTAACATTTCTTGAAATACATCAGCCTTGCCATGGTGGTTGCCACAGAGCCATTGAAGATCCAGTACCTCACTCAAGGACTTATAAAAGACATGCAAACAGAGAGGCATATAATTATTAAAGAAATTACATTTAACTCATATTTAACTTATACTTCCTATAGCACTGTTGTCATTATGAAATGAAGCATCTGCTCCCGTATTTTGTAAGTGCTTAAGATATTAGCATGCTAGGTAGCTCATTTCTTGGTAAATTTTTGTACACAAAATTCTCCCTTAAGGTGCTGTCAGATTTGCTTTTGAGTCATATACATTTAGAATGACACTGGAAGATCAAACTTTGACAGAAAGAAAAAGAAAAGGCACCACATATAGCACTACAACCATGTGATACCATGTGCAACTAAACCCATGATGACTGCAATTGAGTAATCGGGTTATGACAGATCACTGACATTCTTTCATTTCAAAATCAACCTGTTCAGACAAATGCAAACAAATGCTTGTCAGACAAATTCAGACAAATGCCCAGCTTTGTCCACACAGATAATGGAATGGTGTAGATTAGTTTAATGCTTCAGAACAGATGAGTGATGGGTAAAGATTATAAGAAGCCAATGGATATGCAGGACTGTTACTAAATGTAACAAATGTGAGTGTTGTTGACTCACATTATTTACGTGACCACAGACAGTCTCTTCCATGAACAGATATGGATGATGTAAGATTCAAGGCCCATGAACCTGTGTAATGGCTATGATTGTGCACCAAATTATAAAAAAAAAGATCACTCTTAACTCTGTAGCTATTAACTATTAAGGCAAAGGGAAGCATATGCAATGCCGGGGCAAGGGCCCACTCAAGGTCTGGGGGAACGAGGAGGAGGTCAAATACTTCAGTGGGGGGCTGGGAAGTCTGGGTTTAGTTCTGTAGGGCTCCTTTTTCTGTCAAAGTTTTCTGTCAAAGCCCATGCTTTTATAAGCCACTTCAATAAGACGTGGATTTGCGGACTCATTTGAGAAATGTGCTGGTCGTGGCTGCGCTGAGGCTTTTTATTTATTTATTTATTTTTGACTGAGAGAAACACCCCCCCGCCCATAAAATTGGAAGTTTTTCTTTTCTTGGTGACCCATACTGGAGCAATTTAAGCTAATTCCTTTAACTCCCCCCTCCAAACACACACACACACACACACAACCCTGTCCTGAGTACACACTACTTTGTCATGTACAGTATAGTCAACATAGGCATTTCCAGACATTCCCTACAAATCCTTTGTTCCTTTGTGGCATCACTATGGTTCCAATTTCACTGCCACAAATACCTCATTACAACCATTGGCCCATTAAGTCAAATCACATTCATATTTCTTTGCTTTTTCTGACATGTCTTTTGACACCATATGCCATAAAAGTCTCCAAAAATGTCACTTAATAGAGTTTCAGGAGCACATATAGATTTTGTCAAAGCGCAGATGAACAACAGAAACAGTGTAATTCAAGTAATATTCACCACATTTAGCTTTCATGATGAGTAAATGTTGCGTCCATTCATAAAGGTCATGTTTGATGAGGTTTTTTTGACTCGATGCAAATCTGCAACCCGCATCTGCAACATTTTAGCCAGACTTTGTTGAGCCCAGCTGCAGGGAAAGCTTGCATCATGAATCTAGATTTTGATCTTGGGAGACATTTGCTTTAATTCTATTATAGACATCTAAAAAAAAGTAAAAAATAAATAAGTAATTAAAAAATCTGAAATTAACTATACTGTGTAATGCACTCATACATACCCATGGATGCACACAAACATGTATGCAAGACGTATGTAAGACGTAGTGAAATTGCATAAATTAGAGTATTAACTCAATAAAAAAGAGAATACATACATGTATGATGAGATATAATAATAAGATAATGCATAAATCTCTTAAAATCTGCCTTTTTACTGAAGAGATCTCCTTTAACTACAGTTGACATTGTCAATCTGCCTGACTGGTAGTCATGTAGTAGTGGTGTCTGTCCAGTGGGGGGCAGCAGACAGGTGCTGGTGGTGGTCATTTGTGCATGGAACTGCAAAGCAATCTGGAAATAATTTAAAGCGATTCAAGCAACAGAAAAACCCCCGCATGCTGCTCACTTCCTGTTCCACTCCGCTTCCCTCCAACCCCATGGAACCCTTCTCATTGTACGTTTGACCCAAACTGTATTCTCTCTAGACAGGGATGTACACCATTGTCAGCAGATAATGACGTCTGACCCATGTTCGTCCCCAATCTCATGGCATTGCAGTAATATTACTGATACTGTGACACTCAACAAATCAATTTATTGAAAAATCAATTGTCTGTGTGTGAATGGTGTGTGTCCTGTCTGTGTCTGTGTGTGTCTACGTGTGCGCGTGTGTGATAGAGAGAGAGAGGGTGCCTGTCTTGTATTTAAATCTGAGTGAATATGTTCCATGTGGTCTACAATACAGTCTACAAATCGTATGGTTATTAAAAACGTTGCATTTGTCATTACATAACATGTTGAGCCACGTACAATACTTAGCAAAGTTCTGACCGCATACGTCAACGTTATCTTTAGCACAAAACGAACTAAACTAAAGGCAGCGTATTTCCACATAGTTTGGGTTCTCTCTCTTCCTTGCTTCTCTTGACTCTCGGTCTCTCATCCACGTTTTAGTGAGCGATAACACCACACTTTGTGAATTCATCTGATCTCTGTAACATTATTTTATAAAGGGAGACAAAAGCCTCAGGAGTACCTTGAACGCAGGCTCTACTGGGATCGGTCTGTTTGGCAAAACATCTAACATGCTCCAAGTCTTTTGTTGTGTAGTAAATCTGAGAACACTTTAATGTCCTCTTTATTTTTGCCTCAAAGTATTTCCAAGACGCGCAAGAGATGTGTGGACATAGGTTTCAAAAGTGCAGATTTCATGAGACTTTGAGCAAGAGGGATGCTTTAGTGCATTTTAAATGGAGCTTGTATCACACCAGGAAAGTAGAATATGTAGGAGATTGTAGCGATGGTCCAGAGAAGACAAAGATCAGTCAGTGAGTTAAACCTCTTTTTCCCCAACTTTTTTTTTTTGAAGAAGAAGAATCCCTCTGTTTCTCTTCAACTAACTTCAAACTGGAGCTGTTTCCCAAGTCATATATGGTAGTTCAATTATATCCATCATGAGATATATCATTAGTTCTGATGTTAGTTCTCCGAAGCCAAGCTTTACTTGAGGAGAGAAGAAACGAAACATGGCACTTCATGGAAACAACACAGGGGGCGACATATCTGTGTGCCAAGGGAACAAGCTCATTGCTATCACATCGCAAAAACACACCACACCACACCACACCACACCACACCACATCACCCTTTCCGACACCACCTACACACCTCAGCCCCACCCAGGAGGAAGGTCCGAGACAGTGCCAGCTGGCATAGGGCATAAGAGGTCACCAGCTTTCCCTGCTCCTTCATCCATCACTTTCCAAAATAGGGGAAGGGGGGGGGGGGGGTTAGTTGGAGAGTGTGTGTGTGTGTGTGTGTGTGTGTGTGTGTGTGTGTGTGTGTGTTGAGTGCAGTCAAACTAGCAATTCTGCTTCACCTCTTCTTTCCGGCACTGAATGTGTGTGTGTGTATGTGTGTGCGCAGAGGACAGGGAGAAAGAATGCAGAAGCAGCCGATTATGTAATTCAGAGGTCACTCTGCGCTTCGAACCTTTTGCATAAAACCACAGTGTATTCCTGTCGCTCAGCCAACCCCATGGCAACTCGCCCATCCAGGGTTGCTGAATCAGACTTGTGGTTCGTTTTTTTTCTTTCTTTCTTACTTTTCCTTTTTTTCTAGAAAAAAATATGTCACAGGATAGCAGTTTCAATTGCAGTGTTGAGGAGAGGCAAACGACCATGACGAATATTTATTAAATAATTTGTCCAGCTGAAGGGTGCTGCACACATTCCCATACATACATACATGGTCCTGGAGTTGGGAAAGTATTCCTTGTACATCTGAGGTTTAAGAGTTCCGGAAGGTGGGTTGGGAGTGGACCAGGGGCATGTGAAGGTGGAATGGCAGGGGAGTGTTCTTTTAGAATTATTGATTCTAATGGGAGTTCAGAAGGCCCCTCCTCAGCATCTGGTATATCTTGGCCTCCGTGGCACTGGCTCCATGTGTGTAGCGGCTTGAGGTGGGAGGGTGTGTGGTGTGTGTGTGTGTGGTGTGTGGTGTGGTGTGTGTGTGTGTGTGTGTAGGGGGGTGGGGAGGTGTGGGGGTAGTGTGTAGTGAGGAGGAAGCAGAGGCCATGTATCGTTTGTGAAAGATGAATGAACGCAGCGAGTGCTGGCGGGGCCTCGATATACCAGATGTAAATCAGCGCGGTTCCTCTCTGCTTATTTGCCCTTCTAGACCCCCACCTCCACCCCAACACCCATCCCCCCCACACTCCCCCCAAAAACAGAGCGCACCACACCACCACCACCACCACCACCTCATTAACAATGGCCGCTTCGCCTGCTTCTCCATCTTTCACAGAGCTTTGCTTATAGTCTACAGGAACATTTTGGGTCAGCGGTTTTCCTGGGACCCTGAAGCAGAGGGAGAGGGAGTACGTGTGCAGGGCAGTTGGCCAACGCCAATGCCAGAACTTAAATGCAGGGGCCTATTACGGCCAATTCCCTGACAAGGTTCTTTTTTTTGGTTTGGTTTTGGAGAGAACACCCCCCCCCCTCACCCCACCCTCATCTTCCCTCCATTTTTCTCCTCTGACTTTCCATCTTTGCTTTCACTCACACAATCTATCTTTATTTCTCTCCGTTCCTTGAAGCGTTTTGTGAAATGTCTTTTATTTAGTCTCATGTTGGCTAAAAGGTCCCTTTTCATTGACAAGCTCGTACGAGTAGTTGCCAGAAATGAAC
Organism: Tenualosa ilisha; assembly: GCA_015244755.2. NCBI lineage: Eukaryota > Metazoa > Chordata > Actinopteri > Clupeiformes > Clupeidae > Tenualosa > Tenualosa ilisha. Next base: position 1,011,949 of record PYXC01002284.1, on the reverse strand, counting down.
TGGAGAGACAAGAATGCTGATTTGGCAATGGTTGGCAGAAGTAAATTTTCACTCAAAATGACATAAGAGGTTCAGGCTTTTTCTCTTCCTGTTTTTTTTTTTTCCTTCTCATTGAAGCCTCTGTTCTGAAGGCCTGCTGCGGTCAATCCCCGGTTTGACCACTTCAGTCGCCAGAGCCTAACCTCTCCTGGTGAAGGGGTACTGAACAACCACAGGCCACACACACTCACACTTTCTCACTATCTTTCTCTCTCTCTAACATATACGCACACACACAGTTACTCAGGAATAAACACACACGTACAAAATGTTCCTTCTCACTTTTCTCTCTCTCTGTCTCGTTCACAAACACAAGCCACAAACTCTCACCCATACACCCTACCCCACCACACACACACACACGCAGACGCACACACACACATGCACATAAATATCATAGCCATACTGGGCCTTATCCGAAAAAGCAAGAAAAAAATAACCCATCAAAAAAAAAAAAAGAAAGAATTCACCCGGGAAACAGCTTATAGAAAAACTTCTGCTTTTTCGAAATGCAGACGGTTTGCTTCTTCTTCTCTGGAGTGCACTGGCATGTATCCAGACCCATAGTATCGAAGCCTGCGTCCCAGCATCAGAGCATGCAACAGTAATTGATAGCAGGTGTCCACAGACACAGCCGCTCAAATGCCAAGGGGCTGCAGCGTTGAATGCATTTTAAAATTACAATCAGATAGAAACTTCACTTCCAGTTTGGCAAGCACCATGCAAACATTCACGAGGAACTGTTATAACTTTTTTTTTTTGTGAGACAGAAAAAAGGAGAGACCTCAAAAGAGGAACTTTCTTTTTTCAGCTTATGGCTGAAATCGCTGCAGCGTAATCTTTTTTTTCTTTTAGAGAGAGAGAGCACTTGTGTATACCCTTGTATACAAAAAAATAATGTAATAATGAATATGAGTTACTATTGGTGTCTGAAGTCGCCAGAGGTTTGGCTTTTGTAAACATTAAATGTCTCAGATGTACTCTCAGATGTGTGAGAGTGTGAGATGTGTGAAACTAAGTTGAGCTTTGGCAGGCCTTTGGAGCTGACCGCAATAAGGCCCTGTCAATGAGGCAAATCATCTCATGCTAGTGAAACGCTTCCATCACCGGTCATCACTGTGGTTACCACACCCTATTTCCTCCAATTCCGGGCTTTTATAATCTGTCAGGCAAATTTAGCCTGTGATCTGGGGGTCTGTAGTACCTCGCATTCTTCCCCTTCAGCATACCCTAAAGCCCAATCTGAAGTGCTGTCGGGTCTCTCTCTCTCTCTACCTCCCTCGACAGTCCTGGAAGAGGGGAAATTATGACTCCAAGTGGTACCGTGAATCATGACCCGAAAGGTTCGGTCGAATGGCGTTTACAAGCCTCGCGTAGGTTCACTGCGTTTACGCTCCTCCGCTCCTTTGTTTGATATTTCAGAGGGTGGTGGAGGGATGTGCTGGGTTGGGGTTGGTGGTGAAAGGACCTGATGTCCTTCATCTGAGCAGTGCCAGCTGTATGGTGTCAGCAGCATGGCCTTGGGTCCTCAGAGACTCTCACCAACTTTAACCGCCCATGTCGTGCCCCTGCCCAGGCCGTGCCGGGATGACGCGTACAGGAAACAAGACGCTGATCATCCGCCTACCCCTCCCGCACACACACACACACACACACACACACACACACCTCAGAGTATGTCAGTCCCCATTACGTCTCCCTGTCGGCACAGCGTGTGTCAAGCAAACTTCCCAGAAACTCCAAACGCTCTTGAAAAAGAAGGTTTGGAGTGATTGATTCCCCCACGGCTTGGAGTTAGCCAGCAAGCAAAGGGGCAACGAGGCACGGCGAGCAACGAGGGGGATGAATTTGCTGGATGGGAACGAGGCAGACTCGGCAGCGTTCACCAGTCCAGGTCATTAGCTGCGATATTTATGTTCGCATTCACCTTTTTATTTATTTCTACCCCACCGACCACCTCTACTTTTGCTCCCAGTCTTGGGTTTGGCATTGATACTGTGTTGATGTTGGAAAACATAATTCACCCTTCCTAATGAAATTTTACAAACCCTTAGTTTTGGCAGACTCGTGCTCTTGTGTGGTAATCACTGCCTCTTTCCGTGTAATTTGATTTGGCCTCTGACCCTGTGTGAGTAGTAATAGCATAACAATGCCATAGTTTTAGTTTGTGTGTGTGTGTGTGCGCGCGCTCGTGTAGATGCGTGTCTTGTGTGTGTGTGTGTGTGTGTGTGTGTGTGTGTGCGTGCGCACGCACGCGTGTGCGCTCGTGTAGATGTGTGTCTTTTGTGTGTGTGTCTTAGGTTGCTTCTTCCCATGCTGTATGTTCCAACAAAAAAACACACACACACACATATATATATAGATATGTTATTGAAAATGCATATGGTCTTCACTTTCCTCGTGGTCTTCTCTACATTTATGTAGAATGGCATCATTTTACCTTTGCTTCGTCTCGGTCTATAAGCTAATGCTTGGAATACAGTTAACGTGCCGTGTTACATCATCATCTACCAATCAGAGGAAGTCTCTCTTTTCTTTTTCTTTTTTTTTTTTGTTTTCCCTGAACAGTGCGGCTGTCTGGGTTTGCAGGCTTTACCGTCTGTGTGTCTGGGATGATGTAATCCCCTTTACTGTCTGCCTGATGGAGAGAGGCTTCGTCCGTTTCCCATGCGTGCACTGTCTGTGCGTCGTTGTATTTAAACGATGGATGCTCTCTCTCTCACTGTCTGGCTCTCCCTTAGACATGCATACACACACCCACTTATACACTCACACTCGCTCACATTTAGACATACACACTCTCTCGTGCGCACACACACTCTCACACTCACTCACATTTAGACATACACACTCTATCTCTCTCGCACACACACACACACACACACAGACAGACAGACGCATATGCACACACAGTAAGCTTCAAAGGAGAGAACAAGTCATTTTTTTTTGCTCTAATTGGGTCACTTACACTTACATAAGCATTGCAGGCAAGATTAGTAGAGAAAATGATACCTCGAGTTTCGTCTTATACTAAGAGCCTGGCAGCGACTTACTTTCTGTCGCAGACTGAGAAGAAAAAAAAAACATACCAAGACACACAGCCCTCATAAATTTGTAATGTCTCCCAAAACAACCAGAGGTGAAGGGTCACTCTGGCACATTGATGCGCGTCTTCAAGGGTTGTTTTTACACGCACATGGTTGCACCCATTAATGTGTTTCTCCTAGGGCTACAGAGAAGGTTCCTCAGCCACTTAAAGATAAGTGCACACTTTTGGATATTTTAGCTTTGAAGTATTACACTGAGCTCTTTTAATTAAAATTTTACCACAATAGGTTGTAGTAACCCAGATATCACAATGCTGGTGGCATTATTGCTTATCGATTCTACAGCCAGCCAGCAGACTCTGGAGATCAGACAAGCAAGATGGCAGCAGACTGCTGTCGGCAGCTCAACGCCGGAATCCCAGGTCATCACCAGAGTATCATAAAGAATCTCCTTAGTTTGTTTCCTATTCTTAAGTATATGTCTTTAGTAATATTAGTTTGTATTCTTTAGCGGCAATTGACATGACGCCACCTTTACGTGCCCTTTTTTAGTATTGTTGTTGATGGGGGGTAATGTCAAGCCTTTGACTTAGCCAAGGCTTTTGGCCTTCATGTTTAACTAAGCTCTGTGAAGCATCTTCTGAAGTCAAGTGTGTAGCCAAGAGTCCAAATCTGAAAACCATTCAAAATGCTCACCACAGCCATTACTAAGTACTTTGATGGCAAATTATTTGAAGCAAGAGGTTCAATTTTCATTACTGTGTGATGTGTATGGTTTATGTGATCTGTGTGTAGTTTGTGCTTTCTCTCTCTGTGAAGTTGGCCTGTTAGTTCACTGATGGTTTTGAACAAACTGTTGATAAACTTGATAGATAGGACATCTATATGACCTCAGCCTCAATTCATTTCAACACTGAAACTTAAAGCAGGGGTGTGGTGGCCTCTCTCTTCCCCTCCTTCCCTCTCTCTCTCTCTCTGCATGTTTTAATGTGCATTCTCTTCTCTCACCATTCTAATGTGAAGCCTGCCCTTTGCCTGTGTTGCGGGATTGATTTACGGGGCGTACTCATTGTATAGAGAACATGGTGTTGCACTTAGGGGGGATATGAGAAGTATTTGATGCTAGTGTTGATTTCTAACACACACGCTCTACACCCCCCCCCCTCCAAACCTCTTCCAAAAAGCTGCACTGGAAATTAAAATCAGCCCCTACTACAATGCGTAGAGTCAACAGTCTGAGGAAAAAAAATATGGTGCCAGCGTAGAACGAACTGAAGCATGTCAGAAAGCTGCACAGAGGTTGTGAAAGCACCCCTGCATGGTAGTCTCTCTCTCTCTCTCTCTCTCTCTCTCTCTGTCTTTCTTTCTTTCTCTGTCTGTCTCTCGCTGAGCCAGTGGTAATCTTACCCCATGGCGTGCCAGTGCCGACTGCCATCTTCGGATAGCACTTGATTCTGGGGTAGGGATTAAACGGGACATGAATGAAAGAATGGGTGCTAAATTGCTCCCGAAATTGGGAGAGGAGTTTTCACGGAGTTCTTCTTCTTTTTCTTCTTCTTCTGTGCACTCCAGATAGCGCGCTGGGACACTTACTGCAGTGAGCTGTAAACACGTTCTCCCTTTCTTTCTCTCCTCTCTCTCTCTCTCTCTCTCTCTCTCTCTCTCTGTCTCTGTCTCTCTCATTCTATCCCTCACACAAAGTACTGATATGATGTTGATTGGAGGTTGTATTTTCATAGCCTCCTTATGCAGTATTTGGGTTCTCTCCATCTGCTAAGCCAGCCCAAAAAAGGGGATGAAAAAGGAAAAAAGAAACATAAAATGTCAGTGTCTGAAAATAGTCTTCTCACATAAATATACCCCAACTGATATTAAAACATTTAGGCCAAGGTCTGTACAGCATCCAGAGAAATTGAGGTTTATTCTTAGACATACATGTTAAGGGAACCATTTTGGCCTGAAGTCCTATGGCAGAATTTGTAGCTTTTTGTGTTCCCTTGCGGGCTGACGCTTAAGCTAAATTTAAACTGATACTGTTGCGTGTGGACCAGTTAGCACATTTCCAGCAGCGTCTTTCTAACAGTCCTTTAGAGAGTGCAGTCAGTATTAATGGGTTTGGGTTTCAAAGCAGTTTCTGTGTTTGGGCGGTATAGAGGTATGGTTTATTTTTGACATGAAACTTTGATACGTTTTGGGTGTGATTCTTTTTTTTCTTTTCTCTCTCTCACAAATAAGTTAAAATAATGATATTATCTCCCACATTTACATAATATCTGTTTGAGTCAACTCTCACAGCTAAACATATTGCACCTATCTGTCCGTCAACAAATAAAGATTAGTAAGGATTACGTTTCCTTAAGTTAAGGAGTTTTTATAATTTTATGGAGTAGGTGGTTCACTCTCTGTGGCTGTGAAACCGAGAGCTAAAAACACCCACAACTAGTTCAACAGACTACCTTTTGACCGTCAGCTCAAAATAGCCTCTCAGGGGATGACGTCAGCCGCAAAGCCCTCAGGTTGCTGCCCTAAATATCTGTGTTTGGTACAGAATTAAACACAAACTATCTCTGAAATACGAAAAAAAGTCTTACCCCTGCTGCCCTGTTTACCTTAGCCCCCCCCCCCAAACCCAGAATACATTTTTGGCCAACATCACAGCGGCAGTCTCTGTCTCTTGCCTTGTGCTCCATAAAGAAATATCCATGTCTTGTGTGGTGTTTGGCGTGCTTTAAGGGGGAGGATGGATGGATGGATGGATGGATAGATAGATAGAAAGAAAGAAAGAAATAGAGATAGATGGATAGATAGATGGAGCAATTATGGGACCAAGATTTTTCATTATTATCCAAAGATGATTCTTCTAAGCCCTACTTGGTGAAAGTTTCACTGATGTTAATCACAATTAGGTTAGATATTTTTAGCTAGATTGCTCTGCATTACAAGAGCTTAGCGTGTTTGGAGGATTTCTATGCTTTGTCATCTTTTTCAAACTGAGACATTGCTAATGGCCTGCTAATGCTTGCTAATAGCCTGCATTGTTTATTCTGTTGCCATGGCATATAGGCCAGTCATATAATTGACTTGACATTGGCTAGTTTGAATGGGGAATCTCTCTGAAAAGAATGGCATATTTAATGGGCCCAATGTAGGCAGGACACAGTCAGTGCTACACGACACCTGACACTCGCTTGCAGTTAGGACAAGGTGTAACAACAGAATTGAGAGTTGAAATGTGAAATGTGTGAGTTCTCCTTTAAGTCTTTGAGGGTTCAGGGCTTAGGAATTTAGATGAATATTGGGATTTAGCCAATAGTTAATATAGCGTTTATCTCCCTTAACAATGGGATTCTCTTTTCTGATTGGATGGCTACTTTTGAAGTAGATTAAAAAAATTTGAATCACCATTTCATATCAATGCACTTATGATCAAAGATTCTAGAGCACTATGCTCCAGAATCTTTGCTTATGAATGGTAACCATAACAACCATGATAAAGTTTTTCACTCTGTACTTTGCCTCCTTAACAGTAGCTATAGAAGGTTATTTTCGGTAGTATAAACATAAAGAAAGTTAAAATGATGTCCTAAATACAAACGGGAGGTAAGCAGGATAACAGCCTTCGAGGAGACCAGTTTGATGGAATTAATGACTCGGTGGAGTCCTTTGCTTCTACCTCGCCATTATTTCCATCGCTCTGGTCACCTCGAAGGCCATTATCCCCTACATAAGATTATATAGAGTTCACTGCAAGCCTGGTATTCTGAGGAGCTTTCTCTACTTCTCTACTAATTTTCTCTACTTTAGTAAGAGCTAGGGCCACTGCCAAAATGTCATCCCAACTGCTGTGCCCTGGAGACCACACT